>CM048748.1:247395080-247855080 GCA_026315105.1 Locusta migratoria
TTCTACCCCAGAGAAACAGTAGCAAAGTTCACACAACAAATATCTCGTCCACCTTAATATATAATGGCATATAATTCATGTGGACAATGTATGTAACTTGCCAAGACTACAGAAAGAGAACATACATATTAACAGATTTACTGCCAGTCACGTCAATTGACAGTATACGGAATTTTCTGTAGAATGCCGATCACGTCATTTGACGAGATCTTTGTTTTCATGTTTTTAAACACAACATGAAGTTTATTAACGGGCTAGATGTATCACAAATGCCTTACTTAGTAAATCTAGTGTCTAACCCAGCCTATATGTCTTGTAAATTTAGTTTCTAAATCGGCCGACTGGTCGCATTCATTGTATGAAACGGGGCTGGTAGACAGTGGTAAGTGATCGGACAGGTCTTTACGCTCTCTTATGCTGGACGAAATTTTGCATGAATTTGAGAAAGAATTTATTGGTAATGACAGTGAGGACCACAAAATCGACAATTCAGATGATGATCCAGTCTTTGTGCAAGAAGAGTTACGTCAAATTTCTAGTGAGTATTTAGAGTTTTAATAATCCTTCGCCGGCCGCGGTGGCCGAGGAGACAGAGGCGCTTCAGTCACGGTCTGCACGGCCACTACGGTCGGGGGTTCGAATCCCCCCTCGGGCATGGATATTTGTGCCGTCCTAGTTCGTAAGTAGTTCATAAGTAGTTTGTAAGTTTAGGGACTGATGACCCCGTAGTCGAGTCCCATAAGCTTTACAAACATTTGAACAGTTTTGACCCCGTAGTTAAGTCCCATAAGCTTAACAAACATTTGAATAATCCTTCAACCGATTGTTTTGTATGTTGTTTTCTCGATTTTCTTAACAATGATTTTTTTCTTTATTTTTTGGTTCATAAGATGAATGTTGAACTGCAAAGTATTCTCCCTGACTGTACTGAGAGGAAGCCAAGACAGAGGGCGGCACAACAACATATCGTAGTGATTCTACAGAGGTGTGGACTTGTACAGACGGTTTGCAAAATAAAAGACGCTTTTTAGTGGGGGCCCATGGCTTCGGAGTTGTATGTGAGTTAGATACTGTGTGTTCAGTTCCGGATTTCTTTCCATGTTTCGTGGACAGGGACCTTCTTGCTTATTTCAAAGAGCAGACAATTCTTTATGCCAGACGGAAGATAAGGAAAACCAGTGGAGATCGACTTACTCCTGCATGTAAAATGTCTGGCATTCTAAGGTGTGGATTGGTTTACATGGCCAGCAGTCAAGGTGTTAATGACAGGAGGCACAGTTGATAACATTCATTTAAAAAGTAAATACTTAAGAAACAAGGCCCCTGGAGTAGATGATATTCCGTCTGAACTGCTGATATCGTTAGGAGAGCCAGTCAAGAAAAAATTGTATCACCTGGTATGCAAGATGTATGAGACAGGGGAAATACCCTCCGGCTTCAAGTAGAATATTCTAATTCCAATTCCAAAGAAAGCAAGTGCAGACAAGTGTAAAAATTACATAACTATCAGTTTAATAAGTCATGGGTGCAAAATACTAACACGAATTATTTACAGAGGAATGGAAAAACTTGTGGAATCCAACTTTGGGGAAGATCAGATCGGATTTAGTAGAAATATAGGAACAGAGAGGCAATACATTACGACTTATCTTAGAAGATAGGCTAAGGAAAGGGAAACCTACGTTTTTAGCGTTTGTCGATTTGGAGAAAGCTTTTGACAATGTCGACTGGAATACACTCTTCCAAATTCTGAAGGTAACAGGGGTAAAGTATAGGGAGCGAAGAGTTATATTCAACCCATACAAAAACCAGACAGCGGTTATTAGAGTCGAAGAGCAAGAAAGGGACGCAGAAGTTGGGAAGGGAATAAAGACAGGGTTGTAGCCTTTCCCCAACATTGTTCAATCTGTACATTGAGCAGGCATTGAAGGAATGGAAGGAGAAATATGGAGAGGGCATTAAAGTGCAGGGAGAAGAAATAAAAAGTTTTCAGTTTGCCGATGACATAGTAATTTTGTCAGAGGCCGCAAAAGATCTGGAAGAGCAATTGAATGGGATGGACAGTGTCTTGAAAGGAAGATATAAGATGAACATTAACAAGAGTAAAACGAAGGTAATGGAATGTAATTTCAGATAATCATGTGATGCTGAAGGAATTAGGTTAGGTAATGAGACAATAAAAGTAGTAGATGAGTTTTGTTATTTGGGTAGCAAGATAACTTCTGATGGCCGAAGTAAAGGAGATATAAAATGCAGAATGGCTATGGGAAGAAAAGCGTTTCTAAAAAAGCGAAACTTGTTAACATCCAATAGTAATTTAAATGTTAGGAAGTCCTTTCTGAAAGCATTTGTCTGGATTGTAGCATTCTATGGGAGTGAAACGTGGACAATAAGGAGTTCAGATAAAAAGACGATAGAAGCTTTTGAAATGTGGTGCTACTGACGAATGATGAAAATTAGATGGGTAGATCACGTAACTAATGAGGAGGTGCTTAACCGAATCGGGGAGAAAAGGAGTTTCTGGCATACCCTGACTAAGAGAAGGGATAGAGTGGTTGGACACATTCTGAGACATCAAGGAATTGTCAGCTTAGCATTAGAAGGAAGCGTGTGGGGTAAAAATCGTAGAGGGAGACCGAGGGACGAATATAGTAAGCAGATTCAAAAGGATGTAGGCTGCCCAAACGTATTCTCAGAAGAAGAGACTTGCACAGGACAGGGTAGCGTGGAGAGCTGCAACAAACCAGTCTGCGGACTGAAGACCACAATAACAACAACTTAAGAAATAGAGCAGCAGGGAAATTTGAACAGGACTTGACTCTTTCTATTTTGCTTCTTTTTTTAACTCCCGTGCACCCTCTCTTTTTGCTAAATGTGGAGGGCGGAATGCAATGGTGAGTTCCCCCTGTGGTGAACGCTGTTACAACATCGCTTTGCTGCCAGGGTCTCTGGGGTAAACACTGTTCCGCTGTCACCGTGACAAGGTTCGCAGCTCGCCCTGCCAGGTAATACGCCTTTCGCCGGGCGCGCGTGACACGGCTGTTTCTCGGGCACAACCATTCTGCGTGACAGCTGACGTCTCGGTTCATGTCGCAAGGTTACCTGAGTAGCTCGTCGCTCTTTGTATTCTCCTTCTTAACGTAAGTGGCTGCCCGGCCAGTACCACAGACAAATATATTCCAGGGAACCGCCTGACACCTACTAGCATCTTACTGAACTACGCGGGGAGCGTAGGACAGTGGTTTAGGGAGGGGGGCTTCTCCTCTGTATATGTTACTCTGTGCCAGTACGCAACCGCTCGTTTGTGAATGGGGCATTCGAAATAGCCCGTAATGCGTCTGGGAGCAACCGGAACAAAAGAGCAGGGCAGAGTATTACTGAATACTCCAAAATTTCGTGAAAGTTACTATATAGCTTCCTGGATGTAAAGCGCTGATGGAAGTGTGATACTTTTAACGTCTCTTTATCTTCACTTGTTACAGTTTTACACAGAAATAATGTTCTCGATTGGCCGATGACAGTTCTGACTCAGACAACAAAAGGCGTGGAAGAGCAATTGAACGAAGTGGGCAGTGTCTTTAAAAGAGAGTATATGATGAACATTAACAAGAGAAAACAATGCGTAATGGAATGTAGTATAAGAAAATCAGGTTAGGAAACCAGAAATAAAAGTAATAGACGAATTTTGAAAATGTTCAAATGTTTGTAAATCTATCGGACCAAACTGCGTGGTCATCAGTCAAACTACTTAAACCTAGGTAAACTAACCTAACGACAACACACACACCCATGCCCCAGGGTGGACTCGAACCTCCACGGCGAGCAACCGCGCACTCCGCAGCGAGACGAATTTTAATGTAAGGGCATTAAAACAATTTATGGTGACTGGAGTCGAGAAGGAATTAAATGCAGAATGGCTATAGAAAGAAAAGTATTTACGAAGCAGAGAAATATTTTGACATGCATATTGTTAGGATGCCCTTTCTGAGGGTATTTGTCTGGAGTGTAGCATTGTGCGGGTGTAAAGGGCGTACGATAAGGATTTGATACGAAATGGTGAAAGAAACTTTTGAAATTTGGTGCTACAGGAGAGTGCTGAAGATTAGACGGGTAGATCACGTGACTGTTGAGTAGTTACCGAACAGCACTGTGCAGAAAAGAAATTTCTGTAGTATCTTGACTAAAAGAAGGGTTAGATTAGAAGACACACTGAGAGACCTCAAGGAATCGTCACATTAGCACTGACAAGGAAAGTACTTGGGCTCGAACGAACACATATACACCAAAATCGTGTGAGAGATAATGTAAAGGTCCCTTATTGCACTAGCGATACTCCCGCATCTGCAAAACTCTGCAGTCGTCCGTTAGAGGCCTCTGCGTGTGCCTCGCCACATTGCACTTTGACCTGTCGGTTCGCCAGTAGGGACGGTGCAGTGTGCCTCCCAAGTTGCGTTTTGTGATGTTATTTGTGTGGTGAAGCGTCAGATGGGGCGGCGATTGGTAATGAATCCTGCTAATGTATTGAGATTGGTTGAGATGAAATTACGAAGAACCGTTCTTCGCGAAGATGGTATTAGTGTAGAAGATGAATCATTTGAATGCTTTCTCGTATCTGTTGTGGTACAGGAATATGAGCATAAGTTAGATACTGTTGTGAAACTAACACATAATGATGATAATAGGGATGATAATGACGAACAGCGCATTGCAAGCGGTAGTGCTACGGTAAGTGCGGGAAGAGGCGAGGGAAGCAGTGGCATTGAATACCAGTAGTCTTCCGAGAAGGAGGTTAAAGTTGCAACTATCATCACGGCTTTTGATGACAATACGCTAGAGAACATGTACGATGATTATTACATAAGTTATAGTTAAGATATCTGCCTTACGTATAGCGTCTACACTTACATCTACAGTGCTATCTAGAGCATGATTCCAGAATTTTGCATTAAAAACGACACTCACTAGCACATTGAGGTGTACGTAGACATCCTGTGACCAAACGTTCATACAGATATGTTTGTTCGAGCCCATGTACATTCCTTGTGAGTTACTTTGTGGGGTAAAAATCACTGAGGGAGTCCGAGAGACAAATACAGTAAGCGGGTTGAAAAGGATGTAGGTAGCAGTTCTTATTGAGAAATAATGAGGCTTGTACAGATTTGGATAGCGTGGAGTGCTGCATCAAACCGGCCTTTGTAATGAAGACAACAACAACACACTTGTACCATCGTTTGTTAACCATAATATTAATACGGGAACACTAAAATTTACCAAAGATAAAGACGAGCCTAGAGAGGCGCTGCAGGAGAAGTCTTGCTTTTAGCAAAGGCACTCAAATCAGTCGTCCAAATTCCTCTGCACCGACTTAACACTCCGAGTGCCAATCACGTCAATTGACGGGATACGGAAATTTCTGTAGAATGCCAATCACGTCATTTGACGTGATCTTTGTTTTCATGCTTTTAAAAACAGAATCAAGTTTATTAACGGGCTAGATCTACCTTAAATACCTTACTTGGTAAACCTAGCGTCTAAACCAGCCTATAGATCTTTTATTTAGTTTCTAAATCGTCCGACTGGTGGCATTCATTGTATGAAACGGGGCAGGTAGAAAGTGGTGTCCGCTCACTCAGTAGGTAAATCAACGGACATGGCTTCACGCAAATTATTCTCCCCGAAAATACTGAGAGGTGACTATGACAGAGGGGTGACACAGCAACATATCGTAGTGACTCTACAGACTGTTTGCGAAGTAGAGAAGTTTTTAATGGGGCCCTTGGCATCGGAGTTGTATGTGATTTAGATGCTCTGTGTTCGGTTCTGGATTTATTTCAAAGAGCAGACAATTCTTTACGCCAGACTGAAGATAAAGAAACTAAGTGCAGCTGGGGTTACTCCTGCAAGCAGAATGTCCGGCATTCTAGGAGATTAAATGGTTTACATGGGCGGCAGGCAAAGTGTTAAAGGATTCGTTCCGTCGTACCTCACACATTATTTCTAGCAGTGCTGCTTGCATGTTAGCACTAAGGACTGTGCAGTGACGCCTCTGCTCTTGTTCGTTTAGTGTACTGCGTTGTCCTTGGTGAGAGGTAATATTTCAAATTTAATAGTCTCTTCAAGCTATTGATAATTTTGATATCCGATGTCCGAAATGCAATGTTCCATGCAGTGATCTGTGTACAACTCTAGTGTCTGAGCATAGAAACGCAGCGTGCTTGTTCTGTCATGTTTTATCAATGATTTGACATTCATCGCCATTTTATAATCAGTCAAACGAATTTCCACCTGTTAATGCGTGACAAATAATTGCTTCATTACCTATTGATTTGAAATTTATAAGAATATGCGATGTAACGGGCTAGTATCGGAGTGGATTCGGTACGTACATTATTTTGGTTTTATTGTAGTATTTCATATTAGCTATGTTGTAATTAACAACAAACAGAATATGAACATCCTTGGGTGGCACGCATAGACATCTTTAGTTCAACATCCAGGTAGTATAGAGATCAGTAGGCCCATTCGCCTAAAATTCAAACGTTTGTAAATCTAAGGGACTTAACTACATCAGTCCCTCGGCATAGAAACTACTTGCACTAACTTTCAGTAACTTATGCTAAGGATAACACAACAACCATGCCCGAGGGAGTACTCGAACCACCGACGGCGAACGGCCGCGCGCACCGCAGCAGGGCTCCGTACTGCGCACAGCTATTCTGCTGCGGCCCATTCGCCTAAATCCATTTGATGTTCCGCGTTCAAAGTCTGTTAGTTTTCGTCGTGCGACCAAAAACAAGACGGAAATCTTTGCACGTGAATTAACGTGGTAGCACCACGTAGGAGCGCGCGTCGCTTGCCGTCGGAGGTTCGTGTCCTCACTGATGCATGGTTTTTATTTATTTATTTAGTCCCTAGCTAAGTTACTGTAACTTAATTTAGGTAAATAACTGTATGGTGACGAATTACAGTGTTGATATTTTTATCAATATTATTCCGCAATAGCGAATTTCTTTTAGCGTCACTGTGTAAGGTATGGATGTTCTACCAAATGGTGGAATATGAAAATTTGTGCCGGGTCGGAACCCGAACCCGGGTTTCCCGCTTTTTGCGAGCGGTCTCCTTAACCACTAGGCTACCCGAACACGACTCCAGGACCGACCCAAACTTCCATGTGCCACACTGGCAGCACATATGAGTCAACTGCATTCATCCCTTAGCACTCACACCTTAATCTGTATTCCCGCATCACGGAGAATGGAAACAACGAGGCATTAGCCGACGCTATTATCATCATTGCCTCGCTTAGGCCTCTGTTTAATAACTGTATGGTGACAAATTACAGTGTTGATATTTTTTATCAATATTATTCCGCAATAGCGAATTTCATTAGCGTCACTGTGCTGATATTTTTATCAATATTATTCCGCAATAGCGAATTTCATTAGCGTCACTGTATAAGGTATGGTGACATATGAAAATTTTCATATGTCACCATTTGGTAGAACATCCATACCTTATACAGTGACGCTAAAAGAAATTTGCTATTGCGGAATAATATTGATGTTAATTTAGGTATTTTTTAAGCATAGGAACTGATGACGAAAGTAGTTAGGTCCCTTAGATTTACAAACTTCTGAACATTGTTTTTAGAAATGATAGTCCTGGTAACGCATCGCCCTTTTATATCTTGCGTACGCGATACTACCTCCAGCCACGTGTTCATCTGTGCGTATCGCTATTCCATGACTTGTCGCCTAAGTGTATAACGCAATAAAGCTTTTAGATCGTGACATTGAATACAAGGAATTTCCCACGATATTTCGTATTAAAGAAGGCGACCCCTGAAGCAGCCAGATAACTCCAGTTCAGTGTTTATCAACCTGTGGGTCTCGAACCCCTGGGGGATGGCAAAGTATTTTCCGGAGGGTCGTCGTCACAGGAGAAAGTACTTGCAACGTAAAATAACTAGGGGATCAGTAATACAAAAACGTATGCCTGAGTGAAATTTATTTAATGTTAAAATTACGCGGTTACTTCTGTAACATTAATTATGAATTGATGATAGATTGTTTTATAATACAGTGTGTTAATGATGAATAAGCGCCAAGTCTGAAAACTGTTTTCAGGAACCAGTCGATAGATATAATAAGACTTCGTACAATAAGTAATTTTGAAAAATTCGAAAATCAGAACCACTTCTTTACAAATTGTCTGTACAGTGGGACCTTTTTTAATGAGCATAATTCGCTTCTGAGTCTTGCCTGAAATGCGGAACGGTCGTTACCTAAAATATATTGTTCTTTCGGAAATCAGGTAAAAATAATGTGTTCTTTTGTGTCCCAACTTCGTCGCCGCTTTTGTGTCCCAGCCTCGTCGTAGGTGTCGGTGGCCGAGTGGAACAAGACCGACACAGGAACAAAGACAGCACGCTGGTGCAGGTACGGAGGGGAGCAGCCAGAAACTATAAACACTAGAGTAAATTAGAGATATATATTGCACAGAATGTAACAATACTTAACTTTTACATAGTACTGCAGAATGTTGATACATAGTTGTTAGAGGCCTGCCTAGTGCCTGTACGATAGCAAAGTCTTCACTGGTGCCTATCTGATTACGAAGGTCCTAACTGGTTGCTATCTCCGTCCGAAGTGCTATATCTTTCCGTGGTGGCCACGAGCGGGGTTCCAGCAGAGGGCGCTCGTGGCTGTCGTCGGAAGAACGCCGCGCCGTGCATGCATGGCGGCGCGCGGCGAAAGTAGGTGACGCGCACTTTGTACTTGTGCGACACCACATGTTCCATTCCGAAAAAGACACAAATAAACTTCGTTCAACAATTTAAGAGAAAGGTGAAGGAAAATAAGGAAGGTTACATTTGTTTCCTTTGAGATAACATAGCTTTGATACGGTTCGCGAGGAGGGGGTTGCCGAAGATATTTTTATTTGGAAGGTGATCGCCAGAATATTTTTATTTGGGAGCTGGCCACGTATTCGAAAATGTTGAAAAACACTGCTCTAGTTACATTACAAATCTGCGCTAGAGTGGCTCTAAGGACCTTGCTGCGGAGAGCGTAGTTGGTCGCCGTCGGAGGTGCGAGTCCTCCCTGGGGTATGGCTGTGTGTTTTGCCCTTAAGGTAGCAAACTGAGTAGCCGGGTGTCGAGGACCCTCTAAATGACACATATTAGACCTCTGATGACGTACGGTGCTCCGTGCTGGGCATACGCGGCGCCAACACGGCTACGCCTCCTGCAGCTCATACATAACAAGGTACTACGCATCATAAGCAACGCTCCACGAAACACATGCACCGTGGATCTTCACAATGAATACCGCCTAGAGCGACTCTCGGTGGTATTCAAGAAACTCACCACACGACTATACAAAAACTCGAGCAATCCCTTCATTCTACGTTTGGGGAACTACGATCACATCCATAGGTGAAAACATAAACGACCTAAAACACTTCTCCACAGAGACTAACCACCTACGGTCACAGGGACTACCAACTCGCAAACACGATAAATATGGCGAACCCCTACAGAACAGCAGACTGACTGGCAGTGCCAGCTGAACTCACAGCCGAGCAACACGTAAGGCAGAGAAACCATATTCAACGCACTGAACACATACAAACTTATACAGTCCCACATAATTAGCCAGTTCTATGACCGAACTGTCTATCATGACAAACTTGGCTATGTTCACAGGTATTGTGCCGCAGCTGACTCAGGAGACTTCACAGGAGCTTAGCTGCAGCAGAACCTCGCATCAACCGGACTGATTCTTTATGACATACGAAGCAAAGTTAATGGTACCGAGACATACCCTATACTAACATTAGCAAACCGCTATTGCCCTTAAATCCTACCCTACTGTCGCAGAGGTTTTTTTCCCCCCTTGGTTCTTGCCTTGGCACTTTTTTTCCTCTGCCCTTACATACCTTTACCCTTCGTATACCTTTCGACCAATACTATCTCCAGATGCACTGTAATTCTCCCTGGGGGGGTGGGGGGCATGGGGCATGGGTGTATGTTTGTCCTTAGGTTAGTTTACCTAGGTTTAAGTAGTTTGTAAGCTACGGACTGATGACCACGCAGTTTGGTCCGATAGATTTACAGACATTTGAACATTTTTTGCACTGTATTAATGGGTGATCGTGCACACACGTACGGATAACAATGCGGTTCCCACATCCCGTGATCTACCTTAGCAAACTAAGCAAATACGGTGGTGACAGTAGAACTTTTGTGATGGTCACCACGTTGGTGTGGGCGTGAAGGGGGGCCCCATCCTTGTGCCCTTAAGGTAAAGTAGTTTTTAAGTCTAGGAACTGATGACCATATCAGTTTGGTCCAATGGGCTTAGAAGCATTTGATCATTTCAAAATCAAAATATAGGACTAATTAGGCAGCAGGGTCAGATTACGGCTTCATTCTAGCAACTGTTGTATTCTGAGTTAGAGGGACCTTTACAGTTCCTCGTGTCACATGACATCTACATCTACATAGATACTCTGCAAATCACATTCAAGTGCCTGGCAGTGGGTTTATTAACCACTTTCATAACTTTTCTCTACCGTTCCATTCTCTAATAGCGCGCGGGAAGAAAGAACGCCTAAATCGATCCGTTTTCGATCCGATTTCTCTTATTTTATTGGGATGGTCATTTCTCCCTAAATAGGTGGGTGCTAGCAAAATATTTTCACATTCAGAACTAAAAGTCGGTGATTGAAACTTCGCAAACAGATCACGCCGCAATGAATAATGTCTTTCTTTTAATGATTTCCACGCCAATTCGTGCAACAGTTCCGTGACGCTCGCCCCCCCCCCCGAAACGTGATAGAACAAAACGAGCTGCCCTTCTCTGAACCTTCTCAATGTCTTCCGTCAATCCCACATGGTGAGGGTCCCACAAGGGGCAACAGTACTCCAGGAGAGGACGCACAAGTGTGAAGTAGCCGATCTCTTTGGTGGAGCTGGTGCATCTTCGAAGCGTTCTGCCGATGAAACGTAACCTTTGGTTCGCCTTCCCCACAATATTTTCTATGTGTTCTCTCCAGTCAAAGTTGTTCGTAATTGTAACTCCTAGGTATTTGGTAGAATCTACGACCTTAAGGTTTGACTGATTTATCGCGTAATTGAAGTTCAGCGGATTTCTTTTAGTGGTCATGTGTACTACTTCACACTTTTCTTTATTTAGTGTCAATCGCCAATTTTCGCACCATGCAGAAATTTTGTCTAAATCGCTTTGCAGTTGCTTTTGATCCTCAATTGACTTCACTAACCGATAAACGACAGCATAGTCCGCGAACAGTCTAAGGGAGCTATTCAGATTGTCTCCTAAATCGTTTATAAACACGAGGAAAAGTAATGGACCTATAACGCTTCCCTGTGGAACGCCAGATATCACTTCTGTTTTACTCGCGAGCCTCTCGCGATGCGGCCCATAGATAGTTAATGGTACCGAGACATACCCTTTAGTAACATTACCAAACCGCTACTGTCCTTAAATCCTACCCCACTGTCGCAGAGGTTTTTTTTTTTACCCCTTGGCTCTTGCCTTGGCACTTTTTTCCTCTGCCCTTACATACCTTTACCCTTCGTATACCTTTCGTCCAATACTATCTCCAGATGCACCGTATTAATGGGTGATCGTGCCCACACGGCCGGCCGTGGTGGCCGAGGGGACTGAGGCGCTCCAGTCACGGTCTGAACGGCCACTACGGTCAGGTGTTCGAATACCCCTCGGGCATGGATATTTGTGCCGTCCTTAGGATAAGCTAGTTGATAAGTAGTTTGTAAGTTTATGGACTGATGACCCCGTAGTTAAGTCCCATAAGTTATACAATCATTTGAAACATTTGTGCCCACACGTACGGATAACATCGCAGTTCCCACATCCCGTGATCCACCTTAGCAAACTAACCAAATACGGAGGTGACAGTAGAACTTTTGTGATGGTCACCACGTTGGTGTGCGCGTGGAGGGGCCCCATCCTTGTGCCCTTAATGTAAAGTAGTTTTTAAGTCTAGGGACTGATGACCATATGAGTTTGGTCCAATGGCCTTAGAAGCATTTGATCATTTCAAAATATAGGACTAATTAGCCAGGAGGGTCTCACTACGACTTCATTCCAGCAACTGTTGTATTCTGAGTTAGAGGGACCTTTATAGTTCCTCGCGTCTCATGACATCTACATAGATACTCTGCAAATCACATTCAAGTGCCTGGCAGAGGGTTTATTAACCACTTTCATAACTTTTCTCTACCGTTCCATTCTCTGATAGCGCGCGGGAAGAAAGAACACCTAAATCGTTCCGTTTTCGATCTGATTTCTCTTATTTTATTGGGATGGTCATGTCTCCCTAAGTAGGTGGGAGCGAGCAAAATATTTTCACATTCAGAACTAAAAGTCGGTGATTGAAACTTCACAAACAGATCACGCCGCAATGAATAACGTCTTTCTTTTAATGATTTCCACGCCTATTCGTGCTTAAGGTTTGACTGATTTATCGCGTAATTGAAGTTCAGCGGATTTCTTTTAGTGGTCATGTGTATTACTTCGCACTTTTCTTTATTTAGTGTCAATTGCCAATTTTCGCACCATGCAGAAATTTTATCTAAATCGCTTTGCAGTTGCTTTTGATCCTCTGTTGACTTCACTAACCGATAAACGACAGCATCATCCGCGAACAATCTAAGGGAGCTATTCAGATTGTCTCGTAAATCGTTTATAAACACGAGGAAGACCTATAACGCTTCCTTGTGGAACACCAGTTATCACTTCTGTTTTACTCGATGACTTACCGTCAATTACAACGAACTGTGTTCTTTCTGATAGGAAATCGTGAATCCAATCGCACAATTGGGGAGATATTCCATAAACACGCAATTTCATAAGAAGCCGCTTGTGGGGTACAGTGTCAAAAGCCTTCCTGAAATCCAGAAATATGGAATCGATTTGAGATCCCTTGTCGATGGGACTTAATACTTCATGTGAATAAATGGCAAGCTGTGTTTCGCAAGAGTGATACTTTCTGAATCCGTGTTGACTACTGGTTAATAGATCGTTCTCTTCGCGGTAGTTCATAATATTCGAACAAAGTTGTAGTCTGAGTTAGAGGGACCTTTACAGTTCCTCGCGTCTCATGACGTTGCGAGGCTCTCGCGATGCGGCCCACAGGTACGATTTTTCGAAATGAAATCTGAAGCCTCTTAATCAGATTAAAGCAGCAACACGAACCGTCAGAGATAATGCTTTCATCGCGTTAGCCGCGCGGGCTTACGGCCGCCCTGCTGACACAAATAACATGTAAAGAACCGGCCGGTGCCATTAGACGCGAAAAATGCGCGAGAGGTGCAGAACGCGAGTCGAAGCGAGGAGGCGTTAATGGCCGCCTGCGTCCGTCAGCGCGGACCCCGCGGTCCGGCTGAGTGGTCCTTGCCTAAAGCGAGGCGCGGTGGGCGCCCGCGTACATTTACATGCTTGTAGCCGGTGGGAGGTCGCGGCCGCACCGCCACTTAACGGCCCGGACACTCCACTTGTCAGGCGTCGACATTTTACTGCTTACTAATGTAATATTCATCACTTACGGCTGTTAGTGTATAAAAAATTTACCCGAAAACTCACAGCGCCATGTATTAGTATCACAAGGAAAGTACTTGGGTTCGAACGAACACAAATACACCACAATCATGTGAGAGGTAATAGGTTCGTTCCAGTGGCGCTGCTGACGATCTGAAACTGTTTGAGGCGTTCGAGTGGCACTTTTGACTCTTTCTGACGATATCTGACTGGCCAATCAGGTGTTCGAGTGGCGGTGCTGATAGTTTGAGATCGTTTATTTAAGTCAGCAGATTTTCGTCAAAACTGTTTTCTGACTGACTCCAAAGCGTTTAACAAGCCTCCTCCAAAAGACAAGCCTGCACATTTACGAAGAGGTGTGTGTTCCAAGTCGTCGATTTTCTCTTGATTGAGGCTGAGCTTTGTATATTCGACAGGCATTCTTTCAACTTATGAGGCCTTCTAATACAGTACGTCACCTTTTTATTACACCCATACATACTATAAATGAAAGGTGTGGAAATTTTCATAACATACGAATTTAAAGATGAATGCGTATGAAACTTCCTGGCAGATTAAAATTGTGAGCCGGAACCGGGACTCGAACCTGGGACCTTTGCCTTTCGCGGGCAAGCGCAATAGCGACTGTGCTATCCCGAGACGACTCACGAGTCGTGTCGGGATAGCACAGTCGGTAGTGCGCTTGCCCGCGAAAGGCAAAGGTCCCAGGTTCGAGTCCCGGTTCCGGCACAAAATTTTAATCTGCCAGGAAGTTTCATATCAGCGCACACTCCGCTGCAGAGTGAAGTTTCATTCATGAATGCGTATTTTGGATTGTGATATATTCGCCTGAAAATGAAGTCAAAATAGTCCTACTGAGATTTTCTGTGCCATCTGTAAATGAAGTGATTGACACATAAGAATAATATAGTTCACAACAGGCATCAGCACTGATAGATTTTTATAGCCGACATCTAGCTTTATATGTGCCACTATAGCGTCTCACAATTACTGTCCGTGTTTCTCCTTGTGGTTATTTACTATAGAAATCTATTAGTGTCAATGTGGGCGTTTCTACACTAAATGTGTAACTTCTGGGAAATTCATGTACGATGATAATTCTTGCACAACACCTGCAAATTTTTGTATACTAATTTGTATGTTTCATTTTTTAAATTTTATTGTAAATCATAATAATGGGGCAAAATGCATATGAAGTTGTATGTTACCGAATATTTCTTTCACACACCAATATCCTAATTTACCTCATTTTTGTATGAGGTTTTGTCAGGTTAAATTGGCTACAGTATTTATAAATGGGGGGACATGTTTACGCATTTTTGCGTTTTGTCGAAGTTTATGATCAGAATGTATTCCACAATGTATTTCTAATGGCGGAATTCACACTGTCCGTCGTCGGTCCGTCACCTCGCGTCAACGTGAGCTTTCTCAAGAAGAATGTTTTGATGGAACGGTCGTCTGGTAACATCGCGACTCGCAAGTTAACCTAGTTTCGTCACGCGATTTTCATTTTATGTTCGACAGATACACGGTTTGCACGCAAATGTGTCTTGTTAATCTTTATTATTATACTTTGGTTTTGACGGTAAATTGGAAATGTTTCATGACGACATAAATAGTTTTCTCAATTGAGCGTCCTCCTACATAACAACATCGGTAGAGAGCAAAGATGCCAACTAGCGCTATGGGTGGCCAAACTGCGAAACAGGTGAAATAAGCGTTCGAGTTGGATTCGGAGTTGGCAACTGTCAAAAAGTGCGCATGCTCAGTGGAGGCCTTCCAAATCGTCAGTAACTATCAGGAACTATCAGCGTTTGGGCCACTCGAACGAACCTAATGTAAAGGTCTCATATTGCACTAGTGATTCTCCCGCGCCGGCAAAACTCTGCAGTCGTCCGTTAGAGGCCTCTGCGTGTGCCATGCCGCATTGCACGTTGACCTGATGGAACCTGAGTCGAGACCAGTAGGGATGGTGCAGTGTGCCTCTGAAGTTGCGTTTTGTGACGTTACTTGTGTAGTGAAGCGTCAGATGGGGCGGGGATTGGTAATGAAGTGTTACGATTGGTTGAGATTACGAAGAACCCTTTCTCGTGAAGATGGTATTGGTGTAGAAGATGAATCATTCCCGTGTTTTCTGGCATCTATTATAGTGCAGAAATACTAGCATATGTTAGAAAAAGATACTGTTATAGTACTAACTCATAATGATGATGATACGGATGATAATGACGAACAACCCATTGCTACTGCTAGTGCGGGGAAAGGCAATGGAAGAAGTGACGGAGAATTCCAACCAACTCCCGAGGTTAAAAGTCGCAAATATCATTACGGCTTTTGATGACAACACATTGGAGAACATGTACGATGATTGTTATATAAGATGTTTCAATATATACAATTTCTGCAATGCGTATAGCGTCTAGAATTACATCTACAGTGCTATCTAGAGCATGACTGCAGAGTTTTGCAGAGAAACAACATCCACCAGCAAGTTGAGCGGTACGTGACGGTCCTGTAAACAAACGTTCACACAGATATGTTTGTTCGAGCCCCAAGTACTTTCCTTGTCAGTCGAGCCGTAATTTACGTGAGTCTTTAAATTTCTTAGCCAAATTGTAGATATTTTCCGACAGTACTTTCAGCTGCCGCTTGATTCTCAATTGGCGTTAGCGGATACTGCAAGGTGCGTCTCAGAAGTTCGATGAATGGTCTTAAGAAATATAGGAAACAAAACTTACAAAACAAAATACCTTTACTGGCCATCAAAGTAATCGCCATTGGCTACAATACACTTCTCACATCTGTATCATAAAATCTCAAAAAAATGGTTGTAAGGCTTATGGGACTTAACTAAGGGGTCATCAGTCCCTAAACTTACAAACTACCTATGAACTACTTACGAACTAGGACGGCACAAATATCCATGCCCGAGGGGGGATTCGAACCCCCGACCGTAGTGGCCGTGCTGACCGTGACTGGAGCGCCTCAGTCACCTCGGCCACCGCGGCCGGCCATAAAATCTCGCACCAGTTGTCAGTATGATAACACTTTCGTCGTCACGACATGTTTCGAAACCACGTTGTCCCCTTTTCAAGTGCTAAAAACAAGGAATAACATAAATCACATATAAATACGATGTTTTAAAAAACCGTAAACAACGAACTGAAAATGCATCAAAGGCACTTACATTATAAATTAAATAACCATTCTGCCAATGAGCAACATCAAACTCTAAAACGTACGTAAATTTCGTGCATGTCCATCATAAAAATTGATTCAGAATACACTGGTCAGGGAACGTAAATACAATGTTGTTCGGTCGTAAGCAGCATGACAACTGCTCTTACATGTCAAAGCTATAAGAAACACAGAACAGTCATGGCTATCAACGATGATGTTGTGAAGGGATCAAAGTTAGTGTCTAGGTAAGGCGAGGTTTAAATAGACAGTGTATAATTAGAAAAACACGTTCCTATTTAATGGTAAACCAAACGGATAAGTTATTATTTCAAATGGTTTTTCTAATTTACACTGTCTATTTAAACCTCACCTTACCAAGACACTTTGATCCCTTCACAACATCATTGTTGTTAGCCGTTACTGTTTTCTGTTCCTTATATCTTTGACATGTAAGAGTAGTTGTCATGCTTATTACGACAGAACAACATTGTGGTTACATTCCCTCACTCGTGTATCCTAAATTAATTTTTATGATGGACATGCACGAAATTTACGCACGTTTTAGAGTTTGATGTTGCTCATTGGCAGAATGGTTAATTAATCTATAAGTTGGTTGTCTTTGGTATATTTTCAGTTCGTTGTTTCCGTTTTTTTAAAAAAAATCGTATTTATATGTGATTTATGTGATGCCTTGTTTTTAGCACTAGAAAATCGGACAATGTGGTCTGGAAACATGTCGTGACGACTAAAGTGTTATCATATTGACAACTGGTGCGAGATTTTATGATACGTATGTGAGAAGTGTATTGTAGCCAATGTCGATTGCTTTGAAGGCCAGTAAAGGTGTTTTGTTTTGTAAGTCTCGCTTTCTATATTGACTAACAGTTGTACGCCCGCCGCGGTGGCCGAGGGGACTGAGGCGCTCCAGTCACGCTCTGCACGGCCACTACGGTCGGGGGTTCAAAAAAAATGTTCAAATGTTTGTAGAACCTATGGGACTTAGCTACGGGGCCATCAGTCCCTAAGCTTACAAACTACTTATGAACTAGCTACGACTAAGGACGGCACAAATATCCACGCCCGAGGGGGGATTCGAACCCCCGACCGTAGTGGCCGTGCAGACCGTGACTGGAGCGCCTCAGTCCCCTCGGCTACCGCGGCCGGCGGTCGGGGGTTCGAATCCCCTCTCGGGCATGGCTATTTGTGCCGTCCTTTGTCTTAGTTAGTTCATAAGTAGTTTGTAAGTTTGGGGACTGATGACCCCGTAGATAAGTCCCATAAGCTACACAAACATTTGAACATTTTTGAAACAGTTGTACGATGGCGACAATTCGGAATATTTCTCACAGCTATTGTAAACAGTCAGCATACGCTTCTTGTGGAATCTATCGAAGCACTGAGGTCACGCGTTGTTGGATCTCGGCAAACACTCAAACACACACTTTTCAGTCACTGCTTCGACACCATGCATTTGCAATTACATCCCATGGCTGTCCATCGCCGACTTGAAACAAAAACTGATGGTTAACTTGGTGCTCCATTGCTGCATTTTGCGCTCCACGTTGCAATGACACGAGTTCTCACGCTGACCCTGTTAGCTGGGTCGCAGCGTGTACCACCGCTACACTACAGCGTTTTTCACGATAGGGGGCTCTTGTTGACATGCCCCATAATGTGTACGTGCGGTCACCTCATCCTCACCAGCGCGGTTTGTAAAATATGAGACAATTCTCCGAATATTTCAGAAGCATTTTGTAATTGACCATTACTGAGTGAAAAATTGGAATGTTACAGTATTGTGAAATTGTTAAAAGCTTTTTTTTTAAAAAAAAGTTATTAAAATTTTAACACCGCATAAGAACTTAAAATCTTATTAAGTGGTGACTAGTTTCAACTTTACAATTTTAACAAGATCGCCTCTCCAGATCTGATAACGTGAGATGTTTTAATTGTTGTGAAAGGCAGAAGCATTTAGTAAAACTTGTCAGATACTTGGAAGAGACTATTCATTATGTCCGACATGCAAAGTAGTGATTTAACTCTTTAATGCATAGTGTAGCTGATCAGATACATACCTGATTTTTCCCCATTATCTCTCAAACTGATAAAATTTTTACAACAAATTCATTTGTAGCCGCTTGTATACATACTGTTACATATGCTAGTAGCTCGTCGTAGAAATTATAAATCGCAGAGCGATACTGTGAATCAGTTCTAGAGTTATCTGCATTGAGTTACTTCTAACATGTGCGTTTGTTTAGTATTCCTTCCTTGCCATGTAAAAGTAGTCAGTCACATACTACTGTTGCACTATGAGTTACTTTCTGGAAAGATGAGAGGCACAAATAGTGACATTTACTGCATCGGCTACATCATGAAAGCACTATACAGCTGACCATCTATGAACGGTTTGTTGTCATTACTGCAAAATAATTTTAAGAAATGTCTTTTCATTATTTTTCTCAATATATACGCACAATACATTGATCGTAGTATTTTAATATGACTGAGTAGCATATACGTGGTGTCTCACTTAAAATATTTTTGGAACGGCAATAAATATTGAAAAATGGCTGTGAAGGGCATGCACGTACATCAGGAACTTATTAAAGTAAATACTACGATACACTTTAAAACGTAAACAAATATAATCAACACAAACTTTTTTTAAAAATGGAAAGCCCATATTCTTTATCTGATCACTAGCTTGAAAGATCACAAAAAACATCATTGGTGGCATCAGAATACGTCAGTTACATCGCGAGAAAATGCGAAGCGAATCTGACGCTCGAGATAAATGAACGCGCAGACAGCGCACAGTTGCGGGCAGCCTATGGTTCACGCTTCAGTCTCGGGGAGAAGGCCGACTGCACGTTTCGTTTATTTTAAGCATCAGATTCGCTTTGCAATTTCTCGGTATGTAACTGACGCACTCTCATGCTACCAAATAGATTCTTTTGTGATTTTCATGCTACTGAATCGAAAAAAAAAAAAAAAAAAAAAAAAAAAAACATGGGCTGTCCATTTAAAAAAGAAAAACGTTTGTGTGGAAAATAATATTTGTTTACGTTTCAAAGTGTACCGTAGCAGTTAGTTTCATAAACCCTGCCGTACATTCATGCTCTTAAAATCGTGTTTCAATATCTGTTGTCGTTCCAGAGATACTTGGGGTGAAATCTTTACGTGGAACACCCTGTATATTGCATATTCGCAGTTACCTGTTCTGATGAAATAGTTTTGTTTGTGACGAATTGCTTGCTAGTTGTGGCGGAAAATTCATCAGTAGTCATTTCATCTTTACGTCACTGTGTACTAAAAGTCAGTTTCATATATTTATATTAGCAATTTATTACAGACAAAACTACGTATTTACTCGTCTATAGTACCCCACCTTTAATTTTTGACGTCAAAATATGAAATTTAAAAAAAAAAATCTCATAATTATGTAATTGTTAGTTACGTGATATTCGGCATCACTAATTTACATGAAAATCGGCAACATTGTCTGCCGCTGGCTCCTGGAACATTGGTAACAGCAGCTGAACAGCCCCTCTCCATTCAGTATCGCCAGGCTTGCATTTTTCCGCTGTTAGTGTGAAATCAATTTTATACTATTAAGGACATTCGAACATGAGTGTAGGAAATCTGAGAATTAGGTTTATGGCATCGTTGAAATTCAGAGCTGTCGAGAATGCAACGAATCTCGGTGTCTGTGTCGCAGCTCGAGAAACAAGTTTTCGTATTTCAGCTGTTTACGTGTAACAGAACGTGCCTTCCCGCGTCGGCGGTTCGAATCCTTCCTCGGGCATGGATGTGTGTGTTGTTCTTATGATAGTTTAACTTAGGTTAAGTAGTTTGTAAGACTAGGGACTGATGACCAACGTAGTTTGTTCCCATAGAATTACAAACATTTGAACATTTTTTGAGCACGTGTCTTCTGCTAGCCACGAACTGCAAAGTAAGAAGAGCATAACACAAGCGGACTTTTGTGATGGAAATTGTGGCGTATTCAACAACACACTAGTTGTGTATTTATCATAAAATATGTTTTAATAAAATAAGCTTTTTATGTAAAGTGTGATAAAGTGACAAACAAATTTAGCCCATCCTGAATCAACCGAATGCACTGTTGAAATTACGAAGTATCCGCCTTCCCAATTTCAGAAGTAAAAGAATTGCAAAAAAGCGGTTGCTATCAACGAGTAAATATAGTATTTTTCTCGTTACATGTCTGTTCTAGGGGATCTATCTGGCGGCCTCTCGAAGCACCAGAAGTTTCATTTTCAATAGTCCAAGTCATTATGATAGGTTTTGTTGTTGTTGTTGTTGTTGTTGTTGTTGTTTTTGTTAAGATGATTAAACATCTATGTCATCAGTCCGCTTATTTATAAATCTTGTCAATAATCTACTCATTGAGAGGTAAAATCTGATGTTATGTTCAATACAAGATCAATATTATAATTAGAAAAAGCGTTTCTATCTTAAGCTTAAACCGCTAAAATAATCCAAATTTGTTTTCGTTCCTCGAAAATAACACTTAGCAATGTCCAACTAACTTCAAATATAATTTTAAATTGCTCAAGCCTACAATATTTTCGCTTTTCATGCGAGCTTATTTATTCGACATTTATTACTTTTTAACTGACTCTATTCGCAACACCCTTTGCAGAAAGTATCTACTTATGCATGATTCAATGCACCTACAAAATTACATCGTAGTAAGGTAGATAGTTGAGGAGAAATGAAATGATAGACAGGCTTATACTCGTCAAAAACTATTTTTTACTTCTGTTGACGTATAGTAAAACTTCATCAGGTGTGGCAACAGAAAATCACCATTTCCAGCCGGAGTTTGTACTTGTATTCTTATATGTGCTTAAATTGTTAATAAAATATTAGTAATTACAAAAATGTTTTCGAGTGGCGAGAATTTCACCACCTGCCGTCTTTGACTTCGTTACAGAATGCTGAACGCACTATAAGAAAACGCAGTATGTCAAAAATTGACTTATTTTAGCGGTTGGAGTTTCTTTCCGGAAAAATGGTATCAGAAATAGGACAAAATAGTTTGAGGAAAGCGCCGTAACTCAAGTCTGAGAAAAGTGAGTTGCTTCGCGGAACAAATAATGCTGTAAATGAAGTACCGTGCTGCATAGAAAGGGAAGTGGAGTTCCGTTAAGAATTCCTGGAAGTCGTGCTCCGCAGGCAGTGCAAGCGGCAAGCAAAGAGCACATGGGCATACAGGGGGAGTCTCCAGCGCTCTGCAGACGTTTAGTGTCTGTCTTTTTAATCCACGTGATTCCAAGTGAATTGTTCTAAACGTCTGCGCGCATTGTATCGCGTTGGTATTATTTTGCACGTACATTTGCTGTAAGATAGAAGGAATTCCTTGGTGATGCTCATTCGTGTGAAATGCACTGTGGTCGTCCAAGGTAAAAGTGTGTGTGAGTTACAGTACTTTGAGAAAGTACTCTACCATTTAAGAATCATTTGCAGAATGAATGGCCTCCCTGGCCGAGATAAGTAGGCCACTACATCAAAAACTATCTGGAACTTTATCGCAAAAGGCCCACCATAATATACATTTCTTCCTCCCATTCACATACACAGTCACATATCTCAGCAGCACAGTCCTTACAAATTGCAGTGTTGACGCACTGTTTAAACAGATAATGGAAGCGATGAAGTATTTGAACGTTGCAAATGACGTACACCCACATCTTGGTACGGTACAACTACGATGAATACGTTCCTGCATTTCAGTGAAATATGCCTAAGATCTATTGCAAGAAGCATTAAAAAAGGCTTTGAACGACACAAGGAAATTTGTCTGGCAACACGGGTAAATTGGCAGCAGCAGATCATTGTCCAGGGAATCAGCCAATTAGATTCTCCGATGAAATAGTTTTATCGAGATGCAATCATAACAAAAAGAAGACCGACTGAAGTTTTGACGTTCGTGCTAAATAAAGTGAACAGCTATACAAAACACGTTTCTCCATGACTGGGGCGCCGTGCTGCGGTACGCGCGGCCGTTCGCCGTCGGGGGTTCGAGTCCCCCTCGGGCACGAGTGTTTGTGTTGTCCTTAGGTTTGTTTACCTTACTTTAGGTAGTTTGTAAGCTACGGGCTGACAATCATTCAGTTGAGTCAGATAGAATAACAATCATTTGAAATTACCAAAGTGGAATTGATTCTAAAAAGTCGAGAATTTCGTGCCCAAATGTCTCGACAATGTTTGTCTAATCAACAGCAATCAAAATCAAAGCGCGATACATCAAGGGAATATGACCACATTTTTTCAGTTATAAGAATTTAATTTCAAGAGTATATTAAGTTACTTTTGGATTTATTATCTTGGTTGTTCAGTTGGAACTGCATTGTTTTATAGCATTACTTCAACATATTTCAGAATTCAGGGTTCCCAGATATGTGTACATGTCTTCGTCAAGTATAAGGCCTTTCGCTGTAGGAATGCAGTAATATCAAGTGAGCACGAAGCTCTATATTCCTAATAATATAACAAGCATGAACGTAAGATAAATTACATCAAATTAATGTTCTTACACATTGTATATGAGTGAAGTGAATAATTTTTCGTCTAATTAATTATTAATCTTACAAAACCGGTTTTAGATTATA
Source organism: Locusta migratoria (assembly GCA_026315105.1). Lineage (NCBI taxonomy): Eukaryota > Metazoa > Arthropoda > Insecta > Orthoptera > Acrididae > Locusta > Locusta migratoria. The sequence continues at coordinate 247,418,485 of CM048748.1, forward strand.
TCTATCCTATTCTAATGTATACTTCTTTAATATTTTTTGTGTTCAAATTAAATTTCTGTGTTCCGTACATGTATCGTTTTCCGAAAATGGGTGTTGCATTCGTTAAGAAAACGATTATTATTCTTGAATTTTGGTTATAACAAATAATGTTCAACGTCTCCTCGTAAACTACTAGACTGAATTCAGCCACAGTTGGTACACGTATTCCTCACTATGAGACAACAATGACTGTGGTGGGTATGAACACACAGTTCAGGATATATGATGTCATAAAGAGTCACAAAAATGCCACATCATGAGAGGCTTGGTTAATGGGAGTTTATTCATCAATAATTTGAGAATGGAAGCATTCAGCTACTTGCAACAAACTTTGAAGAAAAATTCAAAATTTTCAATTCTTTTCCTCGCTAACATCCCCAACGAAATAAGTAAGAACGAAATTTATTGCTTACTACATTCCCTTGGTGCATTCAGTCAGTCTACGGCCTTGGGAATGATGTAACAATTATTTATTAGTACTAATTGGATTCTCGAGACATTTCTAAATTGTATCATACTACGACACGTAGTTAAGAAATTACGTCAAAAACACTCAAATGCATGAAAATCCGTCCCATCTAGCACGAGGTTGTAATTTATTACGTGTGGCTCGGTAGGACAGTGGTAGAGTGCTATACTATGTATCCGACAGCCTTGAGTTCGTTCCTCACCAGGTTCTGGGATTTTTATCTCTCACTTTCCACTTATTTCTCCTCTATCATTGTTGCTGATGTGAAAAAGATCGATTATTACCGTGGTTCGGAAACCATGTTAAACCGTAGGTCCTCCTATAACTGGCTGGGCAAAAGTATACCACCTACAAACAGGACCATGACTAGTAAAGCATTGTGGTGTTCAAACCAATCTTCGGATTGTTGACTGCTTTATCTTTACTCGCTCGAGGTTGTAATTTATTACTTCTTTACTACCAATTCCATTCGCAACACAAGTCGCAGAGTATTTCCTACTATTACCCTCTACGAACCTTGAAAATTTTACACTGAAGAGCCAAGAAAGTAGTATAGGCATGCGTATGTAAACACAGAGAAACACTAATGGCCATTAAAATTGCTACACCAATAAGAAATGCAGATGATAAACTGGTATTCTTTGGACAAATATATTATACTAGAACTGACGTGTGATTACATTTTCACACAATTTGGGTGCATAGATCCTGAGAAATCAGTACCCAGATCAACCACCTCTGGCCGTAATAACGGCCTTGATGCGCCTGGGCATTGAGTCAAACAGAGCTTGGATGGCGTGTACAGGTACAGATGCCCATGCAGCTTCAACACAATACCACAGTTCATCAAAAGTAGTGACTGGCGTATTGTGATGAGCCAGTTGCTCGGCCGTCATTGACCAGACGTTTCAATTGGCGAAAGATCTGGAGAATGTGCTGGCCGTATCCAGAAAGGCCTGTAAGGACCTGCAACATGCAGTCATGCATTATCCTGCTGAAATGTAGGGTTTCGCAGGGATTGAATGAAGGGTAGAGCCACGGGTCATAACGCATCTGAAATGTAACGGCCACTGTTCAAAGTGCCTTCGATACGAACAAGAGGTGACCGAGAGGTGTAACCAATGGCATCCCGTACCATGACGCCGGATAATACGCCAGTATGGCGATGACGAATACACGCTTTCAATGTGCGTTCACCGCGATGTCGCCAAACACGGACTCGACCATCATGATGCTGTAAACAGAATCTGGATTTATCCGGGACCATGACGTTTTGTCATTCGTGCATCCAGGTTCGTCGTAGCGTACACCATCGCATGCGCTCCTGTCTGTGTAGCAGCGTCAAGGGTAACCGCAGCCATGGTCTCCGAGGTGATAGTCCATGCTGCTGCAAACGTCGTCGAACTGTTCGTGCAGATGGTTGTTGTCTTAGAAACGTCCCCATCTGCTGACTCGGGGATCGAGACGTGGCTGCACGATCCGTTACATCCATGCAGAGAAGATACCTGTCACCTCGACTGCTAGTGATGCGAGGCCGTTGGGATGCAATACGGCGTTCCGTATTACCCTTCTGAACCCACCGATTCCATATTCTGCTAAGTAATTGGATCGCGACCAAGGCGAGCAGCAATGTCGCAATACGATAAACCGCAATAGCGATAGGCTACAATCTGACCTTTATCAAAGTCGGAAATGTGATTGTACGCATTTCTCCTCCTTACACGAGGCATCCTCAGGCAACGATGCTCAAGTGTTGTTTGTGTATGACAAATCAGTTGGGAACTTTTGTGTCCCAACTTCGTCGCCGCTTTTGTGTCCCAGCCTCGTCGTAGGTGTCGGTGGCCGAGTGGAATGAGACCGACACAGGAACAAAAATAGCACGCCGGTGCAGGTACGGAGGGGAGCAGCCAGAAACTATAAACACTAGAGTAAATTAGAAAGAGATATATATTGCACAGAATGTAACAATACTTAACTTTTACATAGTACTGCAGAATGTTGATACATAGTTGTTAGAGGGCTGCCTAGTGCCTGTAAGATAGCAAAGTCTTCACTGGTGCCTATCTGATTACGAAGGTCCTCACTGGTTGCTATCTCAGTCCCAAGTGACTGGTGTCTTTCCGTGGTGGCCACGAGCGGGTTTGCAGCAGAGGGCGCTCGTGGCTGTCGTCGTGAGAACGCCGCGCCGTGCGTGCATGGTGGCGCGCGGCGAAAGTAGGTGGCGCGCACTTTGTACTTGTGCGACACCACAGGAACTTTCCTCATGTCAGCACGATGTAGGTGTCGCCACCGGCGCCAACCTTGTGTGAATGCTCTGAAAAGCTAACCATTTGCATATGACAGCATCTTCTTCCTGTCGGTTACATTTCGCGTATGTAGCACGTCATCTTCGTGGTGTAGAGATTTTAATGGCCAGGAGTTTAACTTTCGTTGAGGAAAAATAAGGCGCAGTTTACAACAAGAAGACACCGTGCGCACAGCCCACAAGCGTCTGCTGAAAGCAGAATGTCTCAAAGGCGTCAGGACGAACAGTATTCAATGCTTCTAAACGAAATCTGTCGATGAACGTAATGTTTCATCTGTTTACGTTCCAGCAGACAGCGGTTAAAAGTTGCGAATTGTGGAGAAAATATACTATCAAAGTAAATCGTATTTTATGCAATATGAATTACGTTAATAGTGAGAATGTGCTATGAATTTCTTAAATCACGAACCATTTGACTCCCATTCAAAACAACGCTTTGGCGACCGGTGACAGAGAAATTTAGGGCTCTGAAGCAGCCATTTATGCAATCATTAAAAATTTTACTAGCAGATTGATGTTTGGATACATGGTAAACGGTAAAAAACGCTAAGAAAGACTACGCTTCAGGGTTAGTTTATCGCATTTATTTGGGTTGTGGTCTTACTTTTGTTGTTTTATTAGGTTTGTGCATAAATTAATTGAGAATCGTGACATAATCGAAGAAAACAGCTAAATATATTTGACAAGCGATTAGAGCCGTTTGATGGGTTACAGCCTGACAACATACACAAAATTCGCAACTTGTTCGTAGAAAACTGCGAAGTACGCAATTATACTAAACAAAGTAAATAATAAACCAACTTATTACAAATTAGAACATCTATGTCATCATGAAAAAACTGAAATATCGGCAATTTCATTTACGAAACAGAGGTGAAAAACAACATTTGCGCCGACTGTTTGTATCTGAAGTATGATTGGCCTTTTTTCCTTCTCATCAATTGTCGCGTCAACCAACATCTATGCGTCACGGAAAAAAAATATATATGCCGACATTGTAAGTGGATTTTATAACAATGAAGAGCTGTACGCCGATCTATATCACATTAACCAATTTTTTGTAATGTTAAGTTTTACTGCTCCAAGTGGAACAGAAAAAGCGATTCATCCGGCAAAACAGGTATTTCACTCCGTAAAAAAGAGTTTATTTTCACCTGGAAAATTCGGGAAAATGTCGGGAATTTTTTTCTTCTTGTCCTTCTACACACTCTGATCAGGAACGCTCTTCTGAGTTTAAACATCTCCGTTGCCAACCAAACTCTTCGGACGTGAACATTATTGAGCATCTCTGGATGGATTGCCAGTTGCAGCGTGCTGTTCAGGAGAGATCTCCAGCCTCTCGTACATGGATTTGTGGGTAGCCCTGCTGGATACAAGGTGTTAGTTTTCTCCAGCAGTCCTTCACATGTTCGTCGAGTCCGTGTCACGTCTTGCTGCGGCTCTTCTGAGTGCTTGCAGGAGCCCGTCATGAAATTAGGCAGCTGTACGAGTTTCTCTGGCTCTTCAGTTAATTATTGTAGGACACTCAGTTCCTGAGATTTGACATCATAAGGAATGAGCTGCATGGAAACGGAAGTGAAATGGATAGAGAGCAAAGGAGATTGTCAGAGAGGTAGATGTAGTAACATAAGACAGGTATAAATGTTCACCCGAGCAACGCCGCAAGCTAACGTTAATTTACAATAAATCTGAATGGTGACATCAACATCATGTAAAAATTGGTTAACCTTCATTCTGATCTGCTACGAAAAATACGTAACCCTTCTTAAGCCAATAAACATCGGTTGTGTAATTGGAATTGTGTCAAAGTTCTAGGAACCGCTGGCGCCTAATTTACGGATAATTGAATCCTCCTCGATCTACTGCCTCGATAAAATGCCTGCCGCTAATTTCAGCCATGCGAACAAAGAAAGCGCTCGGCGTGGCCGTTCGTGATCACCGTTGAAGGACAGTCACGACATAATAGATCGCTGCACGATGCTCGGTTTTCTTCGTGCCACAAAAGGAGGCCTTAGCGGCGAAAGTGAAAAAGACCACCAGCTGGTCTCATAGGCTAATAGGGATTGTTTGTAAATTCTGCAGCTACGTCAGCGGGCCAGCGTCTTTGTAATATGACGTGTTGTTTCCCAATACAGGCACAGCGCAACTACATAGATCTAAAGATAGTTTTGTCATCTTGTAAAATAATATTAGAGCAGTAAATGAAAAATAAATAATGGATAACATTTATTTACTTATTTATATTATTTAGAGGGTTTTCTCATCTTTTCTCTTTAAATTTTTCTATTTTTGCGATTATGGCATTATTTATAAGTTCCGACACTGGTACATTATAGACGTCTCTAGAAAGAGCGAGGTCTGAAATTTATGTCGTTATTAATGGATTGTGATTAGCAGACTGAGACTATTAATTAAACAAATTAAAACAATTATCTATGTAGGACATTTCCTTGACGCATTTCTAAGGACCCATCTTACAATTCGTATTTTTTATTTTATTTTTTTTTTTTTTTTTTTTTTTTTTTCGAGCAGCTTCTAAGTGAAGTGTAAGGTAGTCCACTCACCACTGGTCAGGGCTTAACGTCCCGTCGACAGCTTGGCCATTAGTGACGGAGCTAACGCTCGGAGTTTTTGGGATAGGATGAGGAAGGAAATCGGCCGTGCCCTTTGAAAGGAATCATCCCGGCATATGCCTGGAGTGATTTAGGGAAATCACGGAAAACCTAAATCTGGATGGCCGGAGGTGGATTTGAACCACCATCCTCCCGAATGCGAGTCCAGTGCGTTACCACTGCGCCACCTCGCTCGGTGTAAGGTAGTCAAACAGCGATATCCAGCAAAAGCAGTGCCCTGTAAACCATCGACATGGCTCTATTTCAGAGTTTCGTCTCTTGAAATCATATGACGAAGGAAATAAAAGAAACTCATAGTAGTTCCCATAATTTCTGGCACTTGTGACTCAATATTTCAAATACAGGTCGTAGCATTAGACTGATACAATGTATCCGGACACCAGTATGTAATGCTGTATTGACTTCTAGTAGTCACGAAAGTCGAACAACCACAAAACGAGGCTTGGAAAATTGTCAGAAGGTGTGTGGTGTAGACCGTGGACTTAGCAGTACATGCCATCTGCGTAACGAATCCCTCAGAGGCAAGATTGACCAAGGCGGGTGATTATGATCTGATTGTGCAGTGGGAACTCGAAGGAACAATCGCAGCTAAACCATGCTGAGACAAATGTTACGTACTGATGACCAAGAAAGAGGGTAATCGTAGACTTGTAAATTACAATGTGCACCAGTCCAGATAGCATAATGACTAAACTTAGGAGGTTAAAGACAATGCAGTAGCGCCTAATAATTCACATACTTACGAATTTTGTGTCCCAGCCTCGTCGCCGCTTTTGTGTCTCTTTTCCGTCGTAGGTGTCGGTGGCCGAGTAGCAAGACCGACACAGGAATAAAGATAGCACGCTGGTGCAGGTACGGAGGGGAGCAGCCAGAAACTAGAAACACTAGAGTAAATTAGAACGAGATATATATTGAACAGAATTTATACAATACTTAACTTTTACAGACATCAGTACTGCAGATACAGAGTTGAGCTAGAGGCCTGCCTAGTGCCTAACTGATAGCCAAGTCTTCACTGGTGCCTATCTGATTCCGAAGGTCCTAACTGGTTGCTATCTCAGTCCCAAGAGACGATGTCGTTCAGTGGTGGCCACGAGCGGCGTTGTCGCAGAGGGCGCTCGTGGCTGTCGTCGTAAGAACGCCGCGCCGTGCGTGCATGGCGGCGCGCGGCGAAAGTAGGTGGCGCGCACTTTGTACTTGTGCGACACCACAACGAAGACAGTGCTAAATGACGTTGTAGGTGCAAAAAGAGATAAGCCACTTGGCAGAAGTTGGCATGAAGTGAATAATTTTGAGTTATCGATCATAATCTAATGCAATCAGATGGTAAGGCAAGGATCGCATCAAGATCAAGCAGAAAAGAAAAGCAAGAGCAGAGCGATAATATGGAAAGCCTATTGTACGGTCCAGGCATCACAAATTAAAACTATTGCACATTTATTCATTATTTTGAATTACTAACAATTTAAAAAGCTTGTATCTCGGAACAGCATTCTTCAAGTTGCCCGGGAAAAATTACCCCATACACTTTTCAACCGATTCACTGAAAATTTTGATTATATCGTGAACAATACGTTGTCTATGGAAGTACATAGAATTTTTTTTCTGTTGTATCTTTCATATGTTACTAACAATTATCTGATTGATTTCTAGGCAACACATTATAAGTGGGCCATGCGGCCAAAGACCACTATATCAAAACTTCCTATCTAATTATATAGCTGTTTTTACTTATAACTGAACGACATTCATATTCATTGGATTATTATAACTCCAAATTTACATTTGTCCGGCCGTGGACCCTAGAAAAACGAAGACGTTACCTGAAACATTCTACACATCCACCAGTTTCAAATCAAACGTTGCACAAAAATTATTAAATCTCAAAGAGAAGCATCGAATTAAAATTTGTGTCACGGTCGGGATTCGAACCTGGAACCTCCTGCTTACTGCGCAGGCGATATACCACTAAGCGACCATGACTTAACGCTTACAGTGACTGCACAAATTATCTTAAGGCATGTCTTTCTCCATAGCAGAAACTTTAATTCTGCCTCATATCCCCCTATATAAATACCTATCAATGTTGCCAAGGCTCTCCAATAGCAACCCAGCTATGAACGTTGATGAGAACGATCCTTCAGATACATATCTATATATCTATAGAGAGAGAGAGAGAGAGGAGAGAGAGAGAGAGAGAGAGAGAGAGAGAGAGAGAGAGAGAGAGAGAGAGAGAGAGGAGAGAGAGGAGGGAGGGAGGGAGAAAGAGGGAGAGAAAGGAAGGGAGGTTGACAGAGAGAGAGAGAGAGAGAGAGAGAGAGAGAGAGAGAGAATATCTTCTTAGACATTGATTATATTGTTTGATATTTAAAAAATAATTATCTACAACCACTGATATCTATGATAAATACCTGTTTATGTAGTCTCGATTCATTTTTTTCTGAGTATAAACCCCCAAAAAAGCCTCTAAGAATAAATTAATTTTAGAAATGATGAACTTATGTTAAAAGAAAGAAAGAAAAGAATTTGAAATACTAGAGATGGAAAGTCCATTTCCACGTAACATGCTCATTAGTATGTTCTGCCCAATGATTACTATTTTATTCACGTCGTTTCAGCGTGTATTCTGTTGCGAATTAGGCACAAGGTCATGCGTGACGGCATCGAGGCGTATCAGGCGTCTTGTCGTACAGCCACCCGTGCCGCAGTCACCTGGTTCCAGAGTTCACCTGTGCTTGACAAGTTGTTTGGCCATCTGTGCTGGCAGGCATTGTGTCACAGCGTTGCACCCATCATTTCACCATAACCCACACATTTTCGATTACGACCAGTCTGGTGATCTCGCGAGTCAGATCGTCCTGTGACATCGAGAAGACACGTGTTCGTGCAGCAACGTGCGGTTCTGCAATGTCTTGCCGAAAAATGGTATGGCCCACAGGATTTCATTCATTTTTGTCAAACTGGTCGCAGTGCCTTGAATACGCACCAACTGTGATTTCTGGTTGTACCTAATAGCACCCCTACAGCCTTGAACGGTGATGTGAGTCTTGCGCAGATGCAGTCACTCTGATATTGTTCCCCCTGTCTGCAGTGAAATAAGGTACGGCCATCAGTTTCAAGCAATCAGATCCTACATCCGTCACAAACCACTATGTGATGCCATATCTGTTCCCAGTGACGTCGTTCCACACACCATTGCCGTCTATGAAGGAAAGGAAGGAAGGAAGCTTAGGATTTAATATCCCGTCGACAGTGTGGTCATTAGAGACGAGGCTCACGCTAAGATTTTGTGGTAAGTAATGGGGAAGAAAATCGGCCGTGCCCTTTCAAAGTAACTATCCCGGCATTTTCCTGGAGTGATTTAGGGAAATCACGGAAAACCTACATCTGGATGGCCGCAGATGGATTTGAACCACCGTCCTCCCGAATGCGAGTCCAGTGTCTTACCACTACGCCACCTCGCTCGGTCATTTGTTGCCCTCTTTGATGTGTATCATGTTTCTGCTCCTAAGTCAAAGGTAGGTGGAAAGATTCATGACGCGGACATAACCCATGCTGTACTAAACGGTGACGTAATTTCACCACTTGTGTACGATGTGTTACTCCGTTCCACTATTGCGCCACAGCCGAGGAGGACGCAGAGCCATTCGGATGAAGTGTTGATTTGCTCGGGAGTGGTTTCTGTGGCGCGACCTGGCCCACCTTGTCCTGTGGTACGGCTTTCCGTGAAGCATTAGCGTACATTTCACAGCCGAAACACTTAGACCCACACGAGGAGCAATTTCCCAGATGGCTGCATCAGATTGCCTCCTACCATTAATGTGGCCTCTTTCAGACTGACTGATTTGACGGCGTGTTTCGCGCATACGTCTGAGAGACATCCTGTGCAAGTCATTCTGATCCATTACTTTCGATTGGTAGCGACATCGAGTGCGACAGGTACATTTTACCTGTGGGTGGTGTTGCTCCGAGATATCTGCATTGACCTTGAGCCAGGCGGGCCGACATGTTATAAATGCTAATCAGTTTTGCAGAACGTACTAATTGAACAAGTACTATGAAAATGAATTCCTATCTCCAGTCTTTTAAGGAGTTTTGTGTTTCACTAAACTTTAGTGTACAAGGTGAGTTCAAATGAAGAGCTACGAAATGTGTTAACAACCAAACCGGTTGAAACGTGAATGTGACGCTTTGGAATAAAGTGGCGTGACATCTTGGTACACAAAACAAGCGTCTTCACTTCCCCCTAAAAAAATTCAAGGCTGTGCCCTCAGCAGGCAAGGTGATGACAGACTGTGGTGATCCTCACCGTCTTCTTCGACGTTTCAGCGTCCGAGGTCCGATACTAAACGAATTTCTCGAGGATGGTAAAACCGTTAACAGTCGAGTGTACCACGAGAAACTCCGTAGCCTACGCAAGTCCACCAAGAGCAAACGGCATGGGCTGCTCACGAAGGGAGTGATTCTGCTCCCTTGTTGCGGAGCGCGCGGTTGCTCGCAGTCGGAGGTTCGAGTCGCTCTTCGTGCATGTGTGTGTGTGTGTGTGTGTGTGTGTGTGTGTGTGTGCGTGTGTGTGTGTGTGCGTGTGCGTGTTTGTCCTTAGGTCAGTTTAATTAGTTTGAGTAGTTTGGAAGCCTAGGGACTGATAACCATAGAAGTCAAGTCCCATAGAATTACAAACATTTGTATTGCCCTGTGACTTCTATCATATTCGTGCGCTAAAAAAAAAAAAAAAAAAATAAATAAATAAATAAATAAAAAACATCTGAAAGGGAAGCGCTTCAACCCGACCAACTGAAGTTTACAGTAGAGAACAGGCTCTTGCTGCAGCTACAGGAATTCTGCGAACCGGCAACCCTTTTAGTCAAACACTGGGATAGTTGAACTGAGGCCTCTGGTGTTTACTTTTGAATAAAGACTTCAATTATACCTCCATTGTCGTTTCGTACCTTTTCGTTTCATCAACCACCGTATTTTACAACACAGCAGAAGAACATTTCGTAGACGATGATTATATCATCAAAATGCACCATAAGCTAACGCAGCATCTTTGAGACAATGGTTTGTGGACAACAGCAGTCCTGGAATCAAGGACCGGCCGAATATTCCGTTTCGGTTTCGGTTACGGCCGGTTTCTGACAAACTATTCGTTTCGGCCGCAGTTTCCTTTCCGCCGAAATCTGCCGAATCTTCGGCTTGGCCGAAATAAGTTTTCTTGAACTTACTGTTGAAATGTTCAAATGTTTGTTAAGCTTAAGGGACTTAACAGCGGGGTCATCAGTCCCTAAACTTACAAACTACTCATCAACTACCCTATACTAAAGACGGCACAAATATCCATGCCCGAGGGGGGATTCGAACCCCCGACCGTAGTGGCCGTGCGGACCGTGACTGGAGCGCCTCAGTCTCCCCGGCCACCGCGGCCGGCTTACTGTTGAAGTGCGGTCGCGTTCTGCATGGATTAAGTCAACAACAATGCTTTACCTCAGTTGATGGCGCGCCGTTTAATTGCTAGGGTTCTCTTCAAATTGTTCAAATGTTTGTTAAGCTTATGGGACTTAACTACGGGCCGGCCGCGGTGGCCGAGGGGACTGAGGCGCTCCAGTCACGGTCTGCACGGCCACTACGGTCGGGTGTTCGAATCCCCCCTCGGGCATGGATATTTGTGCTAGTTCATAAGTAGTTTGTAAGTTTAGGGACTGATGACCCCGTAGTTAAGTCCCATAGACTCTACAAACATTTGAACATTTTTGAACTTAACTGCGGGGTCATCAGTGCCTAAACTTACAAACTAGTTATGAACTACCTTATACTAAAGACAGCACAAATATTCATGCCCGAGGGGAGGGGGGATTCGAACTCCCGACGGGGAACAACCTCGCGCATCGGAGCATAGCGCCTCAATGGGCTCGGCCGCTCCGCCGCGGCTAGGAGTCTCTCCTCCTGCTTATATATTATGCGTATTTTGTAGTTAAGCACAATATTACGCAATCGTATGTAATAGTGATGTACTATCTTAGTAACAAATTAATTTAATCAGTATTGTACGTAATGGAACGGGTTATCATAATGTTATGGTGTAAAGTTCTATTAATGAGTTTCTTTGAAAGCGAGGAGTTGTTTTTTTTTTTTTTTTTTTTTTTTTTTTTTTTTTTTTTTTTTTTTTTTTTAATATCTATTAAGGGTTTAGGAAACATTTATCATGTCGTGCACACCTTTTCCTGTTAAGTTTGCGTAAAATTATACAGACAACAATCATTCTGTGACTTCATTTTTCGAAATACTTTATAAAACACTGATTGAAGCTGCAATGTCTTCAGAAATGCCAAAAAGGAGGTATGTAAAGTGAAGATGGCAATATAAAGTTCGCGCTCTCAAGAACAAAATCAAAAGCAACAAATGATTAATTTCTACGTATTTTGTATTGTGGTAGACATGTTGAGCCTCTGGCATTTCGTAATATCTATTTGGCATGTTTTTTGTGTACCTAAAGACTGAAGATTATCTTCCTACAAGAAGGTATGCAGGACTGTGGAAATTCTGGTAACTATACAGTAGTCTCATTAATTCTAGTTGAACGGGACCGGGATCACATCGAACTATCGAAAAAGAAGAAAAACGACCTTGAAAAGAATACACGTGTATAAAATATGAGTTTAAGAAAAAAAGTTTTTAAATAGTCATTCACATTGGTAGCGTGAAGGTTTTAACGTTTTTTTTTCTTTTTTTACTTCGCGTTATAATGGTGAAATACAGTTTTCGGTGAAGATAGGATATACGAGCAGTTGTTGTTTAGTTTGTCATAATTTCGAGACTCAAAATATCGAGAGTCAACTGTATCGAGTTCGATGAACTTACGATCTAATTGCCTTCGGTAACATTTTATTTTATTTTATTTATTTATTTATTTATTTATTTATTTTTTGTTTTGTTTTTTGCCCATTTTAGGTTACAGTACTAACACCTTTGGGCCTTTGCGATAGCCTTTTGACAGCTCGAAATTTAAATAAAAATAACGGTTTAACTGTTCATCTGCCACAAAAATAGAATAACCGAGTTTGTAGAGGAGAATATTGTCTTCAATTTTGCTCTGTTACATATTCATATCTCGTATCGTTTCAGAGATATTTGCAAAAATAACGGCGATTTCACGATGTCTGTCTGTCAGTCCGTCTGCCTGTTTGTCCGTGTTCCCACTTTTTAAGTCGAAGTGTTCAACCGATCGGTACCAAATTGTACAGACATAATTGTTGGCTGCCAGGGACCAAAACCTCCGTTTTTCAAATATTTCAGACAAAAAATACGTTAGTAACACTAAAAAAGGCCGCTTGTAATGTAATTTTAATTGCGAATAAACCATCTGACACGAAAATTAAATAACGGAATTTGTAGAGGTGAAAATTCTCTACAATTTTGCTCTCTTATATATTCACAACTCTCACCGTCACAGATATATTTGCAAAGTTAACGGGGATTTGACACTGTTCCTCATTTTACGTAAACGCGGAGTTTGGAAACGTCACGTGACATTCCTCGCCCAGAACTCTCCCTGGCATACGCCATCTTGCTTGCTGTATTTAATGATTTTATTATTATAACTTACGCATTGTCATTTCAAAGCAGTGGCGCATTGAAAAATTAACGAAAACACATTGTTCTTAGTACGATAAATTCCAGTGGCGGCGCTAGGCGTCGGCGACGTCGGCCACCGCCGACGGCCTCGCGCCTGTGGGGGCCTCGCAAAACATTGTTAAAATTTTAGCTTTTTTGTCTCTTATATATATATATATATATATATATATATATATATATATATATATATATTTAAACGGATCTTTCCAACTGCTAGGTTATGTAGCGACGACCTACATCTAATTTACACTAGCTTAACCAATAGACGAACATCCGTACCCAAGTGAGGGTTTCGACCCCCGACGAGAGCGACCTCGCGCACCGTGGTATGACGTCTTAGTGCGCTCGACCATTCCCGGCCGGCAGCTATTTAGTATTCCGTATGAGTGCTGCAGTGACGCAATTTTTAGTTCACTAGTTGCAAAACAATTTCTTCAGTACATTTAAGAAAACGATTTGGAAGATGTATATCCAAATGTATATATAAAAATCAGAATCATGCTCAGTTCCAGTCAGCACAACTTCGGCCGAGAGAAACTTCACAAAGTTAAAATTAAGACTAACTTGAAAAGCACAGAGAGCCAAGAAAGACAATCTGCGTTGTCAGTACTATCAACTGAAGCCGAAATAGCGGCTAGTATTAAAATGTTATCTTAAAAACATTCTGTGACACGAAAAGCTGAAACGTTTGTCTAATTTTTGTTTGTTTATTGTAATTTTTGTCATTGCAATAATACTCTTATATTATACTAATAGAATTTTAGTAAAATGATTATTGATGTATAATTCAGCTCATTTTACATTTTCTTCATTAATGAAAAAAATGAAAGGGGCCTCGCAAAACGAGTTCGCCGACGCCTAGTTTTCGTCTAGCGCCGTCACTGATAAATTCTAATCTAGTGTCTAAAATGCCACATTAACTATTGCGTCCAATAGTACGGGAATTGAGAAACCATTTCGTAACTGTCCGCCGTAGAGTGTGCAGCACGAGAGGTTGTGATGCACATCGTCGGCAGTTCGAAACCGAAAGGGTTTCGGACAGCTTATTAATTAAACAGAGCTATGTTATGCAATGTTTAGAGTCGTGCAGATGTAATAGTGCTCTCTTTAAAATGTGCGTTTGCTCTATTTCGTTAACGCCCGTTAAATACGTAATAGCGATTTTTTAAAATCATTTTTGGCCGAAATGTTTGCAAAAAATCAGAACACTACAGGCAATTCTAAAGTGGGCCTTAAAACACTGCAGTGCGAATTTTTTTGTTAGAAAATGCCACAACGAGGAAAAAAGAATCCAATTTGAAAGTACTTTAACAATAAAATAAAATAAAATGTTCATATGTTTGTTAAGCTTAAGGGACTTAACTGCGGGGTCATCAGTCCCTAAACTTACAAACTACTTATGAACTACCTTATACCTAAGACAGCACAAACATCCATGCCAGAGGGGAGGGGGGATTCGAACTCTCGACGGGGAACGGCCTCGCGCGTCGGAGCATAGCGCCTCAATCCGCTCGGCCGCTCCGCCGCAACTATGACTACCTTATATTAAAGACGACACAAACATCCAAGTCCGAGGGGCGATTCGAACCCCCGATGGCGAATGGCCGCGGGCACTGCAACACGGCGTTCCAGTGCACCCGTCTAATTCGCCGTGGCTTTTAATAAAAGAATGATATAAATCACAATTTGCGATGTTATGGCTTCTCTGTATTAGGTTTAGATGAAATACCAAACTGTACCGTCGATTTGTCTCCCATATCTTCTACCTCCTGATAATGCTTACAGCACTGAAGAAGGTTAAGTACAGTGAGGAGATCTTAAAAAATATGGAAAAACTTGTGACTTGTGCTGTAAGGTGGACAGAAATTTTAACTTAATTACGCAAGTTTCGGTTACGGTTTCAGCCGAAACTAGAAGGGGAGCCAAATGGCAGAGAAACGCCTTCGTGATGACTTACAATGCCGACCACGCTCCAGACCCGAGCGTCCGATTACACTGTTTTATCGTCTCTGGTTTCGGCTGTTGACAGAGAATGCCCCGCTATTCCTCCATACATAGTATGAAACCTCCTGAAACTTTTCCCAATTAGCCGTAATGACGGAGTGTGGCTGGATACTGAACGCTAATTGAATCTAGGTTCCCCAAACGTCCCCATTACCAATCAACAGCGTGCACAGCTTTATTAGAGGCTTACGTGAAGCCAAACTGGTTGTGACTGACACCGCAGGAGGACGACTGCGCAATTATAGCGTCGGAATAAGAAAATTGTTGTGCGTCTCCCGGAATGCCCACGCACTGAGTTTATTGCGGCGGGGGCCACGTTACATGTACGCGATAGTCGATGCTACTGTCGAGATAACGAGCCGGGCTCCCGACGATCCGACTCCGACTCGTAATTCCCGTCATCCTGGCACCCATAGTTACGGCTCTATTAAATTCTCCGGCTTGCGGCTGTGAGCGGAAACACGACAAAAAGCTGACTTACTGCGGATGCGGTGGAGGGCCTGTAACTCTGCTAGAGATACTTTCGCTCTGACCTGCAGCTACGGGTCACCGAACGGTGTAATGATTAAATTCCTGCGTGTTGTTAGGAAGGCATTGCAGTTAGGAAAGGCACTCTCACAATGTGGTCACAGTTGTCGTATGATGGAGGTCAGAGGTTCAATTTGCAATGTGCTGCAAAGTGTGACTCTGGGCACAAAAGCCTCAGTACTAGTATTAATCAAGAAATAACTCAGACACTCACTCGATTTCTCCTTTTGCCTCCATTTAGCCATCATTTGGCCGATTTTACGCTGCCGATGTTGTCCACAGATATGTAATCACAAAGCTTCTGAAAGACTGCCTGCCGCGGTGGCCGAGGGGACTAAGGCGCTCCAGTCACGGTTTGCACGGCCACTACGGTCGGGGGTTCGAATCCCCCCTCGGGCATGGATATTTGTGCCGTCCTAGTTCGTAAGTAGTTTGTATGTTTAGGGATTGATGACCCCGTAGTTAAGTCCCATAGACTATACAAACATTTGAACTTTTTTTTTCTGAAAGACTTTCCACTTCTACATCTACATACATACTCCGCAATCCACCGTAAGGTGCGTGACCGGAGGGTACACTGAATCACTGCAGGCATTTCCTTTCCTATTGCCGGCCGCGGTGGCCGAGGGGACTGAGGCGCTTCAGTCACGGTCTGCGCGGTCACTACGGTCGGGGGTTCGAATCCCCCCTCGGGCATGGATATTTGTGCCGTCCTAGTTCGTAAGTAGTTTGTATGTTTAGGGATTGATGACCCCGTAGTTAAGTCCCATAGACTATACAAACATTTGAACTTTTTTTTTTTTCTGAAAGACTTTCCACTTCTACATCTACATACATACTCCGCAATCCACCGTAAGGTGCGTGACCGGAGGGTACACTGAATCACTGCAGGCATTTCCTTTCCTATTGCCGGCCGCGGTGGCCGAGGGGACTGAGGCGCTTCAGTCACGGTCTGCGCGGTCACTACGGTCGGGGGTTCGAATCCCCCCTCGGGCATGGATATTTGTGCCGTCCTTAGTTGTAGCTAGTTCATAAGTAGTTTCTAAGTTTAGGGACTGATGACCCCGTAGTTAAGTCCCTTAAGCTTAACAAACATTTGAAATATTTTTTCCTTTCCTATTCCATTCCCAAATAGAACGAGGAAAAAAAGAATGCCTATATACCTTCGTACGAGCCCTAATTTCACTTGCCTTTGTGATCACTACGCGAAGTGTAAGTAGGAGGCAGCAAGATCATACTACACTCAGCTTCAAATTCCGGCCCTCTAAATTTCCTCAACAGAAATTCACGAAAAGCGCGTCGTCTTTCCGCCAGCGATCCCGAATTGAGGTCCCGGAGAATTTCCGTGACACTCGCTCATTGGTCGAACCTACCAGAACAAACGTAGCTGCTCGCCTCTGAACTGCTTCTATGTCCTCCTTTAAAATGATATGCTGCGGGTCCCAAACACTTGATCAATTTTCAAGACGTGGTCGCACAAGCGTTTTATACGCGGTCTCCTTTGCAGATGAATTACATGTTCCCAAAATTCTCCCAATAAACCGAAGTCGACTGTCCACCTTACTCACAACTGTCCTTACATGTTCGTTCCATTTCATATCGCTCTGCAATGTTACGTCTAGATATTTGAACGACGCGACTGCATCATGAAGTTCATTACTAATGCTATATTAGAACATTATGGGATTGTTTTTCCCACTTAATGTAACAATCGTCAACTCCCTTTTTATATTAGTAAATGCAAAAACATGCTTTTATGAAAGAGGGACAATCCGTTTATAACTTATTATAAATGTAATGGCAAACACATGAAGTACACTACATCGTTTAAATATTTAGGGGTAATAGAAGCGATAGTAAATAAGTTTATTATTAAAGGCGACGGTTATCTTGTTGTAAGGGTTGGCAAAAATGTGTTATGGCTGTAAAGTATGTTGCATGCAACTAGTGCTACCAATATTCTGGAAGTCAGCTTCAGCGTTTGATATGCTTACCTCGTAGGCAAAAAAAATGGACATCGAACGAATTCATAGACATGCTGTTCTCTTCACATCACGGAGCAGACAGCTAGATGGCAGTCACCTTAACATAGAAGTTGAGGCGAGCGTTTCATCATCGTGACGTAGCTATAGCAACTACATGAGTACCTCGTCCTATATCGATCTATCAACTTCATACGTTAGAATCCTGACATATTTATAAAAACGAATAAAGTACTCCCGACACGCCAGAATGCAGATGTCACTGCTGTTGATTTCACTCGCAGCAGTTTAACCCGTACGCTTAGGTTCCTGTCTAAGAACATCGTTTTAAGTAATGGCATATGCGTAAATATAAACTAGCAGAGTACTTTTGACAATCTAGAGTTTAGATTTCATTGCTGCTCGTTTCACACGAACGTCCTGCGTAACCTCATCTTTTAAAATAATGACCTACTTCCTCATTAAAATTACTAACAGTGTGAAATGATTATAATCATGTCTCAAATCCAGAAGTGTTCATCCCTGTTAATCTACTTGCTTCAGTGGTATTACCCATATGAGAAATCAACTACAGTGCTTTCCTTGTAGGACTATAAGTATGACATACTCTGAAATCGCCACACATTCGGAAATAAGCTGTCAAATATTTTCTACTGGCATGAAAATAACATTTAATACTGCAATACATAGTCAGATGAATAGATGAATAACATGGAATATTACAGAACATACGCCGGCCGCGGTGGCCGAGGGGACTGAGGCGCTCCAGTCACAGTCTGCACGGCCACTACGGTCGGGGTTTCGAATCCCCCCCCCCTCCGGCATGGATATTTGTGCCGTCCTTAGTATTAAGTAGTTCATAAGTAGTTTGTAAGTTTAGGGACTGATGACCCCGTAGTTAAGTCCCATAAGCTATACAAACATTTGAACATTTGAACAGAAGATACGTTAAATGAAAAAGTAAATAACATGGAATATTGCAGAACATACTTGTATCATACCCAAAAGAAAGGCCCCAAAAAGTAAAATAAAATTATACTCGTGTCAAGACGCAAATCCTCTCTTGCTTCGTTTCGTATAATGCTATCAGAGACGCTTTTGCGCATCTTCCTAATTGACGCTTACTTATGCTCGCCGCTTTTCTTCTTAATCTTTACGCTTCATTACGTTAAAATGGATAATGCAGGTTTTAAATACAGTATGGCCAAGCGGGAATGGCCTAGCGTTCTTTAGGCGCCTTGCTGCAGAGTGCACCGCTACGCCCCGTCGGAGTTTCGAGTCGTCCCTCGGTCATGGGTGTGTGCGTTGTCCTTAGCGTAAGTTACTTTAAGTAGTTTCTAAGTCTAGGGACTGATGACCACTGCATTCTGATCGCATACTCATATTTGAACATAAATGCCGGCTGCGGTGGCCGAGGAGACTGAGGCGCTTCAGTCACCGTCTGCACGGCCACTACGGTCGAGGGTTCGAATCCCCCCTTGGGCATGGATATTTGTGTCGTCTTTAGTATAAGGTGGTTCATAAGTAGTTCGTAAGTTTAGGGACTGATGACCCCGTAGTTAAGTCCCATAGACTATACAAACATTTGAACATTTTGAACATAAATACAGTATGATTTAATATGTGAACCTTGTATTTCGTTAGTATCCGAGCAAGACCTTGCGTCATGACCTTTCGGCAATAATTGTCTAGATTTAAAGCAACCAACTTTTACCTCCATTACGGTTTCTTTGTTCAGACATTCGTTACATAGTAAGTTTTGGGCACGCACAAACACGTTTCAGGTTATTTGTATGACTAGAAATTCAAATGTTCAAATGTTTGTATAGCTTATGGGACTTAACTGCGTGGTCATCAGTCCCTAAACTTACAAACTACTTAAAACTAGCTAATACTAAGGACGGCACAAATATCCATGCCCGAGGGGGGATTCGAACCCCCGACCGTAGTGGCCGTACAGACCATGACTGGAGCGCCTCAGTCCCCTCGGCCACTGCGGCCGGCTATGACTAGAAAGATCTGTATACTTGCTCTCATAGTGAGAACCGAGCGCCGTGGCGCAGTGGTAACATGCTGAACTCGCATTCGGGAGTACAGTGATTTAGGTTATCGGCGATTTCCCGAAATCACTCCCGGCAAATCCCTGGATGCTTCCTTTCGAAGGGCACTTCAGATTTCCTTCCCCATCCTTAGCCAATAATACAAGCGTGAGTTCCAATAACGCTGTCGGACGTTAAACCCTAAGCTTCCTTCCTTTCATATAGTCGAGGTATCTTGTTTACGTCAGCGCTACGTCTCGATGACGAAACATTCTTAAATTGTAGAAAAATAGGCTATCCTGGCCGGTTACGAAATTGTACAGGTATGTTTAGGGAGGTCGCAGGAATTTCGGATTGAGCAGGGTACAAATTCGTGACACATCGAAACCGGAATTTAGCTGCATATCGTTGAATGTAAGCATCGGCGTTCATATGATGGAGGGTACAATAAAGGAAGACAACCTGCAGGCGAGAAAGTGAAGCCAGCACTTCGTTTAAATACAGCTGTATATGTTCAACTCATTTCCGCGAAATAGGTACTGATAGAACAATGTTGTTCTGTGTTTGAATACTGGACGGTATAGTGCCTTGTATTTTCCGTAATTTCTAGCGAACATCCACTCTTTCCTGTTGAGAGTTAATTCCCTCTTTGAGTTGGAAAATCGTTTGCCGTTTTGTATAGAATTCTGTTTGCTAGCTACCGAGCAGCCAAGTGTATATTCAAGAACCTGTTAACCATGGAGCAGTAACAACATCAATTACTTACTTCATGGTCAGCACCAAAAAGTATTTCTGTAATTCTAAAGGATTCAGCTAATATTATTTGAAAACCGAATCTTATAGAAAGACTGGAATACATTTTTGCGCTAACCATGAAGTAAATAATTAACGCTGTTCCTGTTCTCTGGTTGACAGGTTCTTGTATGTAACCTTGTCCGACCAGTAAATTAGTTACTCTCCTTCTCTTCCTGCACATGCTACATGACAACTCGAAGGGGTAATCACAACTCTTAGCACAATTCTCTCACACTGTTCCTCGCCATAGGCTACGCAATTTGTCACTTCGTCCCTAGATAGCACACCTAATTGCCTACAGCACGACAAACAATTTTCTAACGCAATCAAACAGGGGACTTAACTTACACTAAGTAACATTTCCTGGTAGTGTACTAAACAAAACAGTATATAGCCTTGATGTGGTACAATACTAAGGTACGCTTAACATCTAAAAATGCTTTTGGTTTCTGATGCGCATTGAACTTGGAAAATTTGTTAATCTTATGTGTTTTCAGAATTTCCTTAAAGTCTTCCAATGTTTTCTTTGAATCCATTCTTCACTTTTTCAGTTTATTTATTTATTTAAGTTCGAGAACAAATACCCACCAAAAGCACTGAGCTCAATGGTAAATAAAACCTACTTCTATTAGTAATTTCAAAAACCGCACACAGCTGGTTTTTTTTTATTGACGACTAGTTTCGTGATTACCTGAGCCCATTATCAAGTCAAACCGACTCAATGTCGTCACCAATATACAAACGCCTGACGTTGAAAGTGGAATAATGACATGTTTCAAAAAAGGGAATATAATTTTTTTTTGTACATGTGATGTATCGTTTGTATATTAGTGCAGTTTAAGAAAATCAGGTGATGCTGAAGGAATTAGATTAGGTAACGAAACAATAAAGGAGGTAGATGAGTTTTGTTACTTGAGCAGTAAAATAACAAATGTGGTCGCAGTACAGAGGATATAGAATGCAGAATGGCAATGGGTAGAAAAGCGTTCTTGAAAAAGAGAAATTTGTTAACATCGAATATTGATTTAAGTCGAAGGAAGTCCTTTCTGAAGGCATTTGTGTGGAGTGTTGCCTTGTATGGGAATGAAACATGGACGATCAACAGTGCGGACAGGAAGAGGATAGAGGTTTCTGAAATGTGGTGCTACAGAAGAATGGTGAAGATTAGGTGGGTGGATCGCGTAACTAATGAGGAGGAACTGAACAGAATTGGGGAGAAAAGAAATTTCTGGCACATCGTGACTAAAAGAAGGGATCGATTGGTAGGACACATTCTTAGACATCAAGGAATCGTAAATTTAGCATTGGAGGGTAGTGTTTGGGGTAAAAACAGCAGAGGAAGACCAAGAGATGGATACAGTAAGTAGATTCAGACAGATGTAGGTTGCCGTTCTTATGTGGAGGTGAAGAGGCTTGCTCAGGATAGGGTATTGTGGAGAGCTGCATCAAACCAGTCTCCGGACTGAAGACCAGAACAACAACATTAGTGATGACATTGAGTTGGTTTGACTTGATAATGGACTCAGGTAACCCCGAAACTAGTCGTCAATAAAAAGAACCAGCTGAGTGCAACTTTGGCTGCTTTTTGAAATCTATAACTATAAATGTGAATGTTCGGTGTATGTTTATCACGTCTGAACCACAAGACATAAACAGCTAAAGATTTGTACAGTTACTAATGTCTATCCGCGGAAGGCTTTAGGCACGGTTTTATGGCGATCGGATAGTTATTTATCTATATATGTTAATGTGAATGTCTGTTCGGTATACGTTTATCACGTCCGAACGACAAGACGCAGAGACTTAAATATTTGTACAAATTTATACCTGAAGGCACGGTTTTATAGCGATCTGATAGATACTTAGTAATTTGAAGAATATAACGCGAAATGCGGAACAATAATTACTCTTTGAAAATTATATTTACTCTTTGAAAATGGTTTTATTGGTTGCATTGTTGCTTGAGGGTTGATAATGATAAAAGGGTATAGTATATTTGGATGGAAAGTTATCGGTGTATATAAAATTCTACGTTTGTATGTGTTAATATTGAGAGTTGGAAGATAACACAAAAGATGGCTCTAGGTTAGAAAGAGTTCGAAGAGGAGAGAGAAGTGAGGACGAGACGAACAAGGAGAGCGTGATGATATGTAGAGGGAGAGAGATGAGGTGCAGATGCACAGAAAGAGGGGGAGGAGGATCGGATGGACAAAGAGAGAGGGGAGGATATTTGGTGGAGAAGATGGAAAAGGCGTGGGAGAGGAGGATATGGATAGAAAGAGGCGGGAGGAGGTTATGGACAAAGAGAGGTGCAGAGAGAGGGGACAGAGATAAGGGGAGTAGAGAATGTAGTACGTATATCCAATTCCCATCCAAAAGGTAGTAGGAAACTACGTATATAAGAAATGTATGGTTCCTCTTATCTTTCTTTTCTATTTAATTTGTAACAAACGACAGCAACGCTTGGACGGGTACAGCTAGTTATTAATAAAAATAGTAAGTTGCTGTCCCGAAACCATCCAACATGCTAGAATTTGAAAACTCTACTTCGGCAGGTCACTTCCGGTTGTGGTGAGTTACGTGATACATTACTAGTTCCTGCGTGCAATCCGATATTCCTGCCATTGTTTAGGGCAGTTGTAACCTTTGGAAGCTGGCTATGTAGTTCTCGTGAAAGTGAGAGCATTTAGGGATCCAGTGTTAGAGGAGGCATACAGAGTAGACAATTTTCCCTCGCTTAGCCCGTGATTAGAGTAGAACACAACGTCTTAAATAAGGTTACGCAACGGAGAGTCTCTTACGTAGTATAGAGCGGGAGAAAACCATCATAGTTGCATAGCAAGGTCAGAGTAGAGGTTTCACAAAGGGAACGCGGTGCCTCGGGGCGAGGGCAGGTGGAACAGGTGCAAGTAAAGCCAGGTAGCCGCGTCCAGTAGCAGGTAGCGGAGTTTTTGTCCGCCGCCGCCGCCAATGAGGGCTGCGCTCCATTAGGACCTTACGGGGAGGCGCGGCCTTCGGCGCATTCTTAAAGGAGGGGCTTCGCTGCCCAGCGTGCTTGCCTGCGGCCAGCTAAATGCTTCACAGGTCGTTAGCTCGCCGCGCACGTTCCACCTGACACACTATCATTATCTGCTCGCCTGCTAATAAAGTGTTTTCCAGCTTATTTTCTTTCACTGTGTCACTATTAAGGAAAGACGCTAGTAGTAACATAGGTTATAACTAGACCGCGGATCTTTAAGTTAAATCCTATTCTTTTCATGAGTTCATAGACGCAAACAAACTTGTACATGATCCAGAATGAAACTTTCACTCTGCAGCGGAGTGTGCGCTGATATGAAACGTCCTGGCAGATTAAAATTGTGTGCCGGAACCGGGACTCGAACCTGGTACCTTTGCCTTTCGCGGACAAGCGCACTGCCGACTGTGCTGTCCCCACACGACTCACGATGCCGCCTCACAACTTTTCTTCCGCCAGTAACTCGCTCCTACAATATTTAAAAACATAAACATGAAACAAAATATACTAAAATAAAAAGCGTGACTGACAATGGAAATAACGGAGCTTAGCAATATCCCCACCACGTCATCTGCGTTCTACAAAAGTGACCAATGAAACTGCTTGGCTGAAAAGCGCAGTTTCACTAGCATGTTGGCTAAACATTACTAATGTTGTTTGTGATTGAAGTTTTATTTACAGAAATCAAAAATTTGGACTCAGAGGTATTTGAATACGAGCCTCACACAAGTAGGTTTGAGACACAACGCTTAAGACGCCTGTGCCAGCGCGCTATCTGACTCTGTATGCTGCAATATTCGTCATAAACTATTCTTCTGCAACCGTTACACGCAGTGCGAAGAGAAATATTGATCTGGTGCTGCAGTCGGTCTCAGCACACACGAGTCGCCAGGCCTGACGTCACGTCTGCGCATGCGCAGTAGCGAACAGACGACTGCGCCGCCTCTCTGCGCACGTACCAGCGTGGCTGAATCTCACTTTAGCACACGGAGCTGGTTTCCAGCTATCGCAGCGAGAGCGCTCCAAAATGCGTTTTCATCCTTATTACTAGCATTGTAATACGTATTGGAAGGGAATTGGTATAATTTTATTGTGATATCTGGATCGCATTCCAAGAGAAAGGATGTAATTTTACAGCGATTTCTCGCTTGCTCTCGAAGGGAAATGGCGTAATTTTAGTTATATATATACAGTGTGCTGCAGCACATTAGCACATTATCACCAGCCGCCACTGCATGGTTCGCAGGAGAGCTTCTGTGCAGTTTGGAAAGTAGAAGGCAAGGTACTGGCGGAGGTAATGTTGTAAGGCGGCATCGTGAGTCGTGTTGGGATAGCGCAGTCGGTAGTGCGCTTGCTCGCGAAAGGCAAAGTTCCCAGGTTCGAATCCTGGTTCCGGCACACTATTTTAATCTGTCAGGACGTTTCAAACTTCTACATGTGCACATTTCAGGACTAGTTAAAGGAAGTGGCGCTGAAGTCGATATCTGAAAAAAAAAAAAAAAACCACTGCCATCGGTCTCTACTGTACTGGCACAGTCAACATTACATGAAAATTGTCTGGCCTCAAGCCTACACGAATGCACTGCAAAGAAACCGAAAATATATTGCTGAGTCTACCATACGGATTTCTGTAGATAAAACACCGACAATATAAGGCGACACGTTGCAAATCTGTTCGCAAGTTGGTCTCAGGACGCCGTCCAGAGAGAATTCAATTTGTTCCAAACAATTCCCAAAGACTAACGAACTAACAATTTTTTTCCTACTATAGCATTGAGGCTACGGAACACATTAACTCCAAGATCAGTTCAACGGGGCTTCACATACATTAGAGCCAACTTGACATTTGTGGCGATAGTTATTTCCGAATTAGAAGGCTTAGGTACATCTTTCTCCGAGAACATAGTTTCTGACGAATTTATTTCGATTTTGAAGTCGACCTGATTTTGCTAAGTCTGTAAATTTCAAGAGTGCAGGAGGTGAACTCACAATTGCATTTGCTGTGGAAAATTTCACCAGCATTGGTTCTTCGCTGTCAGATTTTAGTTCAACAAAACAGTTACCACCACATCATAATCCAACATGGAAAATCAGGATATCTCAGACAGAAATATCCCAATTTTATTTCATGAGTAATAGTCATGTGCAGGTTTCAACGTCTGTGTTTTTCGTCAACAGCTCCGAGATATATGAAATTTGCATCATTGAGTTCTTCTATCAATCCAGGCTTCACTTCTAGCTTTCACTATGCTGTCCACAAAATAAGAAAACATCGCTGATCGTGAAAGTTTCAGACCTAGAGCAAATGTTCAAATGTTTGTATAGCTTATGGGACTTAACTACGGGGTCATCAGTCCCTAAACTTACAAACTACCTATGAACTAACTAAGACTAAGGACGATACAAATATCCATTCCCGAGGGGGATTCGAACCCCCGACCGTAGTGGCCGTGCAGACCGTGACTGGAGCGCCTCAGTCCCCTCGGCCACCGCGGCCGGCAGACCTAGATCATTACATTTATCGAAAAAAAAAATCAAAAACATCCTGATACATTTGTTTCCTTGTCGTTGAATAAAGAGAAAGAATCATTGGATTATAATGTACATTATCTGGCCCGAGTACTGTAAACGGATGACTGAAAGAAAAAATAAACTTTCTGCAACAGTTGAATGTTCCATCAGCATACACTGCCCAAAAACAACAGGGGAACAGGTGAGATATGATAAACAATATACATATGGTAACGTATTTCGTTCAGATAGTGGTTACAGTTATTATTTGTGTGTGATACGGTACCATATTTTGCAGTCTCAACTCTTTACTTGATGTTGACATGGCGTCTGCTTGGAGCGAGACACCATTGGGCTACGATAATAGTGAGAAAGTCATTCTCTTTGCCCCTAATATGGTGTGTGATTTCGGACGGGCAGAACAGTTGCACACCTTCGTGGCATGGACAGTATGAGGCCATCAATGAGCTCTTGTGAGATATTTGGCCATTCTTCCACGACTGCAATATCCAGCTCTGCAACCGTTGTGGGAGGTGCTGATCTGGATACATGCGCCTGCCAAGTGCATCCCAGACATGCTCAATCGGGTTTACGTCCGGTGATCAAAGTAGACACTCCATTCGTGCGCCGCGGTGGAGTAGCCGAGCGGTCTAAAGCGTCTCGCTGCGGAGCGCGCGGTTGCTCGCCGTGGAGGTTCGAGTCCTCCCTGGGGCATGTGTGTGTGTGTTGTCCTTAGGTTAGTTTACCTAGGTTTAAGTAGTTTGTAAGCTACGGACTGATGAACACGCAGTTTGGTCCGATAGATTTACAAACATTTGAACATTTTTTCCATTCGTTCATTTCTCTGAGCTTCAGTCATGTTAGATACCAGTGCGGCTTTGCTGGGACAAGCAGTATGGTACACTAGAAATCCATCTCCTATGGAACAACTGAAGTTCGAAGCATTTCATCTCTATACCTCTGAGCAGTCAAAGCCCCATTCTGAACGACAAAGAGGTCCATACGTCCGCTATTAGTGTCTCCTGCCCACACCATGTGTCCACCACCATGGTATGGTGATGTTTCTTGCACACGGGTAGGATTGTTCTGAGTTCAATATTCTCTCCAGACGAGGGAACAATTGTCCGTCTGAACATAAAATGTTGCCTCATCTGTGAACAGAACTCGGCGCCATCGTTACGACTTATTTCCTGATGTTCCTCCGCCCAGTCTCTGCGGGCTAAACGGTATCGTGGTTTTAATAGGATACACACCACAGGCCTCCGTGCGTAGAGGCCACAATCCCGAAGCTGATTTCGCCACTGTTTGTGTGGATATTGTGCGTCCTGTTGCTGCCTGTAAGGTGCGTTTGAGTAGCATTCTGCCTCCTATCTCGACAGGCTGTTAACCAGAGATAACAGTCATCTCTTGCTAATGTTAACCGTGGAAGACCTTGGCCTTGCATT
Organism: Locusta migratoria; assembly: GCA_026315105.1. Classification (NCBI taxonomy): domain Eukaryota; kingdom Metazoa; phylum Arthropoda; class Insecta; order Orthoptera; family Acrididae; genus Locusta; species Locusta migratoria. The sequence goes on from CM048748.1 coordinate 247,445,883, forward strand.
CTTTTATCGATTCATATTTTCAGAAATCGCATACAGGTCCTGGATATTACACTTTGGGACACTCCAATAGCTGCAGCCATGTCCCTCTGTGTCTGTTCCGCTTGCAAACTTTATATGGCTCTCCATGCCGTAGCTTCCGGTTAGTCCACGTTGCTGTTCCATTGCACAACCTGCTCACTACACTGCCTGAACCCAACTGCAAGTGTAATTCGTTCGGTAAACACAAGTCGGCACCAAGCTGCTCTGCAGCAACTTTCTGTTATTACCACTGTTTCAGTTGCCGTAATTTTGTTGTTTCCAATCCGTAGAACTGACAGAAATACGTCGAACCATTTTAGTTCGTTCTGACGAAGAGAATACTTCAGAAGATAGATATCATAACTGACCCCCCAGTTGTTTTGACCGATGTAGTTACGTAACCAAGATAGTCATCACAACATGGTTTGGAAATCGCTTCATCAAGTTGACATCTATTATACCGGGTGATCAGAAAGTCAGTATCAATTTGAAAACTTATTAAATCAGTCAATAATATTGATAGAGAGGTAAAAATTGACAAACATGCTTGGAATGACATGGGGTTCTATTAGGGAAAAAAAGAGTTCAAGAAATGTTCGGCAGATGGCGTTTCATCTGATCAGAAAAGCAATAATTAGCATAACAAATTTAGAGAAAGCAAAGATGACGTTCTTTGCAAGAAATGCTCAATATGTTCACCATCATTCCTCAACAATAGCTGTAGTTAAATAATGTTGTAAACAGCATTGTAAAGTATGTCCAGAGTTATAGTGAGGCACTATCAGTTCCAATCGGAACATTCACTTGAATACCAGTTTTGTTTAAACAACTGTAGTACAGCATTAGTGCGTACACTGTTACCGAAACATTCAACACTAGATTAGTCGAGGGCAAAACCTATGACCTAAAAGGATTTTAGTAGTGAGAGCTTGTCATCTGCTGCGACTCTCATTAATGTTTTTACTATTTCTTTTGAACTTAATTTTTATTTATTTATTTATTTTTCTAATAAAACCCCATGGAATTCCAAGCACGTGTGTCAATTTTTCTCTCTCTATCTACATTATTCCGTGATTTAATAAGTTTTCAAATTTATACTGACTTCTTGATCACGTGGTACTTCGGGTGCTCTTTTCACACTGACTCATGATGAAATATAAAAATTGCGTTCGACTTTATAGGTGTCTGAGAGGTACCCCAGAAGACAGAAATGAAAGTGGTGTTATTCGAGTGACCTAGAGAAGTTCACTTACAGTAATAACATGAAGTTACAGTGCTGAGTGTCACGTGTTGAGGACTTTTATGGGTTTTTACGGGCGGTGAAAGCTGTCAGCGTTCACCTCGTCCCCCGGCGTGCAGACGCCGGCCAGCTGGGGCGTGGGAGCGGACGCCCGCCGTAACGAGTCCTGATGGCCGCCCCCCGTGACGCAACCGCCCCAATCCGCCGCCCTGATTAATTTCTATCAGCCGCGGCGCGCTCCGCAAGTATTTCCTAACCCCGCGCCGGTCTCTGGCAGTTACATAACAAATACCTACCGACACCAGGGCAGCTTTCAGCTATAAATTTCTCACCTCATTAAACGTCGAGTGCCACAACTGGTACCAGCAGACGGCAGTTCGATGTACCCTTGCTTCAGGATTTGTAACTAGTAGCCTACGCTGGAACCACACAATCCTATAAAGATGGTTTTAGAGAAAACAAAGATCTTGCAATAAGTCTACATTATGTTCAAAAATATTAAAGCCAAGATCGCTGATGATTGATTTTATTTTGGACGACCGGTTTCGCTGGTCTCTGTCAGCATCATCTGGTCCCCTGCTCCCCAATGTCCTTGCCACGAAAATACAACGTTTTTTATCCCCCTTGTTGGGTTTAATATTGCATTAGTTTGTGTTGCCATCTGGCGCCATAATTTTTTTATCTTTGTCTTGTATCATGTGTCAGTATGCTACTGTCACTCACAGTGATAAGTTCATTTTATTATAATGACATAGTGCACCCATGCACTCTAAATTATGTTATGTAGCAACTGATTGACTTTACAAGGTATGACTTTTTCTCTAAGTATGGGCAATTTTGCTCTTATGAATGTAATTGATATTTCTTCTCGTTTTATTGTAATGATGTGTATGTTTTATATTTCCGTCATCCCTTTTTTAACAGATGAAGGCCTTGTAAAAAGTTTTTTGGACCAGATGATGCTGGCAGAGACCAGCGAAACCGGTCGTCCAAAATCAAATTAATCATCAGCGATCTTGGCTTTAATATCTTTGAACTTACGTAATTGGTTCGCCTCCTGAGATATAAACAAACTCAAGCCTACATTAATTGGTAAAAACCTATACAACCAATAAGTGTAAATTTACTGTCCATATTCACGGAATGTGTGACATTAACTGCAATTGGTGAAGATGAATATTTGTACCCAGCTGGGACCCTAACTCGGATCTCCTGCCTCCTAGGCAGTTGCGCTGACCGCTACACCACTATTTATTTATGATATATTTTTTTTATTTTTTATAACAATAATAATAATAAAATTTTTAAAAAAGTTATGGTGTAGCTGCAGCGCAACTGTCTATAAAGCAAAAGACCAGTGTTCGAGTCCCGGCTGGGGCTGAGTACACGTTTTCAACTTCACCCATTCGCAGTTAATATCATACATTTAGTGAATATGAATAGTTAATAAGTGCAGTATAAAAATTGCCGTCTGTTCTTTCGGACATTTCAGAAACAACATATATTTAATTTCGTCTTTGTTAGGTAATGAAATTCAAAGATATTTTTGAACACTAAAAGAATTCCTGAAAGCTCACACGTACACTATCTGATGCATTCTTTTTTTTTTGTTTTTTTTTTCGTTTTCAGGCACTAGTAAAATATACCTGAAGACTCTCAACAATATGACACATTTTCGTACAGTGCTCAAAACAATTAGGGCATCAGGAGAGATATCATACACAATATGAATATGGTAACGTATTTTATTTCTATATTGGTTACAGCTGTAATTTCTGTGTGATACATTACGACATTTTTCTGTCTCATCCCGCTTGAGGTTACATGTCGTTTAGTTAGAGTGTGGCATCATGGGACTACCATAATAGTGAAAAAGTCATTTTCGTTTATCTATAATATGGTACGTGATCACCTCGGACGGCCAGTACAGTTGCACACCTGAGGGGCATGAACCGTATGAGGTTATCAATCAGCTTCTGATGGATATTTGGCTATGTTCCACGAATGCAATTTCCATTTCCGCAGCCGTCGAGCAAGGTGCTGGTCTGGCTGCAGTGCGTCTGCCAAGTGCATCCTAGACATGCTCAATCAGTTTTAAGTCCCATGAACAAGATGAACACTCCATTCGTTCAATACCCTCACCTTCAAGCATGTTGTACATCTGTGCAGCTCTGTGGGGACGAGCGTTATCGTCCTCCAGAAGGAACACGTGTCCTAGGGCACCAGTGTAGTGCTTAACAAAATCACGAATATCGTCTCTATACCTCTGTCAAGTCAAAGGGCCGTTCTGAAAGGCATGTAGGTACATACGTCCGCCAATACTATCTCCTGCCCATACCATTCACTCACTACTATGATATGGTGATATTTCCTGCTCACAAGAAGAATTATTCCGAGGTCCACGTTATCTCATCTGTGAACAGAACCCGCCGCCATTCATTACAACTCCAGCCCTGAAGTTCCCCCGCCCTGTTCCTGTGGGCTAAACGGTGTCGTGGTTTTAATGGGACACACACCACAGGTCTGCGTGCGTGAGCCCCCATTGCCGAAAGCGATTTCGGGCAGTTTGTGTTGATATTGCGCGTCCTGTTGCTGCCTGGAGGGTGTGTTGCAGCTGAGTTGCATTCAGCCTCCTGTCTCGACGGGCTGTTAACAGGAGGTAACTGTCATCTCTTGCCGATGCTAGTCGTGGACGACTTTGGCCTTGCCTTATTTTAACGGTTCCTGTTTTCTGAAATTGCTTAAAATGACACTTTGCGCCACTCCCAAAACTGCAGTCACTTCCCTCTGTGTCTGTCCCGCTTCCAACCTTGCCATGGCTCTCCATACCATAGCTTCGGGTAGGTCACGTTGTTATTTCATTGCGCTGCCATCTTCTCTACACTATCTGAATTCAACTGCTTGTGTAATTTGTTTGTTAGAGTAAACACAAGTCAACAACGACGCCTTCTGCAGCATCTTTGCAACTTTCTTTTATTACCATCTCGGTTGCCGTAATGTTGTTGTCTCCACTCCGCAGAATTGACAGAAAGACGACGTACCATTTAGTTCATTCTGCTGAAGACAATACTCCAGAAAACTGCATACCTCAACTGCTCACCTAATTTTTTTGACCGGTATATCTTACATTGTACTACAATCAATTTATGTAACACAGTCTCGGCCATAAATTATTGACTTTGCGAGCCATCAAAAAAGAAATCTCGATATTATTTATGTGAACACGAATTTTTTTTCTTTTTCATTCTGCCTAGTACCAGAGTGAGTCAATAAATAAATCGTCCACTCCACGATACTGTGCACCATCTGAAATTTCGCACCCATACGCATCTGGAAGATTGCGTAATGGGTAGTGTGTGTATTTATGCTCCGACAAATACATTCAGAGAAGCAGGAAATCCGTGACCGAGTCACGGTTTGCCGGCCGCGATGGCCGAGGGGACTGAGGCGCTCCAGTCACGGTCCTCACGGCCACTACGGTCGGGGGTTCGAATCCCCCCTCGGGCATGGATATTTGTGCCGTCCTAGTTCGTAAGTAGTTCATAAGTAGTTTGTAAGTTTAGGGACTAATGACCCCGTAGTTAAGTCCCATAAGCTTAACAAACATTTGAACATTTTTTTGAGTCACGGTTTGTCAGAAATTTTCGTACATTATCATTAAATCATACAGCTGATGGTGATTAATATTCGCAATTGAGAATGCATTTCTTGTAATTAACTACAAATGTTTTACAAGTCATCTTGCATCTTCCTGCAGTCATTCAATGACGATTCCTACGCGTACACTACAGTATCATCAGGAGACAGGTGCATAATAGCTGCCCTATGAAATTTGCTGGGGCACTCGTGACGATACACGTGTCTGTGATGAACACTTGCTGTCAAGGACAACGTAGTGGGGTCAGTTGCATAAGAATCCTACCACATTTCTCGGAACTTCGTTCATGTCCTGTTCCGCGGTGGAGTGGCCGACCGATCAAAGGCGCCTTGCTGCGGAGCGTGCGGTTTCTCGCCTTCGGAGATTCGACTCCTCCCTCGGGCATGGGTGTCTATGTTGTCCTTAGGTTAGTTTAAGTAGTTCCGTTAGGTGTAGGGATTGATGACATAGCAGTTTCGTCCAATACGTTTACAAACGTTTGAATGTTTCACAACCGGCAATGGGGCATCAAACATGTCTGGAAGACAAGGAATTTTGAGTGTGTCTGTTTTCCTATACATCAAAGGCTCTGAAGAAAACATCTGAAAAGAGGGCAAGCTGAGTTTCACACGCGCGATTCTTACCAAACTGTGCTGGTGTATGGGCGGAAGTATTTGCGTCTCAACATAATTTATTATATTCGAACTGACAACTTGTTCAAGAATTGTTCTGCGGACTGTCGTTAAGGGGAGTGGTCTGTTATATTACCGTTCTTATATACATAACTGAGATTCACTCCAGTCGCTTCGAAGAACTGGGAAGATAAAACCTACACGTAGTCCAGATACGATTAACAGGTTGATTCCTGCATGATCAAAAAAATTAATAATTTCTTAACATGTGTAACTAGTTTGTGAGGACAACAAGGAAATGGTACCCATATATATATAATGTTTTCTACTCCTACCACATGTCTGTAACATGATAAAATTTTTTTTACTTGACAAAACTCGTGTCAGTTTGTAGTTACATTACGCAAAATAATGCTCAACAGTGAGTAAAATCTACTAAAGCGCCCTTTGTTGCATTTCTCCTCAATTCATTACTGCGCTGCCGTCTATGGAGAAAACGATCAACTAAATACTTAGAAAAGACTCCAATGCATACAATATGCAAAGTGTTGTCATCTGGAAACAAGAAGTACGCCTGAGAAATGTAACACAAATTTGCGTTTCCAAACGGCAACACCATGCAGTGTAGGCTTAAGTGTTGAACATTTAACAACGACAACAGAATCAAAATTGCAGTAGTGTAGCCAAAAGGAATCAAACAGTCGCATGAAAACCACCTTCATTGAGGAAGTCATACGTTAGTTTCCCACCGTGAGAGGCGGTCGCTGACTCGGTGGCGTGGGCGTCGTGACCCGGCCTCCCACGTCGCGCACTTGACCCGCCGCGTTCGCACGCGGCCTGCCTACTCGACATGCCACGGCGCCTCGCCGACCTTCCTGCTGTGTGTCGGCTGTGTACGCCGCATCACTCATACTTTCCATTACATAACCACGGCAGATATCTTCCGCTTCACTGTGTAGACCAACCTTGTTTTTTCACAGGTGAAACGTTTTTCTTTGAAGACGTTTTATCCGATGAAACGTGTAGGACAGAGCTTTGCAAACTGGCTGTGCCAACAATGCGGGTTGTCGAGTGGTGGCATCCATGCTGCTACGAGAATGGCGAAACAAAATGAAGAAAAAAAAAAATCATAATCTCTTTGTTCGGTGTGGACTGTCCTTAGTAACTGCGTATATATGATGCCCGCGTTCTTTTATTTGTTAATTTTCTTTTTGTTTTTCCTTGTTTTAAACCCTCCGGTAGGCTATAAGTAAGACAAATATGTTGTGGCGTTGCTACTAGCCACAACGCCAGCGGTCTACACACCTCGCCGCGCAACTCGAAGAGGCAAAAAGTCGATCCACAATACTTCGGCCACCGAGGGTGCCCGCCGTCTCGTTACCTCTCTGCCTGCTTCGCTGCCGCGGCCGAGCACATTGAAGTGCCACGCTATGATGGCGCGATGCCGTTCCCCGTGGGGGGCTCGAATCCCCCCTCGGGAGTGGATGTTTGTGCCGTCTTTAGTATAAGTTAGTTCATAAGTAGTTTGTAAGTTTAGGGACTGATAACCCCGAAGTCCCCAAAGCTTTACCAACATTTGATTTTGAACCTGCTACGCGCGCCGGTCAATAGGAAGAATGGGGCTTGTCTAGATATGAATGAATGAGTGAAGCTTAAGGTTTAACGCCCTGTCGACAGCTTCGTTATTGCAGAAGGAGCTACAGCTTGGATGAGTAAGGATGGGGAAGGAAATCGACCGTGTCCTTTGAAAGGAACCATCCCGGCATTTGCCTGGAGTGATTTAGGAAAATCACGGAAAATCTAAATCTGGTTGGCTGGAGGAGGATTTGAACCACCGTCCTCCCGAATGCGAGTCCAGTGCGTTACCACTGCGCCACCTCACTCGTTGGCTAGATATGCCATTGCAGCAAAGCAGCGACAAAAAAAAATAAATAAATAAATAAAAAATAAATAAATAAATAAAAATAAAAAAATAAAAAATAAAAAAGAAATATATATATATATATATATATATATATATATATATATATATATATATATATATATATATATATATATATATATAATCTATGGGACTTAACTGCTTGGATACTAGTCCCTAGCTTAGAAACTACTTAAACCTAAGTTAAACTAACCTAAGGACAACCCACACATCCATGCCCGAGGGGTGATTGGAACCTCCGACACGGCACGGGAGGCCGCCCGATGCGTAACGTGGTGCTCCAGACCATTTTTTTCTTTCATGTTGATCTATATTTGCAGCTATATTTGTGAGCTAATCACTTCTTTTAGTTCCAGACTTTGTTCACATTCTTGCTAGCCAAAGGCCAACTTCCGAACCTATCGCTGACAGAACAGCATCCCGAGGACACAACAAAACGCATATGAAAAAAAATATTTTATTTCCAACTCTTATGTACAGTTATGGTTATTTTTCAACATAATCAGCTTGAAGATTAAAGCATTGAGCATACTTGTGGACGAGCTTTTCAATAACGTCTTTATAAAAATGTTGCCGTCAATGATTTAAAATGAGTCATCACATTGTCTTAAAGCTCCACGTTAGTGTAGATCACTTTTGGAAATTCAATTGATAAAGCACTTTTCGTGAACTTGCGATTTTCTCTTACAACTTTGTCGACTCGTTGAACAAGGTCATCTGTAGCGATAGGGTTACGTCCTTCCTCGTGCACATCACTTCGACCATCTTTAAATTCTTTGCGCCAACCACGCACGATTCAAGTGTGTTTCAAGTGTTTGTAAATCTATGGGACTTAACTACGGGGTCATCAGTCCCTAAACTTACAAACTACTTATGAATTAACTAAGGCTAAGGACGGCACAAATATCCATGCCCGAGGGGGATTCGAACCCCCGACCGTAGGATGCACGATTCCTTCACTCACAAAGCTCTTTCCACACACTTGGCTAGGTCTTCGATGGATTTCTGCTCATTGTTCCCTTCTGCTTGCAGAAAACGAATAACGCTTCGTACCTAGCATTTGACGGGAGAATTGATCAGTGCGGTCATGCTTATGTGACTGCAGCTCGGCTAAGAAATAAAGTCACGAACGCGGTAACAACAGAGTGTGTCGTGAGGGATATCCGCAATCGTATACTGCGTTCACCGCTCACCTGCCTCACATGTAGTCTCCATGCTGTGCAATGGAAGCCTGAGAAAAACACGCCCTCTTCGTATGTCGCTTTTTACACTATAATCTCTCTTCTTTATTCCGGGTAAACAAAGAGTCAATATAAATTTGAAAACTTAAATAAATCACGAAATATTGAGGTAAAAATTGACACACATGCTTTGAATGACATGGGGTTTTATTAGAACAAAAAAACATATTTCTAGACGCGTGAAAGATCTCTTGCGCGCGTCGTTTGGTGGTGATCGTGTGCTCAGCCGCCGCTTTCGTCATGCTTGGCCTCCCAGGTCCCCAGACCTCAGTCCATGCGATTATTGGCTTTGCGGTTACCTGAAGTCGCAGGTGTATCGTGATCGACCTACATCTCTAGGGATGCTGAAAGACAACATCCGACGCCAATGTCTCACCATAACTCCGGACATGCTTCACAGCGCTGTTCACAACATTATTCCTCGACTACAGCTATTGTCGAAGAATGGTGGGGAACATATTGAGCATTTCCTATAAAGAACGTCATCTTTGCTTTGTCTTAATTTGTTATGCTAATTATTGCTTTTTTGATAAGATGAAGCGCCGTCTGTCGGGCATTTTTTTAACTTCTGTTTGTGTGTGTGTGTGTGTGTGTGTGTGTGTCTGTGTGTGTGTTCTAATAAAACCCCATGTCATTCCAAGTATGTGTGTCAATGTTTACCTCTCTATCTACATTATTCCGTGATTTATTAAGTTTTCAAATTTATACTGACTTTTTCATCATCCGGTATATAAAGCATAGTGCCTGTGTGTTTGTGTGTGAGTACGTATTACGTACAAATCTACAGTTTTGTTGCAATCTTTATGAAATTTTGCACACGTAAGTTTCACTCCATGAGAACGGTCGCCGTAAGGATCACGTACTACACGTAGTTCACGAGATATGACATCATAAACAATGAGATGCGAGAAAAACTGCTCCATTCCGCGATAATGCTGCTCGTGTTCTCCAGTGAACATGGTACTGTCGTGATTAAATGCAGAAGAAAGATAAACTGAGGTGATACGAAATAATCTACCAGGTATACTGAAAAGTACAGATTAACACTTTATACGCCGTTTAAAAATTATTTTACGCTGGAAGCATCGACAGGCCGAATTTTTACAGTTACTATTTTAGTATTATGTTTCATCATTATAGTTTCTGGATTATTGCAGTGTTGTATATAATGATGAAACATAATACTAAAATAGCTATATCTTCCTGAACAGGTTAAAATGTCCAAACATAACCTCACTGGAACCCAAAACACAAAACATAATAAAACAATAATGAACCTGTAACTGTAACATGCACCCGATGATGGCAGCTTGCTGCCGAAACGCGTCGTGCTAATAAAAATATTAGTAAAAAGTGACTGCTGCAGCATTAGTTATTCCAAAAAAAGTTTATAATACAGTCGCAGACCTCAGAACAATCCAAATGACATGGATAAATTTAGATGTTTTTGTGTTTTTATATAAAGTATTGTGCCCCCTCTTTTAGAGTGTTTTACTTCAAATAGACCCTTAAATATTAAGATTACTAACTTGAAGGACCGCAGGGTCAATTTGGCCCCTCATAGCGTTTCTCTGTAGTTTCGGCATGTTTCCTTGTAATACTGTGTACGAAATAAAACCAACTGTTCTCTTCTTGTTGTTTCAATGTGTGACAGCAATGCCATACATTCCAGCACTGATTGCGGTAGGGCAGCTGGGGGTGGCGCTCATGTGTGGATCAGTTACGCCTGAGTGATTGATTGTGTGAGTGAGTGTGATCTTTTCTGACGAGATCATGGCCGAAAATTTACAAGTTGTAAAACTGTGAATATGAGTTTGTTGGCAGCTCAGCGATCATCTTTATGGCGAGTTGATAGCTATCCTCGTATTATCAACATTCCAATCTGGACCTTCCATTGTTAATAATCAATAAAAGTACATATGATGGTTACACTGAATTATCTTTCACAATCTGACAGTATAAGCAGTAAAACTGCATGGGGCCAATTTGGCTCCACAGGTTCTTATACGTAGTGGTTTGCATGCGAGCCTTCTAGTATTAAATGCCAAGTAGACTAGACAGCAGCTATAAAAACATGATATAATTAGTTCCTTTGCCTATTTTACTCTGGTTGTCATACCGCTTAGGGATTCGTTCTCAAGTCATGCCGTTGGCGCAGCAGTTGACGTTACTTCTGACGTGGCTTGAAAAGGAATTGATGGATCATTTTTCGGTGTAATATAGTGACAGATTTTTTTTTTCTTTTCGCCAACTTCCTGCGAAGATGAATTTTCATGTGTGTACAGCAATTCCGCCTTACCTGGCGCAGCGTCTGACGGAAGTACGAACAAGTGTTCTGTTAAGTTAAACTAGGCCCAGAGCCGTAAGTGGAGTTGGGGGGAGGCGAGAAGGGGATAAATACCCCCCTCCCCCCTAAGAGCCTCACTATTCACCTAATTCCTGATAAAGTAATTCAAAAGTATGCTGAAGTTGCTCCTTCGAGATTTGTATTACATAAAAATTAATATTTTCTGCGCCTTTAGTTCAACTTATGTTGTAATGATTCCAAGTTAGAATATACGTCATAATCATAATTGGCTGATGCCCCGCTCCCTCCGCAAGCCAAATTCTGACTACGGGTCTGCTGTGTCCATTGTGAGTAAAGTCTCAATTTTAAGTAAGATTATTTTATAAATGAAGTTTATCGTAATAAAATTATATCTTGCTGTTCCAAGTTAAAGTACATTCTAAAAAGAGCATGATTAAGATATAAACTTGCAATTACGAACTGCTGCACACAACATTAAAAGGATAGGGTGGAGGGCCCGTCTCAGACTCTGAGTCCAGGGCCCGCAATCGAATGTGGGTAATGTGGGGGCCATGGTTAGTGTACAGGGTGTTACAAAAAGGTACGCCCAAACTTTCAGGAAACATTCGTCACACACAAAGAAAGAAAATATGTTATGTGGACATGTGTCCGGAAACGCTTAATTTCCATGTTAGAGCTCATATTATTATTTCTCTTCAAATCACATTAATCATGGAATGGAAACACACAGCAACAGAACGTACCAGCGTGACTTCAAACACTTTGTTACAGGAAATATTCAAAATGTCCTCCGTTAGCGAGGATACATGCATCCACACTCCGTCGTATGGAATCCCTGATGCGCTGATGCAGCCTTGGAGAATGGCGTATTGTATCACAGCCGTCCACAGCGAAGAGTCTCTACATTTGGTACCAGGGTTGCCTAGAGAAGAGCTTTCAAATGCCCCCATAAATGAAAGTCAAAAGGGTTGAGGTCAGGAGAGCGTAGAGGCCATGGAATTGGTCCGCCTCTACCAATCCATCGGTCACTGAATCTGTTGTTGAGAAGCGTACGAACACGTCGGCTGAAATGTGCAGGAGCTCCATCGTGCATGAACTACATGTTGTGTCGTATTTGTAAAGGCACATGTTCTAGCAGCAGCAGCAGCAGTATCCCGATGACATCATGATAACGTGCTCCAGTGAGTGTAGGTGGAAGAACATAAGGCCCAATCAAGACATCACCAACAATTCCTGCCCAAACGTTCACAGAAAATCTGTGTTGATGACGTGGAATCGAGGAAGTACAGTACATACTAACGAAACAATTAGGTATTTTGACAATTGTCTGCACGAATTATTTCAATTTACATTTAAAGAGAAATACTAAAATGAGCTCTAAAATGGAAATTAAGCGTTTCCGGACACATATCCACGTAACATATTTTCTTTCTTTGTGTGTGAGGAATGTTTCCTGAAAGTTTGGCCGTACCTTTCTGTAACACCCTGTATATACTGACTCGTGAAATGGGAAGCAGTAACGACGTCAAGACGAATGACGTCATTTGCTGTGTTGAAGAAAACAAAACAGACAGCTATAATGCTAGGAAACGCATAGTACACCTGAAAAAGGGAATAAATAAATGTACGGGTCTCACAGAAATACTACTCAAATAAAGGAAAACGATTGAAACTTCGTGGCAAATTTGAGGTGTGTGGCGGACAGGCACTCGAAACTGGAACCTTTAATCTTTCGCAAGCCTTACCGACAGATTCAGCCAACACCACTCGTGCGAGGTCTACATCTACATACATACTCCGCAATTCACCGTAAGGTGCGTGGCGGAGGGTACACCGTACCACTACTAGGCATTTCCTTTCCTATTCCACTCCCAAATTGAACGAGGAAAAAAAGAATGCCTATATGCCTCCGTACGAGCCCTAATTTCTCTTATCTTGTCTTTGTGATCTTTACGCGAAATGTAAGTAGGCGGCAACAAGATCGTACTACACTCAGCTTCAAATTCCGGCCCTCTAAATTTACTTAACAGAAATTCACGAAAAGAACGTCGTCTTTCTTCCAGCGATCCCCAATTGAGTTGCCGGAGCATTTCCGAGACACTCGCGCATTGGTCGAACCTACCGGTAACAAATCTAGCTGCTCGCCTCTGAACCGCCTCTATGTCTTCCTTCAAACCGATCTGCTGCGAGTCCCAAATACTTGAGCAATACTCAAGACGTGGTCGTACAAGCGTTTTATACGCGGTCACCTTTACAGGTGAAGTACATCTTCCCAAAATTCTCCCAATAAACCGAAGTCGGCTGTCTGCCTTACTCACAACTGTCCTTACATGCTCGTTCCATTTCATATCGCTCTGCAATGTTACGCCTAGATATTTGAACGACGCGACAGCATCAAGAAGCTCACTACTATTGCTATATTCGAACATTATGGGATTGTTTTTCCTACTCATGCGCATCACCTTACATTTTTTTTAACATATAGAACTAGCTGCCATTAATCACACCAACTACAAATTTTGTCTAAGTCATACTGTATGCTATTACAGTCAGTTACAGACGACACCCTCCCATACACCACAGCATCATCAGCAAACAGCCGCAAATTACAACTTACTCTGTCCATCAGATCATTTATATAGATAGAAAATAATAGCGGTCCTATCACACTCCCCTGGGGCACGCCTGACGATACACTCGTCTCTGATGAGCACTCGCCGCCGAGAACATCGTACTGCGTTCTATTACTTAGGAAGTCTTCCAGCCAGTCACAAATCTGTGAACCTATTCCATAAGCTCGTATCTTCGTTAGCAGTCTGCAGTGTGGCACCGTGTCGAACGCCTTTTTGAAGTCGAGAAAAACACAATCCGCCTGTTGCCCTTCGTCCATGGCTCGCAAGATGTCATGTGAGATAGCTCTACGGACGGCCACCAAATATTTCTGCTTCCCAAGCTTGTCGTACTGAACTTGTGCACAGTCTCTAATGAAGCTGTTGTGAACGGAACAATTGAAGGTTCTTTATTTCTTCGGTGCAAGTTCGGCAAAATAGATGTCAGTCCGTTCGCAACATGAAATACAAACCCATAAAGGTCAAGAAGACTAAAACATTCAAGTACGCACAAGTTTCTTTATTGTAAAGTTTTTGCTGTAAAGATTATATTTAAAAGTCTGATAAATATTGATTGATTTCGTAGTCCATCTGAGTGAATGGAACTACTGTAAAAGTTTTGGGTTTCCAGACGGCGACACTATTCATAAAGCACTACATTGCACATTCTGCCAGATGAAGATGATGATGAAGACGCCCGACAAAACGTCGGGCCTTTCAAAAAGTACGTCATTTTGGTAGATTTTTATCTTACCACTGAAGAGTATAAGGGAAAAGACTGAATATGAGATGATGATGATTCCTGCCACTCATTGCTGTTAACGTTCTGGTCTTCAGTCCGGAGACTGGTTTAATGCAACTCTCCACCCTACTCTATCCTGAGCAAGCCATTTCATCTCCTCATAAGAATGGCAACCCACATCCATTAGAATCTGCTTACTCCTTGGTCTCCCTCTGCGATTTTTACCCCACACACTTCCCCCCAATAGTAAATTTACGATTCCTCGATGTCTTAAGAATGTGACCTACCAAGCGATCCCTTGTTTTAGTCAACGTATGCCAAAATTTCCTTTTCTCAACAATTCTGTTCAGTACCTCTTCATTAGTTACGTGATCTACCTACCTAATCTTCAGCATTCTTCTGTAGCTCCACATTTCAAAAGCCTCTATCCTCTTTCTGTCCGCACTGTTTATCGTCCATGTTTCACTCCCGTACAAGGCAACACTCCACACAAATGCCTTCAGAAAAGACTTCCTTACACTTAAATTAATATCCGATGTTAACAAATTTCTCTTTTTCAAAAATGCTTTCTTTCCCATTGCCATTCTGCATTTTATATCCTGTGTACTGCGACCATCATTTGTTATTTTACTGCCCAAGTAACAAAACTCGTTTACCACCTTTATTGATTTGTTACCTAATTTAATTCCTTCAGCATCTCCTGATTTTCTAAGACTGCATTCCATTATCTTTGTTTTGTTGTTGACTATGAATTCCAAACCGTCTGTCTTAATCTAGTATCCACTCTGTTTCACTGCTAATACATTCCAACTGTATTTCTACGAAGAACAAATGTGAACGTTTATTCTCACGGACAAGCGTCAGTTCCGTAATATAACGCTGTAAGCTGAAAAAGAAACCCGCTCCGCCGAGTGCCGCTCCGCCGTCTCATGGCGGGAACTGTGGGAAGAGCTGAACAAGCGGTGCTTTTCCTGCGGGAGGGAAAGGGATGGGCTGGCGTCTTGGGGGGTCAGCAGCCTCCTCTAATGAGGTGACTCACATCTCCATTAGCCGAGCATCTGCTCCCTGCTCCCTGGTACCCAGGCTTTCAGGACAAGTTCTGGAAAATCACACGAATGCACGCTCCACGGCGATCCGAATGAAGACAAGAATGCCTGAGAGTAACAGTTTGATTATTATTTTTTTTAACTATGAGAAATTTTACTTAGTTGATTAACATCGCTCACAACAGCAACTTGTTAAAGTGTAGGAGATGTATTGGAAACCAAGCGCTGGAGAACTGCAACTGGTTGCTGTCATTTTAAAAACAAATTGTGTAGCAGTTTATGATATAGACAAAACATTAAATACTCCTAAAATAATCACGCATACACATACGTTGGTACGCTTGTTGTTGGTCACGTCTTCGTTACATCAAAAAGTTCATGAGATTTAATGCCAGTTTGTCGTTCTTTGTAGTTTCATGGTAATACAACAACAGAGTATTCTCCGCCGTATGGTGATACTCGTGTTACTTAAATGATTATATTGTAATCGTACATAAATGTTTGAATTACGAGAAATGTCCTGATAAGGTAACTAACACTTTTATGAATTTACTGTTTTACTTTGGGAAATTTTTACACCCAAACATTGGGCAGAGTTCCTTTAAAAAGGACTCTTTGTAACTGTCAGTTAATAATGTAGTAATAATCAGAAAAAATGTCATCTGTCTAAAATATTTCATGACTGAAAACCCAAAGAGATTTTGGTCATTTGTTAAATATCCTAGAAGCAAAACACAAACAATACCCTCACTACCTAATAGTAATGGCGATCCTGCCGATGATATCGCTACTAAATTAGAGTTACTAAACACACCGTTTCGAAACTCATTCAACAAAGAAGACGAAACCAATATTCCAGAATTCGAACTACAAACAGAGGCCAGTAACGTTGAAGTAGATATCCGGAATAGTGAAGCAACTTGAATCACTTAACAAGAACAGGTCTTCTGGTCCGGACTGTAAGCACATTATAATTCTATTTGATTATGCTGAAGCGATAGCTCCTTACTTAACAGATATATACAACAGATCGTTCAAAGAAGGATCTGTACAAAAAGACTGGAAAGTTGGACAGGTCGTACCTACATTCAAGAAAGGCAGTAGGAGTAACCCGCTAAACTACAGGGCTATTTCATTGGCGTCAATTTGCAACAGGGTTTTGGAACATACCCTGTATTCAAATTTATGAATTATCTCGAACGGAATGATCTTTTGACCCAAGGTCAACACGTGTTTAGAAAATATCGTTCATGCGAAACACAACTAGATCTTTACTCACGTGAAGGGATGACTGCTATCGGCAAGGGATCTCAAATTGATTCCGTATTTGTTAAACGGTTTTTAATCAAATTGCGTGGTTGTGGTATATCGTCCCAAATTTGCGACTGGATAGGGGGATTTCCTGTCAGAGAGGACACAGTTTGTAGTAATCGATGGTAAGGCATAGACTAAAAGAGGTGATATAGGGCGTTATTTATAAATTGACAATTGACTCTAAATAATGAGAAGTGTGAAGTCGTCCACATGAGTGCGAAAAGAAATCCGTTAAACTTTGTTTACAAGATAAATCAGTCAAAAGTGAAGGCCGTAAACTCCACTAAATACCTAGGAATTACTGTTACTTCAGACCTAAACTGGAAAGAACACGCAAAGAATGTCATGGGAAAGGCGAACAAAATACTGCTGTTTTTGTCATAACACTTTAGATGCAACAGAACTGCTAAAGACACTGCATACACTACGCTTGTCCGTATTTCTTTGTAATATTGCTGCCCAGTGTGGGATCCGTATCAGGTGGTTTTGCGGAGGACATCGAAAGAGTCCGAAGAAGGGCAAATTTGTTTTGTATTGTCACGATACAGGCAGGAGAGACAGAATTACGGAAATGGTACAGGATCTGGGATTACAACAACGGCCTTTGTCGCTGCGGCGTGGGCAACTTACGAAACTGCAGTCACCGACATTCTCCTCCGAATGCAAAATATATTGTTGAGTCCCACTTACGTAAGTAGAAATTATCATCAGAATAAACTACGAGAAATCAGAGCTCGAACGGAGAGATTCAGGTGTTCTTTCTCCCCACGCGCTATTCGAGAATGGAATGGGCGATAAATAGTATAAAGGTGGTTCAATGAACTCTCTACCAGGCACTTAAATGTGATTTGCAGAGTATCCCATGTAGATGTAGACGTAGACTGTCGACGTAGATCCCTATGGGTGTAATACGTATGGGGCAGCAGTATATTCTTCTCTTAACATTGGTTCTTGAATCTTCATAAGTAGATTGCCAGGTAGTAGTTGTCGTCTGTCTCAAAGCATACTATCGTCTCTTTTAACTTCTGCACATTTTCGTCAATCTTCCTACAAGTAACGACCGATTTCTGGCCTGTTAATGGGCCTTCTTTATATCGATGTGGCTCTGACTCGAATCCTCGTAGCATACGTGCGGTAGTCGCGTTGCAAACTCTAATGAAATGATGAAATTCAGTCTTTTGTCCATCACAGCAATTGTTATCCACTTGGTTTTTAAAGCAATTGCACACTGACTACTGTGCGCCCAGCGGCGACATCGTGTCAGTCTAAGTGCTACAGATTTTCCTTTTTAATTTTGTCTGCTGATTGCATTTTCTGATAATTAATGAATCTAAGTCCATCATATGCTTCGCGGACGATTTCTGGAATAAGGGTCGGGTTCTTCTTGTTCATTATTTTACGTAACGTGAAATTTTAGCTGTACTCGAGGCCAGATAACAGTTTAAATTGCTGGAAGGAAATAGTTGCAAGATGTATTGATTATTCTTCTTATTTAAAAAAATTAAGAAAAAGTAGAATACACTTTATCTAAGCTAATCCGCATCTTACTTTCTCCAGGAAACAGCTACACAGAAAATTCTCCAGTCAGATATCAATCTCCCGGAGTACAAACGTGAAAATAGTTACGGTAACGAATCCTTTAGACGGCATGGGTACGGTTTCATGTAATCACGACGAGATTGCAGAAACTCCTCGAGTAACTTTACTTTTTCTTTCATTTCACTTTCGTTCTCTCTCTCTCTCTTTCCTCATTTCTTAATCATCAATTTTTCTTTTTTATAACTTCAAGCAGAGCGTTGTTGTTTATGGATAAGTTACTTACTGTTAAGAGTGAAGTGCAACCTCTTCACTTCTTAGCTTAAGAAAAATTATTGTAGAATCTAGCTTGGAAATTTGTTCGCTGAGTTGTTCCTTACGAAGTTTTCTTCAAATTTCTACTTGCAGTTTTAGTACGATGCCACACGAAGGCGAAACGCGTATGGAGAAAATAAAATAACTGCAGCAAGAAAACGGCTCTTTCATTTCCGAAAATAAAAATTACGAAACAAGTTACACGAGCTGAAAGTTTTCCTGCATATCGCCTGCGCTATCTCTTTTAGCAAGTGAGTTCACTGACTCTGTTGCCGTACAAAGTGTCCAGCAAGCAGAACCAGAATCTTTCAGCAATTAGCTCAGTCACCGCAGTTCCGACAGGAAGCGGCAGATGTCTCTCCGCTTGATCTTCCGGGAACTGACTTGTCATGAGAAACTGGCAGCGTGAAATAAAGAAAAGGACTTCTGCGTTTCTTTTTTTCTGAGCTACGAACGAGTTATATAGAAAGTGGCACGAGCACTTTTACATTACCTCAGATATAATATGCTATGAACCACTAATTCCTACGTGCACAGATATCCGTGCTGAGATAAATACGACTTGCAAACCTGTGAAAACACTGTTACACGGTATATTGGCTGAAAACCACCTTATCACCTTTATCTCGATGGTTTCTCTGTTGAGATGACAATCGAAAGTATCACAATATCATTGGTGGGCAAGATATTTAAATTGACATCTTTACATAAATTCAAATCAAATGTTTGTAAATCTATCGGACCAAACTGCGTGGCCATCAGTCCGTAGCTTACAAACTACTTACACCTAGGTAAACTAACCTAAGGACAACACACACACCCATGCCCCAGGGAGGACTCGAACCTCCACGACATTTTTACATAAATGATTCGTTTTTGTTTAAAGCACGTAGTGAGTTAATAAATGAATTTGCAAGTCACATACAGACCATGTCCAGTCACCACTTGTAGAGGCCTATCCATATTACTCTCCTGCACACAAATAATTTCACCAAAATGTGACCAGTAAGAACGTTGCCTCTCAAACGTGACCATTGCCTCAGTTTGTATTAAGAGCAAATCTTACTCGTACGTACTTTTACGTGGGAACAGAGAGTGGAAACGGTAGGTGACATGAACGAGCTCACTGACCTGAAATACACTGTCTTTTTTATATATGGTGCCACTGACGCTATGGGAAATTAGTAAATAGCCTATTGATCCAACTAGCAACGTTACCTTACAAAATTGGGCTGTTCGTATCTTTTCTAGGAAATAAGAACAGTTAAATAATGGATATTATTGTACACTGCTTGTGGAACTGCGTCCCCGTAGCTCAGACTACCGCTAACTACCGCTGACTACCGCACAGGCGGTCCGTGTTTGATTCCCGGAAGGGGAACTGGTGTTCTGTGTTGTCCTCATCATCATTTTCATCATCATCGACATGCAAGTCGCCGAAGTGGCGTCAAGTGAAAACACTTGCGCTAGGCGGCCGAACAATACCACACGTAATCTCCCGGCCAAAAATTCCATTTCATTTCATCCGCAAGAATTTGCTCCAAACGAAAGCATCTACCACGTAACCAGCAATTGTGTGCTAATAATAATAAAACAATTTCAGAATGAAAGAGTGAACAGTTAAAAAACTTAACAGAATGCAAAAGATATCGAAGTTGAAGATTATTAAATAAACCCTAACAAGTGTCAGAATATTCCTTACAGTTATGTATTACTCTCACAGTAGATTCCGTATAAGATTCCAAAATCTCCGTTCTATTACATGCTACAGTTGTTAAAAATTTTATCCGTTGACACGACATGGAGATTAAAAATAGCAACGGTTATATATATATATGACATGTAGCCAAGGGTGATGGACACTACTTAGTACGACAGTAAGTGTCTTAATTCTGTAATCGGAAACCAGACCTGCCTAACCCTAAACATAACACGTGAACTCACGGTAACATGGCAGTTTAATTGTTTTAGTAGTTGTACTTGCAACAGTACTAAGTGCAACTGTGATACATATCACTATTTCGAGTCAGTGAACATCCCGTCTTACGGAAGCCAATTCCTCAAAGAATAATACCACGCAGGCATACATAAGAAACATACTGTATAAAGACTAACGAAAAAAAATTATTCTCGCTAAACGATGAAAATAATGTGTCCATTCAGATAGTTCTTTTTTTCGTTATATAGCAAATAAAACTGCAAAAGTGACAAAATGCTCATCAGTGCATATTCTTATTACTCGAAAACTAGGCATTTCCATAATGGGGATTGTTCACCACAGAATTTACCGACTCGAAAGTAGCCTAATACGTAAGTTTCTCCCAAATACAGTACACGCCTCCTCCGTCAGACTGTTTAGGACCTTCAAGAGAAGCCAGCAATCGGGGGGAAGGAATATTAGGGTTTAACGTCCCGTCGACAGCTTGGTCATTAGAGGAGGAGCTAACGCTCGGAGCTTTGGGTAAGGATGGGGAAGGAAATTGGCCGTGTCCTTTGAAAGGAACCATCCCGCCAACTATTGGGAAACTTTCTAGGAGGTATACGTATACAAGCGTTGCAAGGGTTATGTGGGTTAATTAGTTTGTCGCATGCATTCGAGTATTCAGAGGGCTTGGAATACGCGCATGTCCGATTTATGAGCAAATATTCACAGTTACGTGACAAGACGATCATCTCGGCACACACTGCCTCAATCATATACAACTGCATTGAGTCATTATGGCCCCTAGTTCCTTTTTTTTTTTTTTTTTTTTTTTTTTTTCACCCACAATCTGCCTAACCTTCTTGCTCCATTCCTGTAAAGTATATAATGAAGACTTTTTGGAACAGTAACTAAGCTATTGTTACATGGTAATGAAACATATTTGTCTCTATTTATTTAGTAATGCCAATCAGAAAAATACTGCAATTCCGTTATTTGAGGAAGGTTAGAGTTTTATCTCCCGTTGACGACGATGCCATTAACACTTAACCATGCTGAAGCCTTAGCTATCTGCCATTCCCTGCGTGCTGAGTAATTTTCTCTGTTTTCATCAAACTGTCAATGGCTATAGAGCAAGCTTAGTGAGCCATAATTAAAAACTAAAAATTCGGTTGCTAATGGAGGCGTTTCAACTTCATCTGTAGCACCAGTAATATTTATAGAGGGTAACTGTTTTCAGGAAGTAATTAGGATTGCACACTGTTCAAAATATGACCAAAATCTGTTTTTATTATTTAATTAATTTAAAGAAGAAATAGACCATTGGAAATTGGTAAGAAGACTGAAATATATTACGGAACTTCCTACGTACCTACAAACATATCACGTATTGATCATAATGAACCATAGTGTCGTAAGGTTTAGAACACGAAGTGATAAATAGACCCCCATTCGACTCAATACACTAATGTGAATTTGACACTATTCTAAGCCTTCCCAGTAATGTTCTTTGATGTTTAGCATTGAGTTTGAAAGGGGTTAGATATACCAGAACTTTAGTTATTTTCCGTCGTAGTTCAATCAACGTTCTATAAAAAGCTGTAGAAACATCATCATCTGAATGAAGTTCTAGTAAGTACTTCTTATAACATTTTTCAAGTTTTGCACTCATATGAGATTTTTCGAAAAGAAGACACGCTTGCACCAATAATACAAGTGCCCAAAGCAAAGGTAAACCAGAACAGTATAAAATACGAAAAACAAACGAAAGATGTAAACGATGTAATAGATGTAATAGACCCTGTATTCTAGCGCCGTAGAGATGAAGTATGGGTATTAAAGAACCTATGGCCTGTATTAATACCCGCAAATTCACGCTGAAAGGCATAAACAACATTGAATGCTGCACAAAATCATAAAATGCCGTCCGACATGATATACCGGAAACCGCACGGTATGTCGTCAATTTAAGATCGGTGAAGGATACTGAAAGAATTCATCTGTAATTTTTCAGACGAACCATCACGGTTTTCATCTTAAGTGATTTGGAATAACATCGGGTAACTAAATCTGGATGACGGAATAGTGATTTGAATTGTCATCACTGCGAATGAGAGCATAGGCTATACAATCGCACCAGCTCGCTCGATAGCCCCCCCCCCACCCATTAACAGATGTCCACACTTATTGTACTGAAAATCTGGTCTATTTAGAGTTGTAACACCTCACAAATGCAAAATTTGAACTCTCATTGCGTAAAATGTATGTCAATGAAGCTTTAATGTTATCTACAAGGTCTGCCGTTCCAGAAGGGTACCAAACAAGTATTAATCAGTTCGAAAGAATATCCTGCAGCAGCTACAATTAAAACGATAGTGTAAAACTGATTAAATTACAACATCAAAAATTTTAATGCCCCCAGATTTTGTTACAATGCGGTTGAGCCCAAATATTCCAAGAAACTTATCTAGCTAGCTATTTATGAAATTAAAACTAACCTACTGCATCACACAACAAGTAGATACATGCAGTAATAACTTTTTCTTCGTTTCTTCTCTTCTTCATCTTCTTTTAGTATAAGCGTTCAAATTTGCGCTGTATGGTACTTAGTACATTCCTCGACTCTTTTTATGCTTGTGGTCTTGCCCCAAAAGAAAGACCTATTTCTGATTTTTGGATCCTTCGATAAAATTAACTGTAACAAAAAATCCCCATGACTCTGAAACAAGTTTATGGTACTGCGCCGGTTGCAAGTACATGGAGCACTAAATTCCGGGTACAAGGTAAGAATTACATGCAAAGTGTTTGCAGAGGTCCCTATCTGCAAGCTGGCGCGCCATCAGTGTGTGTACACAGCGAAGGCGTCCTCAGATAACATCTTGCAAACAACACGTGACGCCTACAAACACCTCTCTGGTTCGTTTCTTCGTGCTGCGCCTTTTAGTTTGTGTTTGCTGCAGTACTGGAGTTATCGCAATATCGATACTGCGTTTGTGTACACGTTAGAAGTTCCAGACTAGTCGACTCAGTTCCTTATCATCGCTGCAAATTTACGAGCTGTTTAATGTTTAGGAATGCACTAAAATATTTAAAACTAGCTGAAAACCCGGCGATGCGGGTATTTATTTATTTATCCCTGCTTTGAGTTAGTATTTCTCCTATCCCTTCTCTGTCCATCTCCTTTTTTCTAAAAAAACATGTTATATTTATCGGATAAGAGATAAGGCTATCTTGCATAATGTACAAAATTATAAGTGTAGTATCCAAACACACACACACACACACACACACACACACAAGGTATATGTATATCTTCCAGGCTCTAATATGAATGAATTCTTTGGTAAGCTCACTCCTGACATGGAGACATGTGAGGGACAGGGAGATGCCAAATCCATTCCGCGCATTTAATAGATTGCCCTGTTACTTATTAATCGTAAACGAAATTCAAGTTCCAATGGAAACTGCAGTCTCTTGAACTTGAAAGGTAGATTTGTCGGATACAGTGCCGGCCGCAGTGGCGAAGCGGTCTGCTTCGTGCCAGTCACGGTCTTCACGCCCGCTGCGGTCGGAGGTTCTAATCCCCCCTCGGACATGGATGTTTCTGCCGTCTTTAGTATAAGGTAGTTCAAAAAGTAGTTTGTAAGTTTAGGGACTGATGACCCCGCAGTTAAGTCCCTTAAGCTTAACAAACATTTGAAATATCCCTGAGCGCTTCACAGTTCAAAGTTGTCAATACCACTGTCAGCTTTCAGGAATATTCTTAAGTTGACTGTCATACAGTAATATCTTAAGTAAATAAGAAATTGATAACAACGTGGTGCATGATGTCAAAAGTTTTTAACCATTGCATTATATATGATCTCATATTTATTGCGTTACATGTTGTACAATTGTATAATTTTGAGACATATTTGTATAAGTGCTGTATGACTGTAAAATCTGATGCGAATACAATTAGTAGTAAAGAAGTAATAGGTTAAAACTAGGTGCGTGATAGGGCGATTTTCCATAAACTTTACTGTTCACGTGCTCATATTTCATGAACTACGTGTCGTACTGCGATACAATTTCGAAGGTACATTTAGCTGTATGTGCATATACTGTCTGTACAATTTCCTGCGGCTTCAATTTGCACTATAGAAATTATAAATTGTAACGTGATACCGAATGCCGTAGTTTTAGTCCATGAACAGCGGAAAGTTAGTAAGCGGGAAACTTTTTTCCTTTCATTATTTTGATGTGGTTGTCAGGGAGAAAAAGTTTAATAAAGGTTTGAAATTACTTTTAAAGTTTATTGCAGGACGCTAAGTACTGTCATTCTCATACATTGTGTGAATAAAGTCTAACGTCATTATGTGGCAGTTTCCTGCAACTCATATTGTTTATGATATTGTTTCTCCTGAACCATGTGTCGCATGCGGTTCTTACCCCGACAGCATTGTTACCTCACGGTAAGGAATATGTGTACGAAATTTGGTTGAAATCGGTCCAGTGGTTTAGGGGGAAATGTACAACATTGTCGTTGATGCAGCAGTTTTTCGCGTATCTCATTGTTTATGACGTAATATCTCCTGAGCTATGTGTCCTGCTCTTTCGTTTTTGGATCAGGAACCTTCGTGTGCGTACGGTGAACAGTTCACCAAAGTTTCATTGCAATCGAATGTATGGTTTATGAATAAATAGAGGACATAAGATAAACATTCATTGCTCTTAGTGTGGATTTTACCGCAATATACAAATAATTTTCTGAAACTGATTGGTATACACTCCTAGCACTAATAGTCGCTCTCATGACCTTCAATATAGAATCAAATCTAATGGAAGAGTTCAAATGATATACCTTGATTCGCCATGAGCAGGAAATTCTGTAGTGGCCCGAAATATAAACATCTGTATTAACATAACGTCACCAAACCGCAACTACTTACACTGTTAATCTGGTTATCTGGTGAACGTAGACCCTGGTATTTATAATGGATTCCGAGCTATTACAGTTAACAGGATACTTCGAAAAGTTCGCAAAATCCGCACCAGATGTCAACGCAAGCGCAATGATATTACCGGATAATAATTGGTGATCCTTTATGAGTAAATCGCGACGCGCCCGTGTTCTGGGTAGTCATATGTGCTACGGAAGTCCCTCTGTTGTTCTTCCTCGGTAGTGGTTTGTGAAGATGGAAATGTTCAAATGTTTTTAGAGCTTATGGGACTTAACTACTGGGTCATCAGTCCCTAAACTTAGAAACTACTTACGAAATAGCTATTACTAAGGACGGCACAAATATCCATGCCCGAGGGGGGATTCGAACCCCAGACCGTAGTGGTTGTGCAGACTGTGACTGACGCGTCGCAGAACACTCGGCCACCGCGTCCGACTGTGAAGATGGAAGAAGCAGTATGTAAGTACTGCGCAAAAAATGTATGAAAGTAAATTCATGCAGTTACTTCATATTCAACTGTTGCTAACTAAGTGATGTAATGTAAGTGTGATTGGGATTGTTTGGATTATAATCGACGTATTAGTTGGTCAAAAGTATTACATACGTGTATAATGCGGCCTTGGAGGATCGCCGACTGAAAGTGCGAGGGATTGCTGAAACTTCATGCCTGTCTAGATAGAAGCGAGATTTTTCACAAAGTTCGTTATTTGCCATCTGTTTTAGTTTCATTGTTCAATTTGTGCTGTTGGGTTTCCGAACAGTGGGCTGTTGAGGTACACTCTGAGTTTAATATGGCTACAAAGTATGTGATGTGATCGTAGTGAGGAGTAGGCGGTGGAATATTACCACCTCGTGTGTGGAGAGGCTTGGAGGTGGCGCGATAGACACTATTCTGTCTTTGCGTGACGATTGAATACATAAAACTGTGTCTGCTCTATGGTGTATGACTTACAGTGGAAGAATATTCATGTTGTGCTAAGTGAAGAATATACTTCGATTTAGACTTTCACGCTGGCGTTAACTTCACTTAAAACTTACGGGCTGATCGGTGTGAAAGTGGCAAATGCAATGGGGGCTGGAGGGAGGGCCGCATATATAGACGGTGTAGGGGACGCCACAGTTCATCACGTGACGTCGGCTGAGCAACATTCTACTAATGCCAACCTTATTGATAGAAGATAATCAATCTATTGTCAACGTGCTGTGCAAAGTTGAAATCCAAATTTTGTCTAATGTAACATCTTCCTCTTTTGTATTAAAAACATTACAGTTCTTGTAAAATTCGATGGCTAGGCGGAAGTTTCTCTTATTTTCACTCAGACGAGTGTTGACACTTCCTTTCGTAGTGCCTATGTACACATGGTCACTGCTGCAAGGAGTATTATACATGCCCTGTGTATTTAAAAGGTGCCGTGCATCTTTTGCAGATCTTAAATACTTTTTAATTTTCCTGGTTGCTCTGAAAATATTTTCCACTCCATGTCGATTCAGCACTTTTCCAATGCGATATGTAATCTAATAAAAGGAAGAAACACTTTCCCGTTGGATAGTTGTGGTTTATTGTTGCTTTTAGTACTTTCCCTAGGGCAAAGAACTCAGTCTATGTCTCTGGTTGAATAACCATTCTTCCTGAAGGTCCTTCGTAGATGTTCAATCTCATCTTGTAAATAAACAGGTTCAAAAATTTTGTGCACCCTGTCGATCAAAGTTTTAAGTGGTTGGCGTCTTTATGAAGGTAACGATCTGTATGCGTAGCCTTCCTATAAACCGTATGGCACAACATTGCGTCTTCTCGCTTGATCACAGGCACATCTAAAATATTAATCTAGGCAGTAAGCTCTCTTTCCTTTGTAAACTGGATCCGGAGGTTGATACCGTTAAGATCTATCAAGAAAGCATTTAATTCCTCTTCGTCGTGTGTCCATACTACTAAGGTATCGTCGACATAACAATACCACTTGGTTGGTTTTTTACTAGTAGTATGCAGTGCCTGTTGTTCAAAAGACTCCATGAATAAATTGACCATCGATGGATATAAATGACTGCCCCTAGCTGTAACGTCAATCTGTTCATAGAATTTGTTGTTATATTGAAAATAAGTAGTAGTGTGGCAGTGTCTACACAAAGTCACAATGACCGATGGAAAAACTTGCACTATACATTATTTCTTCGGTAGGGACCACGATATTGCATAATGTTTTCCGTAGTTTGCCTATAACCCTTCAAAGAACTATCGGTGTTATCCCATAACCAATTTTCATCAATTCTTATCCTTGGTTTGATTATGACAGTATCGTCGGCGAACCACTGTAGCCGATCGAGCTACCAACAGGAGAGGACGCCGGCGATTGTAGTTGTAGTTGTGGTGTCTGGCAGTGGCAGCTGGGAGTATACTCCTTTGAATGCCCCCCCCCCACCCCCACACTCGAATGGTCAACCACAGCAATTGGCGCCGAGAGAAAGTGCCCCCGGTTGCCCCCCCCCCCCTCTTAGATATATTTTCGTTAAAATATCTGCAGAATGTCTTACCTCAGCTTGTTTGTGCTTGCTTCAACTCGAGCTGAGGCGTCAGCCTTCCAAGCTTCTTTATTTCACACTTTTGTTCCAAGCTTAAAGCTGAGTAATTTGTTTCTAAAAGATAAGAAACAGTGTTCATGTTCCTTTGATAATAAACACCAAGAACATTTGAATATGCAAAAATAAATAAATAAATAAATAAAATAAAGTTCAAATGTTTCTTAAGTTTATGGGACTTAATTGCGGGTTCATCAGTCCCTAAAGTTACAGCCTACTTATAAAGTAACATAAACTAAAGACAACACTAACATCCCTGTTCGAGAGGGGATTCGTACTACCGACGGGGATCGGCCTCACGCATTGGTGCATAGCGCCTCAAAGCGCTTGGCCACTCCGCCGCGGCTATGAATATGTACATGAACACTAAAACACAGTAAGTAACTGATTACACTCTGTCAAGTGACTGTAACAAAATGAATATGTTACGATGAAGATACAAGCATCCTTCAGGTCACGTGACACTGTAAGCAGCGCCCCCTCCTAACCTTACGCATGTGCAAAAGCTGCTCTCCCCCACTTCTTTTCAAACAGTTAAATATTACAAAGAAGAGTATAAATGTCATTTACTCTAAAGATATGTGGCAAGTAACATACAAAAGTCATTGTCGTTCCCATATCTTTTAGAAAGAAAAATTGTTTGCAGTTGGTCTCGAACCCCCTACATTCGACGGCGCAACCGGATGCCGCTAACGACGCGGCTGTTCTTACTAGGTGTAGAGTAGTGACTTCATTATTATTCATGATCGGATTTCTGAAGGATTTTAAAGTTGATGCGTCCCTAGTTTATAACATATTTTACCAAATATGGTGTGTTTTTGATGAATGTTCACTGCGTTAAAAACAAATGTGTAGGGCGGATGTTGCCTTCATGGAAGATTTACGCATGCGCAATGCGAGGTGCACAGTAGCTCCATTGTCTTGCTTCAGCACCATTCGTGTGTAACAGCCAGAGCTCGAGTAGCCAGGAGCTGGCGTCTCTGCCAGCTCCAACGCCAATGTTAAAAGCGGCGTTTCCCCTCGCCTCTCCCTGCCGCGGGAGCGCCCATATGCTGCCTCCAGGGGGTTCAGAAGGGAAACTGAATCTCAGCCGCGCATGCGCATTGCAACGCTGCGGCCACTGCCGCCTGTATCAAGCGGTTGCGCTACTACTCGTATACGTGCTGCCTCCGCGACGTAAAACGTTTCTAATGCGACAGAAGTACTTTGAACGTGCCAATAAAATGACCTGATAGAAGAACTAAACGAAGAATGACAGTTTAAAAACACTTTTAATTTAATTTATTTATTTACTTTTTTTCACGGCGAGCTTTAGCCGGGGGTTCAGTGAACCAGTGAACACAGACGACGCGGCGCCACTAGCACCTGGTGAATGCTCGTCACGCCGGACTTGACCCCCCGCACCCACGCGTGACGCAGCCGGCATCACGGCCGGGAATACCTGCGAGCCACGGCGTGCGGCCGGCACAGACCTGCCTAACCTCCACGGCACCACAGAGTAACATTTGTCTGTGACGGCACGCAGCAAAGCGCCATCTGCAGCCTCACCACCACAGGTTGGAGAATTTGCGAACAAACGCAGTCGAGGGCAGTGAAAGCCTATGTTTCCTATGCCGTACGTATTTATAAACTGCTACATGCTTTGCGAGTGTTTCAGCGGCTCATTGATAAAGTGATAGACTACAAAACCAAAGGATGCGAGATAGATGTTTAAAAATGTTTAAATGTTTGTATAGTCTATGGGACTTAACTACGGGGTCATCAGTCCCTAAATTTACAAACTACTTATGAACTACTTACGAACTAAGACGGCACAAATATCCATGCCCGAGGGGGGATTCGAACCCCCGACCGTAGTAGCCGTGCAGACCGTGACTGGAGCGCCTTAGTCCCCTCGGCCACCGCGGCCGGCGCGAGCTAGATTTCCGGTCCATCCGAGGAATATAAGTATCTTATTTCGCTTCTTTCACTGTTTGCTGATGACTATTACATTCTTTAGGATCGTGCCTGCAAAAGCACTATGGTGTACAGATCAATCTCTGGTCGAATCGATTACCGGTTTATATAGCCTGCGAATCGCTCTGAAATTCAAGTGTTGGTGAACGACTGTTTTGCTATTTTCTCTGTTGGCCGGCCGCGGTGGCCGAGGGGATTGAGGCGCTCCAGTCACGGTCCGCACGGCCACTACGGTCGGGGGTTCGAATCCCCCCTCGGGCATGGATATTTGTGTCGTCCTTAGTTGTAAGTAGTTCATAAGTAGTTTGTAAGTTTAGGGACTGATGACCCCGTAGTTAAGTCCCATAGACTCTACAAACATTTGAACATTTTCTCTGTTGATGGATTACACTTCCTATCAGCCAGATAACCAGCTATATAGGTCGTAAATCAGACTATTGTAGCTGTTGACGAACATCTAAATTTGTCACAAAATTAAACTAGGGAAAAACAATCACATAATAGAAATTCCTCGAAGAATCTCAGCTGATCAGTACACAAATTCTACATCTACATACATATTCCGCAATCCACAGTAAGGTGCGTGGCGGAGCGTACACTGTATCACTACTAGGCATTTCCTTTCCTATTCCACTCCCAAATAGAACGAGGAAAACAAGAATGCCTATATGCCTTCGTACGAGCCCTAATTTCTGTTATCTTGACTTTGTGATCACTACTCAAAATATAAGTATGCGGCAGCAAGATCGTACTACACTCAGCTTTAAATTCCGGCCCTCTAAATTTCCTCAACAGAAATTCACGAAAAGAACGTCGTATTTCCTCGAGCGGTCCCCAATTGAGTTGCCGTAGCATTTCCGTGACACTCGCACATTGGTCGAACCTACCAGTAACAAATCCAGCAGCTCGCCTCTGAACTGCTTCTAAACTGATTTGCTGCGGGTCACAAACACTTGAGCAATACTCAAGACGTGTTCGTACAAGCGTTTTATACACGGTCTCCTTTACAGATGAAATACATCTTCCCAAAATTCTCCCAATAAGCCGAAGTCCGCTGTCCGCCTTACTCACATCTGTCCTTACATGTTCGTTCCATTTCATATCGCTCTGCAATGTTACGCCTAGATATTTGAACGACGCGACAGCATCAAGAAGCTCACTACTATGCTGTATTCGAACATTATGAGTTTGTTTTACCTACTCATGTGCATAACATTACATTTTCCTACATTTAGAGCTAGCTGCCATTCTTCGCACAAACTAGTCATGTTGTGTGTTATTATAGTCAATTAAAGACGACTCCCTCCCATACACCACAGCATCATCAGCAAACAGCCGCAAATTACAACTTACTCTGTCCTTCAGATCATTTATATAGATAGAAAATAATAACGGTCCTGTCACACTCCCCTGGGGCACGCCTGACGATACACTCGTCTCTGATGAACACTCGCCGTTGAGAACAACGTACTGCGTTCTATTACTTAGGAAGTCTTCCACCCAGACACAAATCTGTGAACCTATTCCATAAGCTCGTATCTTCGTTAGCAGTCTGCAGTGTGGCACCGCGTCAAACGCCTTTTTGAAGTCGAGAAAAACACAATCCGCCTTCATTCATGGCTCGCAAGATGTCATGTGAGGAAAGGGCAAGCTGAGTTTCACATGAACGATGTTTCCTAAGCCCGTGCTGATTCATAGAAAGATTTATCCTGACAAGAATGTCCTAAATCATCCGAAGGGTAAGGTCTGCAATATGTGAATATTACCAGTTACAACCTACGGTCTGGAAACTGGGACTTTGACCAGGACAAGTACTCTTAAAGTGAACACAACGAACCATGGAGCGGTGGAGTCTGCCTCAGTGACAAGATACGATCAGATGGCATTAGAAGAAGGGCAAAGACAGCAGTCGTGCTAAAGGGAATTGCAAGAGGCAAGTGCAATCGATCGGACACCTAGCTCGCCAAGATCACAACATGCAGACACCAAATTGCTTACTGGAGTCCTTAGGAGTAGTGGAGTAATGACTTGAAGTTGGTGGCTGGAGCACGATGGAATGAGGTTACTCAAAATCGAAGACATTGGAAACAAATGAATGTCCAGCAGCGGACTGTGACAGGTTGAAGAAGAACACTTCCTCTAGCATGAGCCAAACTAACAAAACCAATCGTGCCACATTTCCTTGTATGCGTTAAATATGTCACTGCTTTCTCCGCCGAATTTCGTAAGACTTAGAGACTATTAGAATGCACTTTAAAAAAATTAAGTAAATATCTTACCCGTATTTTGTAATTTGTTTACGCCTTACGCATTTCGACTTCCGTCGTTCTCGTTAGGCGCAAGCAGAAACTTATCAGCACAACGTTACACATTCTGTTACAATAACCTGAACAACTGCTGCGATGCACGAATAAAGTTACACTTTCCAAAAGTTATTTCCCATTTAAAATGTTTCATATTATTGGCACATGTCATTATTGTAAAATTGTTCCTCTTTGGAAAAAATATACCCAATCTTGTGTCTTCCCTGAAGGCAATTACGTAACTCCGTCAGACAGACCACTTAACATGTGGAACCAGCCGGCAGGAGGCATTACTGTTGCAATTTCATTTTTACAATTTTCACTACCAAATATTCCAATGTTTATACAGCATTTCACTCTTCTATATAATACAAAGCAGTTTTACCATTGCATATCGTAGTGTTGTTTTGTAGGTGCTAAGCGTTGTGGATTATATAACAGAGTTTTCGTTAGACGATCGCATTGCACATTAAAATTACATATTGAAACACTATATACGGTAAAAAGAGAACACAAATTTGTAGCATCCGAACATATAAGCACACAGTGCCCTAGACGCCTAGACCAAACTATACTACAAACCTTAATAGAACCATTAAAATTTAAAAAAAATTCTTAAAATAAAATAAAAAATCTAAGTCAGGGAAGATGGATGGAGCGTATGGAGGGTGGTTGGAAATAGAGGATAAGCATAATAAATCATAGTATGGCATACAAAATAAAATATTTGAGTGTTACACATAATGCACAAAACCTCATGGTGCTTTCAAATCTTATACTTTATGACTGATGAACCTAAATTCGTCCATTATTGCATCTAATACGAAGGCGTTGTACAACTTGTAAGTAAAATAGTTGCTAGAACTGCAGTCAAAAGTTCGATAACACTTTTTCTTGCAACATGGCGACATGTGGAAACTATCGCATCCCAATTAATGGAGAATCCTGAACGTCGTCAGTAACACAATAACATTCATCCACAAATTATATGCCGCGCTGGAGTGACCGAATGTTCTAATGCGCCTTGCTGAGGAAGACGCGGAGGTTCGAGTCCTTTCTCGGGCATAGATGTTTGTGTTGTGGGTGTTTGTGCTGTTCTTACCATGAGTTACTGTAAGTTATTTTAAGTAGTTTGTAGCCCTAGGGACTGATGATCAACGAAGTTAAGTGCCTTAGATTTACGAGCATTAGATTTTTGATCAAATTATAACACTCAAGATGAAAAATGAGCGCTGAATAGGTAACATCGACGTAACCCTTTGAAAATAGGGGAAAAAAAGATAATCCACAACTTAAAGTATCGGAAAGGACTGATCGTATGCTTCAATTACAGAAAAAGGACTGCCATCACTCAAACTGACAACGTAAACGCGACCATCGATTTTTGCATTCGTGAATTATTGGCGACCAGTTCTACAATGAAATAATTTTGATGGCAAAAGTAATCTACATATAAAACTGCGTAAGAGGAACGGAAGAAACCAGTGCCAACGGAATGTGTTCTACCTTTGAAACAATTCAAAATACAGCGCAAATCATTATGAAATTAGTAGCCTCAGTTGATGTTTTCTTTCAGCTCCCGACATATCTGGCTTGACGCCGCCCGCCTTGAATTCCTGTCCGGCGTCAACGTCTTCATTTCACACTTGCACCTTAAGCCTTGCTTATCAGGTGCTAGAGGTATTTCAGTCTTTGTGTTTCTTCTAACACCATCGAAGTAATCCCTGAAGTCTTGCGTACAACAATCCTGTGATGTCGTCTTGTGTTTCCCACATGTAGCCTCAAAATTCATCACCGGTCCACCTATTTTCAACCATACAAAGCTGTGTTCCAAACGTACACCCTCAAAAATTTCTTACTCTCATTAAGACTTGTTTGATACTATTTGACTTCTCTGGGCTATTGTGCTGTTACCAGGGGTATCAGAACAGCAAGAAGCGAATTTCTATTTTAATTTCCTTTTATTATCATCAAAAAAGAAGAAAAAATTAATAATGATAATAATAATAATAGACAAATATTAATTAATGTTGTGAAGAAAAAAATTCATCTGTGGAACTGAAAGGTAAAAGTGCAAGAGCAGTATCTTTGCTTGTTAATTAGCAGTCAGTCTTGTTTTGTCTTCTCGAGCAGTTAGAAGTGATGAGCTGTCTCGGTCTTCCTTTTTTTTCTTTTTTTGTAAACTTTCAGTTGTGATGTAAATGTTTTCAGAAAAATACAAATCTTTCTCAAGAGTGAAAAGTTCCGTCTTAGTTTATTACTTAGGCCTTAAAGTGAACCACATAATGACCCTGAGATGTGATGAAGTAATCAACAATAAGAAGACATTCAGAAAACTGTCGGTATTTTTTTTATTTTTATTTATTTATTTATTTTTTTTTTTTTTACATGAGTTTATTCTAAAGTTTCTCTGAAGTTTATTAATATTGACTGCAGTTCTTCTTTGCTAATTTTCATTAGCTATAAAGATGTTTCACACTATGAATGCCGTCTTAGCCTGTCACAGACTGCTTATATCGTCCTTGCTCCTCCTTCATAGGTCATTTTTTTACTTCCAAGGTAACAGTAATACTTCCTTTGTGTCCTGATCAGCAATTTTCTCTGTAGGAGGTGTTACTTTATGTGTTCCTTTGTTGAAACTGACGACGTCGCAGGAAAAATAGTCGTTTTAACGCCATCAATAAGGGTAAGAGGGACACGTAACGTAACTGAAAATATGTCCCCTGTAGCAAGTCGTGGTACAGCTCGTGCGTCTAGACTGACAAAAGTTACTACGCCCTGAAGTTGTTGGCGCTACAGATAAGCGGACTTCCTTTAGGAAAGGCTGGCAGTTGTTGGAACAAAGAGGCCGTTTGTTCGGCAAACACTAACTTCCTCTGCGGGAACACCCTTCACGTCGGGTGCACGCCTCCCAAGTGGATAGGCGTGTGTGTTCGGGTCAGCCGACCACAGCGGGCGGCAGTAAACTGCTGCTTCCAGTGACCCACAGCAAATGGAAGTGAACCCACTCGCTTGTAGATGAAAGTTTCTCGACCACAGTTAATTATTGGCCGATGCATATAAAGTCCTTTACGAGATTTAATTAAATATACAGGGTGTCCAAAAATGGACTCCCTGATTTCAAAATTAAATATCTCCAAAACAAAGATCAATAAAGGAATGCAGTAAACGGTACGTTTATTGTGAAAACAGTAAGAAGTTTATACAGGAGTTTTAAGTAATAGTTACAAAAGCTGCTAACATTTTGCGCCGTCATCGCCATACGTAATGTCTAGTATAAATAGTGATCCGAAGCCCAGAGCGATCAGTTCCACTATTGAAACGTGAAAGGAGGTTAGCGTACCGAAGAAAGAGATTAAAACCATGTACTCCATTGAACAACGCGTTTTTCTAGTGCTAGAATGTTCAAATGTTTGTACAGTTTATGGGACTTAAACTTACAAACTAGTTATGAACTACTTACAAACTAGGACGGCACAAATATCCATGTCCGAGGGCGGATTCGAACCCCCGACCGTAGTGGCCGTGCAGACCATGACTGGAGCGCCTCAGTCTCCTCGGCCACCGCGGCCGGCTTTCTAGTTCTAGAGTACCACAGGTTAAAAGAGAGTCCTACGGCAACAAGGCGAAGTTTTCAAGCACGATTTAATGTTCCAAAAGGACCCGATGCGAAAACCATTCGTACGCTCTTCGCAAAATTTCAACGAACAGGCAGCGTAACTGATGATCTAGTGGGGCATGTTGGCTGCAAGCAAACCGCATTTACGCCTGAAAATATCGCCAGCCTACACGTTTCCATTCAAAATTCAAACGCATCAGGCCATACCGTACGAGCTGTGCAACAAAGGGTTGCCTTTGCTAATCAGATGCTCATAATGATTGATAGTGAAGGATTTGATGTTGGCTGCATCTGGTTTACAGATGAAGCACACTTCCATCTGAATGGATACGTGAATAAGCAGAACTGACGATTTTGGGGTTCCTAAAAGCCATATTGGTGCGAAGCGAAACCCCTGTATTCTCCTAAAGTTATTGTGTGGGCTGCAGTATGCAGCAGAGGCATTATTGGCCCTTTTTTCATTCGAGAAACGGTCACTGGTGCACGTTACGTTGCAATTTTGGAATAATTTGTCGCCACACAGCAAGCGTTAGAGGATCGAGCAGGTACTGAACGTTTTATGCAAGATGGAGCCCGACCACATCGGACCGAACAAGTGTTTCGCTTTCTTGAGGAATACTTCGGGAATCGAGTCATTGCTATGGAATATCCTAAATTTACTGGTGCAGGCATGGAGTGGCCTCCATACTCGTCGGAATTTGACTCCCTGTGACCTTTTTTTTTTTTTTTTTTTTTTTTTTTTTTTTTTTTTTTTTTTTTTTTTTGTGGGGCACAGTGAAAGACTTGGTCTACCCGAACCATCCCGCCACGCCGGACGAGCTTGAATCGGCGATCTCTGTGGCATGTGAATCCATTTCGGTTGAGACACTACGAAATATTATGGCGAATTTCATTCTTCGTTTGCGCCACCTCTGTAGTGAACATTTTGAAAACATTGTAATGTGATTGTTTGCAAAGAGTGTTTTCATACGATTATTTCACTTATGTATGCTGATATGAGCTGTACATTGTACAGCGCCATCTGTTAGCAGCTTTTATAACTATTATTTCAAACTACTGTATAAACTTCTTACAGCTTTCACAATAAACATACCGTTTACTGCATTCCTCTATCGATCTTTGTTTTAGAGATATTTAATTTTGAAATCAGGGAGTCCTTTTCTGGACACCCTGTACTAGATAAACACGGTAGCGCTATGCTGTGGCTCAATCCGATAGGAAATGAATGAGAAAGTAAATGAAATAATTCTTGGAAACGTAAACGCACCGAGAAAATAATCAATCAAATCAATACCCTGGTTTGAGTTGCTATGGCTCTGTGGAATGAAAAGAAAGTTGGAAAGTTAGAAAAAAGTTTTCTCTAAAAGCAAGTAATCATTTATGTTCAGGCAAGGGAATTTACAATTTAATTTAATTTTTTTGTCTTTTCGTTTCTCCGTAAACGTAAAGATACCTATTCCACAGCAGGCGAAGAAAATAATTCGAGAGCAATTAATTATTAGAAAACTGTCTGCAATATCTGCTCCTAATAGAATTGGTAATAAGGATGTAATAAATTAAAACCTCAAGCTTGGCGGGTAGCTTTTCATATTGACGTCATAAGGTCAGGTAGTATTATATAATATGGAAGGTACAATTCGGTGTTATGTGTGTATCCTGTCTGCAAAATAATCGCCAATGGATTTAGAAGTAACGACGTGATAAATTGAAATTACACGGGTGATGGGGTGATTTTAAAGTATCTTAATTGTTTACAACCTCATGTGTCATAAACTATGTGTTGTACTCTGATATAATTGGGAAATCACATTCGATGGTTTGTGTGTATACTATTTTTAATAAGTCTCACGAACAGAGTTTGTAGAGTAGAAGTATAACTTGTAACGTCGTGCCGAATCGCGTATAGCCTTGGTACATGAACAGCGGAAAATTCATTTACTGATGTCTGAGAGATGTTTCGTAAAGGTTTGAAATTATGTCTAAAGAATAAGTGAATTTCTGTAATAGCTGTAATTCACTTATTTTTCCTGAATCAAACAGTATCAAATAAAAATTTTTGATTATACAGAAAATACAGAAAAGTTCCCTCTGAACCCTTATTTTAGATTTAAGAATACAACGCTCGTAATAAAATCGCTGTTAATTATTTTATGTCTTTTTAGATTAGATTGGATTAATACTTCTCCATAGATCATTAATATCAGTTTCCGCAATGGTGTGGAAAGTGTCAGTTTAATAAATGGTGTCTATACACGGCACTCAATATTTTAAGGATTTTTTATCTCTTTTTTTTAAATAGAAATTACTAAGTTTTATCTAAAAATTCATCTAAAGTGTAGAAGGAGTTACCATTCACAAACTCTTTTAGGTCTTTTTATTTACTGATTGGCTATCAGTCAGACTTTTGATGCTACTGGGTAAATGACCGAAGACTTTTGTGGCAGCATAATTCACCCCTTTTAGTGGCAACATTAGATTTAACCTTGAATAGTGAATATCACCCTTTCTCCTAGTGTTGTAGTTATGCAAACTAGTTTTTCTTTTGAATTGGGTAGAATTGTTAATAACAAATATCATGAGTGAATATATGTATTGTGAAACTACAGTGAATATCCCTAGATCCTTAAATAAAGGTCTGCAGGGTGACGTTGGGTGGGCTCCAGCAATGCAATGAATACTTTTTTATTCAATGTTCAGTTACCCCAGAATATGATCCCATATGAAAGCAGTGAATGAAAATAAGCACAGTAAGCTAATTTACTGAGATGTACAGCAACAAATTTTGCAATGACGGCGATAGCATAAGTAGCTGAACTCAAACGTTTCAGCAGATCTTCAATGTGTTTCCGCTTAATCAATCGATCGATATTTGGTGACCCAGATAACGTGTACCAGCAAAGCTTTTTATGAGATCAATTCGTTTGTTGCGAGTCGCTAAGTGCTCTCATTTATAAAACATGTAATGAATGAAGACTCGTTATTCATGCATCGCATGATGGGGCAGTTTATTTTGACTCATTCTTAATGATGTCATATCTCGCGTGTGATAAGTGGTTCTTACGGTCGCAACGATTGTTGCCTGATAGTAAGGAATAAGTGTGCCAACGTTCGTTGAAGGAGACGTAGAACTTTGCCGCAATATGTGGCAGTTTGTCGCGAATTTCATTGTTTATGACGTGATACCTCATGAAATGTGTTGCAGGTAGTTCTTAATTCTACAGTTATTGATAGTAAGGAACAGGTGTTCCAGGTTTGGTTGAAATCGGTGCTGTAGTTTAGGAGGAGATCTCCAACATAGACACATACGTACATTATTATAATATGTATAGATTAATACAAAATAAATTGCTTAATCTGGCATTTAATTTTCAGTTAACAACTAAACGTTAATTAAATGATATTTTCACTCTGCAGCGGAGTGTGCCCTGATATGAAACTTCCTGACGTATTAAAACTGCATGCCAGCACAGGGATTCTAACCTGGGACTTTTGCACATCGCGGGAAAGCTCTCTACCGATTGAGCTATCCCGGCACGCTTCACGGTCCGTCTTCGCAGCTTTGCTTCCGCCAGTACCTCGCCTCCTACTTTGCAAATTTCGCAGGTCGTAGGTTCTCATGTCCCCAGGGGCTCACAGTTCATTCGTGACTACTTGCATAGCGAGCATGGGGCCCCAAACTAATGTAGTCTTTCTTCCTTTTTTCCTTCCTGGACTGCATTTCGTTTCCCTTCCCCTCCTTTCCTATTCTCACTCCTTCCCCCCCCCCTCACCAGGTGAGTAATGACCTTAGCAGTTGGGCCATCCTGCCCCAAACAACCAACCAAGTTCGAATCCCGGTTGCCGGCCGCGGTGGCCGAGGTGACTGAGGCGCTCCAGTCAAGGTCAGTACTGCCACTACGGTCGGGGGTTCGAACCCCCCCCTCGGGCATGGATATTTTTGCCGTCCTAGTTCGTAAGTAGTTTGTAAGTTTAGGGACTGATGACCCCGTAGTTAAGTCCCATAAGCTTAACAAACATTTGAACATTTTAATCCCGGTTCCGGCACACATTTTAATCCGTCATGAAGTTTCATTACTGCTACTTGTTTGTAGCTCATATGTAGTCAATGTAGAGAAAATTATACATCTCTGACAGACGTCTCTGCCGACGGGACATTAAACACTAAGCTTCCTTCTGCTACTAACAGAGACCTTATAGCACCCACAACGACTCTCCAACTTTCAACAGACTTTTTCAGTCACTGTTTGTGTGCTATAGAGCCGATTAACAATTTAAAACACGTTCCAAAGGTGCCACAGACAGACAGTGCGTGTTTCTCAGAGTCTTAGCTGTTACTGCAGGAAGTAAAATATCGTTCTTGTATCGAATTTCATTGCTGCATGTATCCCACACTAACGTGGAGTTCCGTGATGGTTATCTTTACAACATTCTCAAGGTCTGAACGCCCCTTGTTGCACTACAAACACACGTTATACTCGTAAAATTAAACTGGGTATAGAATTCTAAATGGGTCTTACTGTAGCCAGCTTTAGCACGTCTTATCCAATCTGTGCACACCCTGCGGAAACCTAAGCACTCGAAACACTGTTCTATTCTGATGCTACCTTTGTTAGACTGCTCTTAAATGGATTTTCTTTTCTTTCTGTTACAGGTAAGAAGACAGTACCATTCTCTACAAACAGTAAGTTTAGCTAGAGAAATACTCATTATAATCTCTCCTTTAAGTAATAATTTTTCTGTTACAGTTTCTTGTATTCTTCTGATGCTGATTTTCAACCTACAGTCTATCTTTTCTTTCCATTCTTTTATTATTTTTTTTTTTTTTTAATTGAAGCTGAAACTATTAAATGATGCTCACAAAAAGCCTGTACCGAGACTCAGCGGTGAGTCTCGCTTGAGTTTCGAGACGTTAGGTGCTCGCTTCATTTATTTCAAACTTCGCTTCGAATTTTTTTTTTCCGGATCTAATAGTCTTATTGCGGTGCAACTATCGCTAATGTTTATTTATTTATTTTTATTATTTTACACGCCATTGATTGCATAATAAATAATATGCGATATCCATTAAAAACCA
Organism: Locusta migratoria; assembly: GCA_026315105.1. Taxonomy (NCBI): domain Eukaryota; kingdom Metazoa; phylum Arthropoda; class Insecta; order Orthoptera; family Acrididae; genus Locusta; species Locusta migratoria. Next base: position 247,486,853 of record CM048748.1, read on the forward strand.
TAAATTTGAATTGAAAATATTATTTATTTACTTTTTAGGTTGTCTCATAGAGCCGCGGCGGATTAGCCACGCGTACTGGAGTGCCGTGTTGCGGTGCGCGCGGCAGTCCGCCGTCGGGGATTCGAATCCCCCCTCGGGCATGGATGTTTGTGTCGTCTTTAGTATAAGGTAGTTCATAAGTAGTTGTTTAGGAACTGATGACCCAGCAGTTGAGACCCTTAATCTTTGCAAACATTTGAACCTTTTTTTTTTTTTTTTTGTCATAGTGCTTACTGTCATAAGCCCCTTCCTTACGTTCATGACCGCCAAAGTTATTTTTCAATATCTATTGTAGTTACAGAGATATTTTCAGTGGAAAAGTTGGGTGTCACACCCTGTATATGATTTGCATGAGTTGAGATTTAATTTGAGAATCCTTTTATTCTGAATTTTCTGGATACTGCGCTTTAAAGTTTCTGTGAGTGCACTCCCTCCAAGGATACTCAAATTCAATTCAAATGTTTGTAAAATCTATCGGACCAAACTGCGTGGTCATAAGTCCGTTGCTTACAAAGTACTTAAACTAAGGTAAACTAACCTAAGGACAACACACACACCTATGCCCCAGGGAGGACTCGAACCTCCGACGGCGAGCAACCGAGCGTTCCGCAGCGAGTTGCATTAGACCGCTCGGCTACTTCACCGCGGCGGCCACGTATACTATTGGCATGTAAAGTCTGATTCCAAACTGAATTTCTGAGACCAGAAGGTCTCCTTCCAACGAAGAATTTTGCGAACCCGTATTCTACAAATGTCATTTAGCGAAAATACGTAACGTGCGTTTCAGCGTCAAGTGTAATAAGTGCGAAACCCTGCTTGCCCATTTCTCTCAACACATATTTCGTGCTACGTTGTGGCGTCTGGTGCTTGAAATGACTGTGGGTTCACTTCTTTGAGATCTTGATAGTTGCTCCATTCCGCCCCCCCCACGCCCCCCCCCCCCCATTCACCGATCGACTTATCAGAGACAATATGGCGCACCTCTGCGAGTGGCGCAGGGGGAAAGTGCTCCGTTTTGACGCCTCGCCCACCTCCCTTAGATATCTTTTCGTTAAAATATCTGCAGAATGTCTTACCTCTGCTTCTTTACGCGTGCATCAACTCGACCTGAAGCGTCGGTCTACCAAGCTTCAACGAATTTGTTGCGATAAAGAGACGAGCTACCTTCGGGTCATGTGACACTGTACGCAGTACCCCCTCATAACCTTACGAATACGCAAAGCCTGCTCTCCCCCATCTCTTTTCAAACAGTTAAATATTTGTTAGAACGAAGAGTATAAATGTCAAAAAGAATGTTAAAACTACTTAGGTAAACTAACCTAAGGACAACACGAACAAACATGCCGCAGAGAGGACTCGAACCTCCGACGGCGAGCAACCGCAGCGAGGCGCTTTAGACCGCTCGGCTACTCCACCGCGGCATATAAATGTCAAAAAAAATTCAAATTTTTGTAGAGCTTATGGGACTTAACTACGGGGTCATCAGTCCCTAAACTTACAAACTATTTACGAACTAGCTAACACTAAGGACGGCACAAATATCCATGCCCGAGGGGGAATTCGGCCCCCCGACCGGAGTGGCCATGCAGACTGTGACTGACGCGCCGCAGAATGCTCCGCCACCGCGGCCGGCTATGAATGTCATTTACCCTCAAAATCGTGATACCTTCGCAGAAATGTCAAGATATATGTGGCAAATAACAATTCAAAAGTCATTGTTCTTCCCGTACCTGTTAAAAAAAGATAGGGTGTGTGTTTTTTAATGCTTGCAGTTTTTCATAATCGTAATTTAAACTATGGAGTACCCCAAGGATAGGGCAGGGATAGGACAGGTTGGTAGGTGTGTGAGCAGTTTTTGTTTTATTTATTTATTCTTATTCATTGAATTGTTCTTTCATCATCAATTACAACAAATTGAATACAGATTAATTACAACTCACATATAATTTTTAATACAAATGAAATATTAATTTAAATTTGATACAAAATAAAAAAAACTTCTTTCAACTTAATGTAATAAATAAAAACTCTTGAGACATAAGGGAAGGAAAAAGAAAGAATTGGAACTTTTTCTCTAGTAGTTTGAAAGTTTTCTTTGTCATTTTCTAGTGAAAAATTATTTGTATGCGGATGCCTTCCCGGGGAATGTGACTTGCTATCCGGTTATGGGTATTCCATGAGTAGAGAATTTCAATATTCTTAATGAGGAAATTGGTCCATTCCATGTGAAGTCGTCTGATCCTGCGATGGGTCGTGTATTCGTGAGAAAATTTTCCTTAATGAGTAATATGACTTCGTCTTGATTGTAAGCATCTAATCCATCGGTGACATAGTAATCAAAATACTAATGACGTAAAAGATGCGTTCGATCTCATATTTATTGAGTTATATGTTGTACAATTGTATAGTTTTTCAGGTATATATTCATGTCTATAAGTGCTGCATGTCTATAGAATATGTTACGAAAGCAATTAGTAGTAAAAAAGCAACACATTAAAACTTCGTGCGTGATGGGACGATTTTCGATAAACGTTGCTGTTTATGTGCTCATATCTCAAGAACTACGTGTCGTATTGTGATACAATTTCGAAGGTACATTCAGTTGTATGTGTGTATACCGTCTGTAAAATTTCCTGCTGCTACAATTTGTAGGGTAGAAATTATAAACTGTAACGTCTACCGAATGCCGTAGTTTTAGTCCATGAAGAGCAGAAAAGTAGTAAGCAATAAACTTTTTTGCTTTCATCATTTTACTGTGGTTGTCAGCGAGAGAAAATATAATAAAGGTTTAAAATTATCTGTAAAGTTTGTTGCAAGTCGCTAAATACTCTCATACTCATACAGTGTATGAATAAAGTCTCGTCGCATTATGTGGCAGTTTTTATGCGATTGCGATTGCTATTGTTTATGAAGCCATATCTCCTGAACCATGTGTCGTGTCTGATTCTTAACGCTACAGAAAGTGTTACCTCACGGTAAGGAATATGTGTAACAAATTTGGTTGAAATCGGTCCAGAGTTTTAGTAGGGAATGTGCAATATTTTCGCGTGATGTAACAGTTTTACTCGCATCTCATCCTCGTGAACTGTGTGTCGTACTATGATAAAATTTGAAACGCATTTTTAATGGTGTATGTGTATACTGTTTGTAACATTTCTCGCAAATACAATTTATAGTGTACGAATAATAAATTGTGACGCCAGGTCAAATGCCGTAATTTTACTACACGAGCGCCAAAAATTTAGTAAGCGACAACTTTCTTCCTTTCATAATTTTTTTTTTTTTGGGGTTGTCAGCGAGAAAAAGTTGCCTAAAGGTTTGGAACTATGTTTAAAGTTTGTTGCAAGTCGTTAAGAGCTCTCTTTCTCAAATAGTTGTCTGATAAAGTCACACTATCACTTGCCGCAAGACGGGGAAGTTTTCATTATTTATGACGTCATATCTCCTGAACTATCGGCCCTATCACGAAATACTTTCTTAGCTGACGTCTTCTACCTATAAACTGCATACGTGTCTAAATTTCAGGCTTGATAGGTGAGCTAGTTATCGAGATTTCGTGTTTAGTCAGAGAGTGAGTGAGTGAACGAGTGTCCTCTTGCTTTTATATAGATAAAAATTAAAAAAATATATATATGTATGTGTTTTAATATCAGTGCTATATAGGTTTTCTTGCATACTTGTCGCTGTGTAGCAGCACCTTGGTGGAAGAATTAGCCGGTATCAACAGTTGCCCAGGGATCGCCCGATTGCAGTGATCACCATCTTCGGGGAGGCTTCTTCCTTGATCCCTATCAGAAAGCAACAGTTCCTTCGATGTGACCTCCAAGTGTCAAGAACGCTGGAACGAATAAACACCGCACCACGCCCACCTCGTGCTAGATCCATCAAAAAAGGTTGAGGGATTCCATCTACCACGCCAAACTTGCGCGAGGCTGAACCGCATAAGGACTGGTCAAGGGATTTGCGCTTACACCATGAAGAAGTGGGGTTCCCTTCCATCTTCTGACTCTTAACTGCGGAGCGGAGGAGCAAACCATAGAACACATCGTCAAACAGTGTCCGCTCCGAGCATTTAGCAGTGACTTGGAGAGTTTACATCAAGTGACAGAAAGTGCTCTGGACTGGCTGTCAAATTTGGACATTTCCATTTTATATATACATGGTGTTACAAAACGGTACGGCCAAACTTTCAGGAAACATTCCGCACACACAAAGAAAGAAAATATGTTATGTGGACATGTGTCCGGAAACGCTTAATTTCCATCTTAGAGCTCATTTTAGTATTTCTCTTTAAATGTAAATTGAAATAATTCGTGCAGACAATTGTCAAAATACCCAATTGTTTCAAAATGTTCAAATGTTTGTTAAGCTTATGGGACTTAACTACGGGGTCATCAGTCCCTAAACTTACAAACTACTTACGAACTACCTTATACTAAGGACGGCACAAATATCCATGCCCGAGGGGGGATTCGAACCCCCGACCGTAGTGGCCGTGCAGACCGTGACTGGAGCGCCTCAGTCCCCGCGGCCACCGCGGCCGGCCCCAATTGTTTCGTTAGTATGTACTGTACTTCCTCGATTCACGTCATCAACACAGATTTTCTGTGAACGTTTGGGCAGGAATTGTTTGTGATGTCATGATTGGGCCTCATGTTCTTCCACCTACGCTCACTGGAGCACGTTATCATGGTTTCATTCGGGATACTCTACCTGTGCTGCTAGAACATGTGCCTTTACAAGTACGACACAACATGTGGTTCATGCTCGATGGAGCTCCTGCACATTTCAGTCGACGTGTTCGTACGCTTCTCAACAACAGATTCGGCGACCGATGGATTGGTAGAGGCGGACCAATTCCATGGCCTCCACGCTCTCCTGACCTCAACCCTCTTGACTTTCATTTATGGGGGCATTCGAAAGCTCTTGTCTACGCAACCCCGGTACCAAATGTAGAGACTCTTCATTCTCGTGTTGTGGACGGCTGTGATACAATACACCATTCTCCAGGGCTGCATCAGCGCATCACGGATTCTATGCAACGGAGGGTGGATGCATGTATCCTCGCTAACGGAGGACATTTTGAACATTTCCTGTAACAAAGTGTTTGAAGTCACGCTGGTACGTTCTGTTGCTGTGTGTTTCCATTCCATGATTAACGTGATTTCAAGAGAAGTAATAAAATGAGCTCTAACATGGAAATTAAGCGTGTCCGGACACATGTCCACATAGCATATTTTATTTCTTTGTGTCTGAGGAATCTTTCCTGAAAGTTTGGCCGTACCTTTTTGTAACACCCTGTATATATATTAGTTGAAAAACGCGGCGTTTCCCGGGTGTTTATTTATCCTACACTCTCGGACTCCACATCCCCTTCCCTCCCTCTCTCTCTATCCACCTCTATCTCTCCCATCTCCCTGTTCTTTTCCACGTTTCCCTCTCTTGACAAAGTTTTCTTCAAGGTGTCCTCTGTCAAGTACCATACAACCATTTATGTACCCAGTGGTCTTCCTCTTGGTTTAAAGGTCATGTGTGCAAAAATTCACAAAGATTGGTGCAAAACTATGCATTTTACAAAATATTGTAAGTTAAGTACCCTCCACCAAGCACCGAACAAAATTTTATACAGACAGTGTCATTCCTCTTGTTTTTAAGGTAGAGTGTGCAAAATGTCATCAACATCGAAACAAAATATAGATTTATATGCAATAGAAACGCAGGGTCACATTGAAAAATGCACTTTGTTGCTCTCCAATATTCCAGTTTTATTTCATACAACCCTTGTTTGAGAAAAACGAAAACAACAAAAAAAAAGGATCTGTGAATTCGGTCGAGCCGTTCGCGACCATTATTTAGGGATTCATTTTTATGTTGCAAGGTACCCTCCCCCATGCATCGTATGAAGATGGTGTCTTTCTTGTTTTGAACGTGAAGTGTGCGAAATTTCGTGAAGATCAGAATGAAACTGTAGATTTCGTGAGTCTGTAGGAGAAGTTTGCTTCGCCATGCACCTATCACAAAATACTTTCTTAGCTGACGTTTTCTACCTATAAACTACATTCCTGCCAAATTTCAGCTTCATAGATGAAGTAGTTTTCAAGATTTCGTGTTTAGTCAGTGAGTGAGTGTCCTTTCGCTTTTATATAGATAGAGATTAAGAAACCAGATTGCTTAGTTTTTGATGCAAGAGAATTAAGGGAGACTTGCAGACAAAAATAAGTAGTAACATGCAAATCTGTAATGCTAACTTTATTTGATACGAGGTCATGCCTGATGCGACGGTTTTACGGCATCTACAGCGAAACTGTTGTGAGTGGTAGACTTCTTTTCGTTTCATCATTTTGTGTGTGTGGGGGGGGGGGGGGGGGGAGGTGTCACAAAGCGCTTCATAAACGTCCGAAATTACGTGCGAACATTGTTGCAGATAGCTAACTACTCCCATTTTCCGATAATTGACGCATAAATCTGTGTATTCTCACGCGGTGGCCTCTCATTATTTGTTGTTGTTGTTGTTGTGGTCTTCAGTCCGGAGACTGGTTTGATGCAGCTCTCCACAATACCCTATCCTGAGTAAGCCTCTTCATCTCCACATAAGAACCGCAACCTACATCTGTCTGAATCTGCCTACTGTATCCATCTCTTGGTCTTCCTCTGCGGTTTTTACCCCACACACTTCCCTCCAACGCTAAAACCAGAATTCCTTTGATGTCTAAGAATGTGTCCTACCAATCTATTCCTTCTTTTAGTCAAGGGTGCTAGGAATATATTGCCGCGCAGGCAATCATTATTTATGACGTCATATCTCCTGAGCTATGTGTCGTGCTCTTTTGTTTTTGGGTCAAACACCTTAGTGAGCCTAAGGTGAACAGTACACCAAAGTTTCATTGCAATCTAATGAATGGTTTATGGACACACAGAGGACATACAGACAAACATTCTAATTTTCAAATGTTCAAATATTTGTATAGTCTATGGGACTTAACTACGGGGTCATCAGTCCCTAAACTTACAAACTACTTATGAACTACTTACGAACTAGGACGGCACAAATATCCATGCCCGAGGGGGATTCGAACCCCCGACCGTAGTGGCCGTGCAGACCGTGACTGGAGCGCCTTAGTCTGCTCGGCCTCCTCGGCCACCGCGGCCGGCTCAATGTAATTTTAAATATGTCCGGCTTCTAATATCACTGCTATGTACAAAACACACAGCGACCTTACACCTGAAACTGAGCTAGCGACCCCCTTTTTTTTTTTTTTTTTTCACCCTTGGCCTTGCGCCTCGTTGTGTTTACAGTCGGTCTCTCGTTTCGGTTAACGGAGTATAGGTGTATATAGACGTAGAAGTGTGCCGCGTTTGCGGCAGGCTGGAGTTTGGCGGCGAAGAGCTTTCGCTTTTGGCGTGGGAGACACGGGAGCTCCGTCCCACTCGCGCTGTCCGATCCGATAAATTACGAACCGGTGCCGGCTAATACGCTCGTTCCTTGCACGTTGTGCGGCAGTTAGGCGCGGATCGAGAGCGTAAGTGAGCGAGCAGGTGGGCCGCGTCCACGCAGATGGCCGTCACCTGGCCGCACTGTTAGTAATCGGATCAGCCTGCAACGGACCCGCGCCGCACTCCGAGCACCGCGTTCGCCTTGCACGCGGCGCGCTGCCCCCACGAAGACAGATCGCGTAGGATAGCAGTTACCAACTTCTCGCCTGCGCGGCAATATATTCCTAGCACCACTGCGCTCCTGTTCAGTAACTCTGCCACTAGGCCGAGATTCTAGCGCTAACGTTTCGATTAAATGCTAGACATTAATGCGCCGTATCTCAAGACTGTTTGCTCAGCGTGCTAGTTAATTCGAGAGAGAGAGAAGCGGGTAGGCCAGCGCGTTAGTTTTTCAGGTAATTTATGTCGACAACCTGTTGCTTGCTGGTAGTTAACAGGTGACATATGTCAGAGGATAAAAACGATAGCGCAAGTCCGCAGTAGCAACTTACCCGATACGCACACCAGTTTCAAAACACCTAGAAACGTGGCGCAGTGGTAACGCACTGGACTGGAGTGGTTCAAATCCACATCCGGCAACCCAGATTTAGGTATTTCGTGATTTTCCTAATCACTCCAGGCAACAGGCAAATGCCAGAACGGTTACTTTCAAAGGGCACGACCGCTTTCCTTCCCCGTTCCTGACAAAAACTATCCGAGCATTTGCTTCGTCTCTAATGATCACGGTATCGACGGGACGTTAAATTCTAAAATTCCATCCTTCCATCCACTTCAGAATATATACATATTTATATCCTTCAGAGGAGGGAAAACTACCGAATAATAAAATCTGCAATTTTATATCTTACTTTCGTAGGCAGTCCTTGTCAGTTAATGCAGCAACTGGGATGTTAAACTCCTGGAAAATAAAAAAGAACACCGTGAATTCGTCGACCCAGGAGGAGGTTAGTTTTATTGGCACATTTTTGAGGGTGTATAAATATATGATCACACAGACTGAGCAATACGCAGGCGAGTGGAGTCACCACAGCCTGCTCAATGTCGACGCTAGTATTAAGTATACCCTCCTTTTGCAACAATGCTAGCTTCAGTTCTCCAATGGAGACGATTGTAGAGGTGCCGAATGTAGTCTTGCCGTGTAATTTGCACCTGGTGCCGCAACTGGGCCTGATTTCCTGGCGGCCGTGCGGACCGCGCAAAATGACGTTTCATCCGGCCCAAAAAATGCCATATGAGGGAGAGATCTGGAGATCGTGCTGACCAGGATACTTGGGATACTTGACGCGTATCTAGAAGAGCACGTTGGGTAGTAAGAGATACGTGTGGACGTGCATTGTCCTACTGAAAAGGCATATCGTCTTGTTGGTGTATGAACGCTAGCAACACGGGTTGAATGACGGTTTCAATATTCCATCCACTGTGCAACGTTGCCTCGTCAACCAAGATGGTAAACGGCCAGTGTAGGATATGGCTCCTCACACCATAATGCTGAGTGTCGGTCTCGTTACCTTTTTCGTATACACTTCAAACTTTCGCGCTCCCCTGCACGACGCAACACCCACTTACGGCCATCATTGGCGCGGAGGGAGAAGCGACTCTCATCACTGGAGACGACCTTCAGTAAGCGCCAACGCGTCACCACTGGAGTCCGGCTGAACAATGTTGGAGCGTGTGCGGACGTCGCACTAACAGCAGTCATGATCGTAAATCATAATGTGGGAGACCATATCGTACAATAACCGTTCTCCACTGGCAATCGTCGAGGGAACATTGAACAGTCCACGGTACAATCAAACCATCATTCAACCCGTCTTACTACCGTTCATGCACCAATAAGGCGATACGATTTTCCAACAGGACAGTGCATCTCAATGTGTTTCCCGTACCTATCAACATGTCTTGACGTACGCTAGCCAGCACGAGCCCCAGTTTGGTCCTCAATTGAGCATGTTTGAGGCCGAACGATACGTCATCTTGTGTGGTCTGCACGTCCGGCACAAATCTGTCCCAACTGAGTCACCGGGTGGATATTGCATGGCAGGCCAATCCGCAAGAGTACATTTGGCACCTCTAAGATCGTCTCCATGGCAGAATTACAGCTTGCATTGCTGCAAAAGGAGGGGATGTACGGTACTGTTCAAATGTTCAAATGTGTGTGAAGCTTATAGGACTTAACTACGGGGTCATCAGTCCCTAAACTTACAAACTACTTATGAACTACTTACGAACTAGGACGGCACAAATATCCATGCCCGAGGGGGGATTCGAACCCCCGACCGTAGTGGCCGTGCTGACCGTGACTGGAGCGCCTCAGTCACCTCGGCCACCGCGGCTGTACGGTACTAGCGGCGACATTGCGCACGCTCTGGTGGCTGTACTCACGTGCATATGGCTCTGTCGTGTGCTGTACACATCCTCAAGAATGTGTCAATTAAATTTCCCTCTGCTGGGTCGACGAATTCATCGTGTTCTGGTTTCATTTTCCAGGAATGTATATACATCACAATATTATTAAGTATGCTGACAATCTACATCTACATAGGATACTCTGCAAATCACATTTAAATGCCTGGAAGAGGTTTCATTGAACCACCTTTATACTATGCACCTCCCATTCCACTCTCGAATAGCGCGCGGAAAGAAAGTACTTCTGAATCTCTCCGTTCGAGCTCTGATTTCTCGTATTTTATTCTGATGATCATTTCTACCTATATAGGTGGGAGTCAACAATATATTTTCGCATTCGGAGGAGAATGTTGGTGATTGGAGTTTCGTAAGTAGTCCACGCCGCAGCGATAAGCGCCGTTGTTGTAATGATTCCCATCCCAGGCCTGTATCATTTCCGTGACGCTGTCTGCTCTGTATCGTGACAATACAAACCGAGCTGCCCCTCTTTGAACTCTTTCGATGTCCTCCGTCAAACCCACCTGATACGGATCCCACACTGGGCAGCAATACTTCAAAAAAGGATGGACAATAATGACTTCCAAGAAAAAAGGGACTATTTCAGAAGTCAAAACACAACACGAATGTAACCTTGGACTTATCTCATCTGAAAGTACTTCACCCCCACCCTTTTCGTCTCTTATCAAAACGTTTTTTTTTTTTCATTATAGTCTCATTTTGAGCCGTTTACCTAGTTTCCAGTCCATTTATAATCTGTTCTATTATATATCCTGCTTTACAATTACAATTTGAATACTTTCTTTCTAAAAACAGCAGCCGCGCAATGCGAACAAAGATCAAACTTTTTCTGAGATGTGTGTTAACAGCCTTGATATAATCAAAAATGCATATTGCCAACCATCAGCTGTTTATTATATTTACAACTGTACCGGTTTCGTTTATTAACCATCATCAAAAAAGTAAATTAAACAGACTGATTATGTTGGTACATTTTCTGTCACCATATCCATGTGAAACAATAAAATACACGTTAAATGTTACTTGACATTAGAATCTTGGTGATATATAAAAGAATTCCAGGTTGAGGTATAGCTGGTGCACTATAATGCAGCCTGTCATTGTTTTATTTACCATCAATACCTAATGTCAAGTGACATTTTAAGTGTCTTTTATTGTTTGACATGGATATGGTGACAGAAAATGTACCACCATAATCAGTCTGTTTAATTTACTTTTCTCATGATGCTTAATAATCGAAACGTGTACAGTTGTATATATAATAAACAGCTGATGGTTGGCAATATGCATTTTTAAAGCGTACCAAGATGCCTTAGGCCTCATGGTAATTCCCGTGTGGCTAGGCAGTAATAAGAGCTTTGAAAATGATGTAACTGTCGGAAACGGCACATGCAAGCACAGACTTTGTACGTGGTAAAATATATTGTGCTGGATTAGAAATATCAAATGTTATCCGAAGTGGAACCTTCATGCTCTTTGGTCTTCAAATGTTTGTAGATCTATGGGACTTAACTATAGCGGCTATCAGTCCCTAGGCTTACATACTACTTAAACTAACCTAAGGACAAACACACACACCCATGCCCGAGGGAGGACTCTAATCCCCGACGGCGTGCAACCGCGTGCTTCGCAGCAAGGCGCCTTAAAGCGCTCGGCCACCCCACCGCGGCCTTTGGTCTTGCCTTGTTGTCTACTAGTGCTATAATTTCTGTTTTTATCCCGTCTTTTCTGTCTTGTTGGTAACACTTTAGTGAGGTGGTCATCTAGTGTTTAGCAACTTCGCTCAACTCTTAGTGTGGGATACTCGTGCAGCTTGCGAAGTCAGATGTGCATCAGTGATCTTTGACTGACAGCGCTCTTACAACAGATGCACTGCAAGGACGGAAGGCCTGTTTTGTAGCCAGTGTGGCTGTCCTATAGGACGTCTCTGCTGCGTTGCCCCGTACAAGGAGTTATAGAAATTGCTTCCGTCCTTTTTTAAATCCTAGGTCGCCGATAAAATATAGATCTACGCCGCTGACCATGCCTGCAAAGATACACTAGACAGAGATATTGCCCGGTCAACCCATGGCTAGACGCTCGATACATGCTGGGGTAAGAGCACTGGTAGGAACAACACTGTATCGACATCTTTGCGAAATGATCCACGAAAACGCCCGATCCCGTGGTTTGTCTAGACTGATACCATTATCTCCACTAATTACATCCTTTCCCACTACAATTTATACGATTCCGAGTCCTAGAATAAAAAAGTCAACGGAAAAATTTCGAAATTATTTTATAGAGGGCCCAGTTTATGATTTATTTTTTTGTCGCAGCCGATTTATTGGACTGCAAAAGTCGAAGAACCTAGGGTGTTTCGTGCATCTCACGTGGACCTAAGTCGTACTGCATCGAATGTATTAAAGCCCACATGCACGGGGAATTTCCAGTTAATTAGTTATTCACTATACGTTCTCCTGGGCCCGCACCGATAATTTGACTTGGAATGCAATATGGTGCGTCCTGAGTTTTAAAAAATGCAATTAAGTTAAATGTCGCTGAATGGCTGCTAGGGCGTCAACTAAACAAGACGTCACTGATAAAACTATATGTAAGTAACCGATTTACGAACTTTCTTAATGCTGAATGGTAACAGTATTTTGAGCTTAAATGTAAAACTAAATTTTGTGCATCGTATATCTGCAGAAGCGGCGATTATTCTTAAGCCCGAAAGCATAGGAGGAGGGCCCATGGCCCAGTGCCAGTTAGCCAGCGTTGGTCTAACTCAAGGTGTCACCCACTGGACTTCCCCGTGAACCTCTGCTAGTGAAGCTGAGTAATGGATTTATATTTAACGTCTGACAAGGACACCACATGGGTATCGGATTTTAGAATTATTTTATATTCATGGTACGTCAAGTTCAAAACTCGAATAACAATTAGCCGAGCCGTGGCAGAGCAGCCGAGTGCATTGAGGCGCTATGCTACGATGCGCGAGGCCGTTCCCCGTCGGGGGTTCGAATCCCCCCCTCCTTCGGGCATGGATGTTTGTGCCGTCTTTAGTATAAGCTAGTTCATAAGTAGTTTGTAAGTTTAGGGACTGATGACCCCGGAGTTTAGTCCCATAAGCTCTACAAACATTTCAACATTTTTAACAATTAGCCAATGCCATACAACGCAACTCTCAAAAATTGTCGAGAAAACCGACTTTGAAGTTTTGCAAATAATCTTAAGTACTAATAATTAAATGCATTGCAGCGTCTATCGGTGTAGCTCAGGAGGTAGCCTTGTGGCTTTCTTAACCCTAGGGTCGACGGTCCGAATCTTTTCGCGACAGATTTTTTTTCCGTTGTGTTCGAATACTTAAATAATTTTAATACCTATTGGCAATTTTTACGAAAAGTGCACGTAGTTTTATTTACTCTTAATTTTCTATGTTTTATAAAAGGTTGTTAATAATGATGGGGGCGCGGCGGAGTGGTCAAGCGCATTGAGGTGCCCCGTCGGGCATGGATGTTTGTGTCGTCTGTAGTATAAGCTAGTTCATAAGTAGTTTTTAAGTTTAGGGACTGATGACACCGTAGTTAAGTCCCATATGCTCTACAAACATTTGAGTAATGATGGTGTCAATAAAGAAACCTGTTACATATTTTACAATATTGACTTCACGCATAGTTAGGTTAGTTTTTGATTGTTCAGTTTGTGAAGAGTTATGACACTGTTTTTGGAAAATCATCTCCATAGCTACTAATGACTTTACAACCAGCTAACCTACTGAACCGACGTTTTACGTGACAAGGTTTTCAGCTCGTCTACATACACATAAACAAAAATTGACACAACACGTGGAATCCTGAAATGTTTTATATAACTGAATTCGAAAGCTAAACATGTATCTGTCACAGTGGGATTCGAACTACTGACTGTATGGTTGTAAGGCCAGAACGCAAGCGTTTTAATTATTGTTACTTACGTGTGCTTTGCAAAACTTGAAAGTCGATTTTCTCGAGAATTTTTGAGAGTTGCGTGGAATGGCTTTGGCTTATTGTTATTTAAGTTCTGAACTTCACGTACCATAAATATAAAGAAATTCTAAAATCCGATACCCATGTGTCTCCTTGTGAGTTAGGTTATAGTATTTGTTAGGGTGCATGGCACTTTGCTCAAAGATGTATGGCGTAAGACAAAATAAAGTATACTGTAGTGTTAGAAAATTCCGATGCACAATGGAGAACACTTGTTTGTAGATTTGAGCATAGGGAATTCACCATGAAGCCACAACACTTGCTTGGAAACTCACACAACAGTTTCATGGAAATGGTGCATGGTGATCTTGTTCAGAATGTCCAAGGTCTGGTAATACATGGGGCATGTGGGTCCTAGAGAATCAGCGAGCGGTGTCTGCCCGATGAGACTGTCATGATAATTGATTCCGACTTTTCCAAAATGTTGAAATGTTTGTTAAGCTTAAGGGACGTAACAACGGGGTCATCTACTTATGAACTACCTTATACTAAAGATGACACAAACATCCATGCCCGAGGGGAGATTCGAACCCCGACCGTATCGGCCCTGCAGACTGTGGATGGGGCGCCGCACACCGCTCGGCCACTGCGGCCGGCGCTTCGTAATTTAATATGCGCTTTCCTGGTTTTCATTACTTGGAAATAGGGTAAGGTAGTCCCTAACACATGTAGTACAGATAAAAAAATACACAACTGTAAAATGAAAAAAGTACACTGTGAATTCGTCGTTTCAGCAGAGAGGAATTTGACACATTCTTGAGGATGTATACAACACACGATCACAAGAGAAAAAGGCCATACGCACGTGAGTACAGTCACCAGAGCCTGTTCAATGTCGACGCTAGTATCAAGTATACCCTCCTTTGGCAGCAATGCAAGCTGCAACTCTTCCACAGAGACGATTGTAGACGTACCGTTGTAGTCTTGCGGAGTGGCCTGCCATGCAATATCCACTTATTGCCTCAGTTAGGCCAGATTTCGTGTCAGTCGTGCACACCGCCCATGTTGGAGTTTCATCCGGTCCCAAACATTATCAGTGGGTGCTAGATGTGGGCAACGTACTGGCCAGGGTAGTTGACGCACATCTTGAAGAGCACATTACATAGTACGGGATACATGTCAACGTGCGATGTCCTGTTGTAAAAGCATATCGCCTTGTTGGTGCATGAAAGGATAGCAAGACGGATTGAATGATGGTTTAAGTGTACTGTGCACTGTTCAGTGTTCCCTCGACGATTATCCAAACTGAATGACCAGTGTAGGATATTGCTCCCCACACCAATATGCCGCATATGGGCCCTGTGCGCCTCGGTCATAAACAGTCGCAGATTTTCGCGCTTCCCTGCAAGACGCCACACACGCGTGCGACCCGCATTGGCACCGAGTCAGAAGCGACTCCCTTCACTGAAAGTTACTCGTCTCCATTCGTCCTTCCATAAGCGTCTATCGTGACACCACTGGATCTGAACGATGTTCGGACGTGAACGAAAGACGCCCTAACGGCACACACGATCGTGCATCGAGATGTGGGGAGCCATATCCTACACTGACCGTTCTACTTTTGGTGATCGTCGAGGTAACATTGAACAGTGCACGGTAAAATTAAACCATCATTCAACCGTCTTGCTACCTTTCATGCACAAACAGGGCAATATGCTTTTCCAACAGGACAATGCACGTCCACATGTATCCCGCACCACCCAATGTGCTCATCAAGGTGTACGTCAACGACCCTAGCCAACAGGATCTCCACATATGTCACCCATTGAGCATGTTTTGGACCGGATCAAACGCCATCTTGTGCAGTCTGCACAGCCGGCTCGAAATCTGGCGCAACTGAAGCACCAGGTAGAAATCGCATCGCAGGCCATTCCGCAAGACTACATCGACATCTCAACAGTCGTCTCCATGGGAGAACTGCAGCTTTCATTGATGCAAAAGAGGGGTATACATGATATTAGCGTCGACATTGAGCACTGTACTGTACTCACGTGCTTATGGCTCGGTCTGTGTGATCATATATTGTATACATCCTCAAGAATGTTTCAAATTTCTCCCTGCTGGGACGACGAATTCACCGTGTTATTTTTTCATTTTCCAAAGTGTATGAAATTGAGAACTGGGGCATTCTACATCTACATGGGATACTCTGCAAATCACATTTAAGTGCCTGGCAGAGGAGTTCATCGAACCACCGTTATACTATTTATCTCCCATTCCATTCTCGAATAGCGCGCGGGAAGAACACCTGAATCTCTCCGTTCGAGCTCTGATTTCTCGTATTTTATGCTGGTGATCTATTCTACCTATGTAAGTGAAGTCAACAATATATATTCGCATTCGGAGGAGAATGCTGGCGATTGGAGTTTCGTAAGTAGCCCACGCCGCAGCGATAAGCGCCGTTGTTGTAATGATTCCCATCCCACATCGTGTATCATTTCCGTAACGCTGTCTCCCCTGTATCGTGACGATACAAAACGAGCTGCCCTTCTTTGAACTCCTTCGATGTCCTCCGTCAAACCCACCTGATAAGTATCCGACATTGGGCAGCAATACTCCAAAAAGAACGGACAAGCGTAGCGTATGCAATCTCTTTAGTAGTCCGTTACATCTTTTAAGAGTTCTGCCAATAAAACGCAGTCTCTGGTTCGCATTTCTCACGACATTATCTACGTGTTCTTTCCAGTTTAAGCCTGAAGTAATACTAATTCCTAGATATTTTGTGGAGTTTACGGCCTTCGCGTTTGATTGATTTATGTTGTAAACAAAGTTTAACGGATTTCTTTCCGTATTCATGTGGAAGACTTCACACTTCGCATTATTTAGAGTCAATTGTTAATTTTTACACCATAGTGATATCTTATTTATGTCGTTCTGCGGTTGGTTTTGATCTTCAGATGATTTTATTAGACGGTAAATGATGGCGTTATCTGCAAACAACCTAAGAGAGCTTCTTAGATTTTTTCCCAAATCGTTTATGTAAATAAGAAACAGCAGAGGACCAATAACACTACGTCCGATATCACCTCTGTTTTAGTCGATGCCTTACCATCGGTTACTACAAACTGTGTCCTGTCTGACAGGAAATCCCCTATCCAGTCGCAAATTTGGGGCGATATGCCATAACCACGCAATTATTTCGCTCAATACCTGCTCAGTCCCTGAAGGTTGGTGTAGTATCCTAACAGTGCCCTCTTATCCCAGGCACGATGCAACTGGCCGTTTCCATGTGGCAGAACGTGGTCTGTGACGTCGCCTGTTTGTTGTTTGGAGTCTTGGCACTGGCTGGAAAGAAATTGTCCTCCACTTCGAAGCTATCTCTGCCGGGTAAGTGTCTAAGCGCCACTGGCTACTAAAGTACGCTCTCCAGAGGAGCTGGTAGTCAGGAACGATTACTGCAACAGACCCAGTACGTAATACAAGCCACTGCGCTCTCGTCTGGGCGAATGCTGTAAGCCCGTTGAACTTCCCTCGTAATTCGTAGGGCAGTGAGAAAAAGGTGGACAGTAAAGAAGCTGGTTCTCTTAGAACAGAATTCCGGGTCAAATGAAAGACGCTCGTCCCATTCCTAAATAGCCGCTTCAAACACGTGCTCATTTCGACCAATGGTCATGAGAGGTCGGGCGGGACATCTCGAGGGGCCGAAAGCCCACGCCGAGGCGCGTTAGTAGAGGCCCCGTGCACAGGCGCATTGTGCCCTGCAGACGCTAATGCAGACATACGGCGCTGCCAGCAGAAGCCCACGCTCCGAAAGAGTGCAGCGCGCAGGCATACAAATGAGCGCGCGGGACAAATGAAAATGCACCGGGCTTTATAGCCGCCGAGTGTTACCACGGCGCTGCGAATTTACATCAGGAGTCGCTGGCGCAATGCGACGCCGTCGGTTTTAGGTGCCACGCTTCCTACGTGTTTTCGAGAGAACCAGGGCAAGGTGCGCAGTACATTTCGGTACTGCGTCGTAACTACGCATTCCTAGTCTTAATGTGTTACGCAGTCACTACGATTGGCTACGCATCAACAAGTAACAATCTGCACAACGAAATAAGGACAGCAACAGTGACGACACCGTTTCCTTTGCCTACTGATCGAATGAAATGGGATTAATAGTTGTGGAATATGAATAAATGTAAATTCTTGAGAAGACCAGCGTTGATGGAAATATGTATTGAAGAAATGACTGAAAGATATTGTTGGAAGACGAGAAATAAGGTTCGATGGAGTCAATTTTTGGTCATTCTTATTGTCTTCCTAAAATATTTACATTCGTTCTTTCTGTTGATCATCTTGCTTCATTTAGTGTCATTTTACGACGGGCAGGACAATGACGAAATGATAGTCAGTCAGCCATCGCATCTAAGTGGGGTGATGGGGTGTACCCGCAATTCCACTACCACGACACGACTGATTACTTTCGTTACTAATTTTGTTTCAGTCACTGTATATTGATTCTGCAAGTAATTCAATACACCAGTCGTTCGATAATTACAATCGTCAGGTTTAGTGGGGAGTATAGAATGACGGAAATCTTTTAATTTTATTGAATCATATTTTGACGAATTTTTATCCATGGCTATATACAAAATCGTCTAAATACGTAATCATGGGGATAATTTAAACAAAAAAGAAGAAACAAATCAATAAGTACACAGTGCAGGAGTTGCAGGCGATTTTCATTAATCTTGGCTCAGATTTAGACACTACTAGAAGAAGAAAATATTTTAGAAAAAGTTACTCGCTTACATAACGTACATAGTGTTACAAAGCAGCGGCCGAGCGCATTGAGGCGCGAGGCCGTTCCCCGTCGGGGGTTCGAATCCCCCTCTGCCATGGATGTTTGTGCCGTCTTTAGTATAAGCTAGTTCATAAGTAGTTTGTAAGTTTAGGGACTGATGACTCCGTAGTTAAGTCCCATATGCTCTACAAACATTTGAACATTTGATCTGGTGTTACAAAAATCAGAGCTACATTACTCAAATCGAATATAAACATGTATTAAAATAGCAATTTACGTTATAAAAAGGAAACTGGTATGACATCACAGTGAAAAATCAGTTGTCACACTTAGTCTGACGCTTGACTGTGATATCATACCAGTTTCAATGTAAGTGGCTAGTTTAAATCATTTTATATACCATCTGAGAAATCTAGCTCTGAATTTGTAACACTCTATAAGTGATGTAAGCGAGTAAAAATACCCTCAGTGATGTCGATATATGGATCAAGATTAATATAATCACACTGCAATTAATTCGATGTGTTCTTATTCAAGCCGCGGTAAAGTGTCTGAGCGCATTGAGGCGCTATGTCCCGATGCCCGTGGCCGCTCCCCGTCGGAGGTTCGAATCCTCCCTTGGACATGGATGTTTGAGTTGTCTTTAGTATAACGTAGTTCATAAATAAAGTTTAGGGACTGATGACCCCGCTGTTAAGTCTCATAAGCTTAACAAACATTTGAACATTTTTCTCATTCAATGGCAAATGTCTGTAAAGCTGTGGGACAAAACTGCAGTGGTAATCAGTCCTTAGACTTACATATTACTTAAACTATCTTATGCTAAGACGAAACACACACACACACACACACACACACACACACACACACACACACACACACACACACACATTCACACACAAACACATACACATGACGGGGATCAAATGCACTGTCCGCAGCAAGGCGCCTTAGAGCCCTCGGCCTCCCCCGCGCGGATGTCCTTATTAATTTCAAGCTTTGTACAATTGCTGATAACAGCAGTGTTCAAGATTACAAAATACGAAGGCATGAAATTTAGTGACACGTGGACATCAGCTTTACAGCTCCGATGGAAAGAGTTTCATGTTTAACAACTATGGCTCGATAATTAAATTCTATTGGTGGCAAGAATTACGTTTTAAAATCACATGTAAACTTCCACAACGCCCCTTCTTCGCAATATTGATGTCACTAACCTACACCTTTTAGTAAGCAAAGACTGAAATTTAATATATGACTGGCGCGAGACCTGAAACTTCGACGATCTGTAGCGTCATTGGATGTCATTTCCGAACTAGAGCCTCCACCCTCAATTTGACCTTAAGAGCCGGCCGCGGTGGCCGAGGTGACTGAGGCGCTCCAGTCACGGTCAGCACGGCCGCTACGGTCGGGGGTTCGAATCCCCCCTCGGGCATGGATATTTGTGCCGTCTTAGTTAGTAAGTTGTTCAAAGGTAGTTTGTAAGTTTAGGGACTGATGACCCCGTAGTTAAGTCCCATAAGCTTAACAACCATTTGAACATTTTTTTTTGACCTTAAGATACTCTCTGTAGTCACTTCGACACATTTCTGGGACTCCCTGCATAGAGAATACTAACGGCCCTAACATGCTTCTCTGTGGAACTCCTGATGATATACTTGTCTCTGATGAAGAATCGCCATCGAGGACAACGTACTAGTGTCTGTTACTGAAGAAAGACAGCCACTCACGTATTTGGGAAGCTATTCCATGATACTTGTATGTCAATTATACAAATATTACATCGAAATTTGCGAGAATTTCCGACTTTAGCTGTTATTCTTTAGTTGCTCTATGATTTTGCAACCCATGAAAATTCGTGCCGGACCGGGACTCGAACCCGGGTCTCCCGCTTATCGCGAGCGGTCGTCTTAACCACTTGGCCACCCGAACACCCTCCCCGGCCAGACCCAAACTTCCATATGTTGCCCTTGCCTACTTCCCCTGATGCTCGCACGTATTTATCGTGATTCCCGCGACGGGGAGAGACATACCATCTTTAGCCAGTCTAGGCTCTCATATATACAATGATACAATTGCCGATGGTCCACAGCTATAAATGTTGATTATACAAATATTATATAAGGCAAGGGCAACATATGGAAGTTTCGGTCTGGCCGGGTAGCGTGTTCGGGTGGCCAAGGGTTAAGGCGACCGCTCGCAATAAGCTGGAGTCCCGGGTTCGAGTCCCGGTCCGTCACATATTTTCATGTGTTGCAAAATCATAGACCAACTAAAGAATAACAGATAAAGTCGGAAATTCTCGCAAATTGCGATTTAATATTTGTATAATTAACATTTATAGCTGGGGACCATCGGCAATTCTGTTCCTTTAGAACAGAAGTAACATTGTATATACTTGTATGTGTCCGCAGTGAGGCACTATTGGGACAGATGACCTAGCTGTTTGGTCCCTTCCTCCCATCAACCAACCAACCAACCAACGAACCAACCAACCCAACCAACTGAGGCACTATGTCAGAAGCTTTTCGGAAATTAGGAATACATAACCTGCTTGTTGCATTTTGTGAGAGGTGTTTAATGTTTCATGAATAAATTGTTTTCTCATTTGTTAACGTCGATCATCATAAACGTATGAAACATGGCTTCTGGAAAACCAAAAGATTAAAGGTATAAGGTTATGAGTAGGATAAAACGCAAATATAACCGAATTTTCAAAATAATTAGTGTTGCTTTTTTTTCATTGCTGTAAGATCTTTGCATTTAATTGTCAGTGCTCTTTGAACTGTGCCTTAATTCCGTCAGAGAAATCGACTCTTGACCGCGGACGTGCAAATTACTGTCTGCTCAGACGCCATTGTGCTATTAAGGGGGACAGAATGTGAGAGTTTAAAAAATAGTGTAATATTTTACAGTGGTTCTGCTTTACTCTTGAAACGCTGATTTTCCCAGCCCCCTGTTATTATAGGAGGACGCGGTACCAATTACCCCCCGACACATGAAAGTTCAGTGATATGCAAAAGAATATCAGTAGAATAAATTTTACAGCAATATTCTACTACCTATCTTCTTATTATTATTTATTTGCAATTTATGAAACAAATTATGAGGGATGTTCAAATGAAAAGGTACGAAACGTCTAAAATCAAACCGGTTGAATGTGAATATTCCGCTTTGGGATAACGTAGCGCGGCATCTAGCGATGAGAAACATGCGTCGTCACCTCCCACTGAAAAATTCAAGGCAGTGTCCTGAGCAGGCAAGGCGATGCTCGCCGTCTCATCGAATTCCTCGAGCACGGAAAAACCATTAACAGTGTCGTGTACTGTGAGACACTCCGTAGCCTACGCAAGTCCCTCAGGAGCAAACGGCCTGGGTGGTCACGGAGGGACTGATTCTTCTCCGTGATGACTTGCGTCCGCACGTCTTCAGGGTCACACAAAGTGTACTGGCCAAGTTCAAGTGGGGGCAGCTTGAGCATCCGCTGAAACTGTGCACCGTCAAACAGTGAGACAGTTGTGCTCAGGCCTCTGGTGATTACTTTTGAACAAAGACTCCGATTAAATCCACAGTGTCGTTTCGTACCTTTCCATTTTAACAGCCCTCGTAGATCTCCTCCTAAAGATCTCTACTAGTAACCCAGACCTGCTAATCCAGCAGGATCTTACTGTATTTAGAAGCCTGAAATGCAGAAATCTCCCAGTGAAGGCGACCAAAAACTTCTGAGGCAAAACTACAATGGCGTTGACATCTGTCGAATGGGCTGGAGAAACAGAGCCTCCCAAGGCAACTCTTAGTAGCACTCACCAAACAGAATACGGGCAAGTCCTGACCGATGCAGATCTCTGATGGATAGATGGAACGTGAGACCTGACCCTGAGTGCGACTCTGGTGCTCAAGAACAAACGATCCACCACATTGTCAGCAAGGAACCGCCTAGGATGTTCACTGGTGCTGATAACGACTTCTTGAGGACTGCAGTGACTGTGGAATCTAACAAGGAGGCGACAAGGGTATCGGATTTTAGAATTTCTTTATATTTATGGTACGTGAAGTTCAGAACTTAAATAAAAATCAGCCAAAGCCACTCGACGCAACTCTCAAAAATTCTTGAGAAAATCGACTTCGAAGTTTTGCAAAGTGCACGTAAGTATATGTAATTAGAACGGTTGCTGTATCTGTCGGTTTAGCTCAGGTGGTAGCGTACTGACGTTACAACCATAGAGTCGGAGGTTCGAACCCCATTGGTACATATATTTTTCTTCCTTTTCGCATTCAGATATATAAAACATTTTCGGATCTCTAATTCCACGTGTTGTGTCAATATTTGTTTTTGTGTATGTAGACGAGTTGAAAACCTTGTCGTCAGGTAAAATAGTGGTTGAGTAGGGTAGCTTCTTGGAAAGCCATTAATATCTAGGAAGATGACTTTCCGAATAAAGTACCGTAGTTCTTCACAAACTGAACAATCAAAGACTACCGTCGTCAACTAATAGTCAAGCCAATACTGCAAAAAAGTAACTTGCGTCTTTTGATTGACTATCAGTGTTAACAACCTTCCATAAAATACAGAAAATTACGAATAAACAAAAACACGTGCACTTTTCGTAAAAATTACCATTACATATTATAACTGTGCAAGTATTCGAACGCAGTGGAAAAAATTAAAAAAAAAATTGCCATGGCAGGATTCGAACCACTGACCCTGACGTTGGAAGGCCAGAAAGCTGCCCCGCCCCCCCCCCCCCCCCTTCTTTTTCTTTTTTCATGTAGATCTATTCTATGTGGTCGTCGATTCAGTTCGTTCATGGTCGTTAGTTCGTTGAATATTTGGTTCAGGATTTTTATTATAGATTGCGTTTAGCCCCCCTGACCTGGTGCACTGAGCCACAGCGTCCGGCCACTCGAGCTACACGTACAGATGCAGCAACCGTTTTAATTACTGGACTTAGTACTTACGTGTACTTTGCGAAACTTAACAGTTGATTTTCTCGAAAATTTTTGAGAGTTGCGACGAATGGCTGTTGCTGATTGTTATGTAAGTTCTGAACTTCACGTACCATAAATATAAAGAAATTATATAATCCGATACCCATGTGGTCTCATTGTAAGTGCAAAACTGTAATAGATAAAAATACTGAAATGAGAACAGTATACAATCTTATTGTCTTAAAGTTGTACTTGTACATTTATTGTTGTGTGTTGATGTCGAACTTCAGTTAAATTATTTTGTTATGTTCATATCTTATATTTCAACAATCAGGTGTTTCACGTGCAGTTTGTCACGCCATAAGCTAAACAAATAAACCTCCAAAAGCTGACACAATGTTAGAAATATATGAATCTCCTTAACTAGCCACGCCTCACACTTGCATCCGCGATTCGCTGGCTATGTCAGAAATAGGGCAAGCGTACTTAACCTTCCGTCGGACGAGGCAGTTCACGTCGAAGTTTGCTGTGAATTATTTGTCAACAAGATACGAGGCGATTGGTCAATTTGATACAATGTGTCCGTTCGTGTTTCAACAACTCATTTTTTGTTTTGTTTGTCAACATAACTTCTTTGTAAGTAATATAAAGTTAATTTACAATGTAAAATGCATTTTCTTTCTTTTTAGACCGTTTAATCGTCAGTTTAGAGTGAATATGAGGTATCAAGTTGATAGGCTATGCCTGACTGCGTTATATTATAGAAGTTTGTAATTTTAGGTGCGATATAACTGATCATGAGAGGCTACAGTAAGGTGTTCAGCCTCTTCGACCCAAATTATGTTCCAGAAATACAAAGGATGTTCTTCGAAGAGGATGAAATTGAAGTTCAAGAGGATTTTGAAGGTGAAGTGTACCCAGATTGTGATGGCATAGTTGAAGTTCGCCTGGAAGATTCAGAAATAAAGGAAAACGACAGTGAAGACGACGAGGAAGTGCCTGAGGAAAACGACAATTATGTTGTTGGAAGGAACAAAGGCACGAAATGGGGGGCGGAAAAATCCCATCATTGCAGAGTGCACGTTACAGGGCCTACAATAGTGTTTGAAAGTTACCTGGTCCTATAGGTAGAACGCCTGTGGAATGTTAGAAGTGGAATCAGTTCATAAATAATTTACTATGGCAACAACGAGAATGTTACCTGAAGAAAAGGATACCCGAATCAATTATCTCATGCGTCAGTTCTGCTCCATTTGGTTCAAATAAGCTTGGACACATCGGGAATTCACAAGGATCTTCAACTACGGCTGCAACATTGTAGGCCAACGTCTGAAGAACGTCTTCATAAAAGAGGAAAACGGGACTAGGATGAAGAGGAGAAGGTTTAATACTTGACGGAATGTAACACTGACAAAATATTATTGTAAAATGTGTCACAAGCCAAGCTGTTTTGATATATGTTGAAACTCTTTGCTATGATTGCGAAAAAATTCCTCACCTGTATCACAGGCCACAAGTGACGATGAATCAAATGAAAGAGTAATACCATTTTCGTTGTGCTCTAATGTCATAATAGCTTTTCTGTAAAGATAATTGTTATTTACATTGCGTTTTCTTAGTGGAAAGTAATAAAGAAGCAGATCAAAAAGTTACCATAGACCAATATTGACAACAAGAAATCTGAATGATTACTGTTTCTACTACTGTTGTGCTCGTGTGTCATTTTAGTCTTAAAGTACACTACTGGTCATTAAAATTGCTACACCAAGAAGAAAGGCAGATGCAAACTAGAACTGACATGTGATTACATTTTCTCGCAATTTGGGTGCATAGATTCTGAGAAATCAGTACCCAGAACAACCACCTCTGGCCGTAATAACGACCTCGATACGTCTGTGCAGTTAAACAGAGCTTGGATGGCGTGTACAGGTACAGACGCCCATGCAGCTTCAATACGATACCACAGTTCATCAAGAGTAGTGACTGGTGTACTGTGACGAGCCAGTTGTTAGGCCACCATTGAGCAGACGTTTTCAGTTGGTGAGAGATTTGGAAAATGTGCTGGCCAGGGTAGAAGTCGAACATTTTCCGTATCCACACAGGCCGCACAGGCCCTGCAGCATGCGCTCTTGCATTATACTGCTGAAATGTAGGGTTCTACAGGGATCAAATGTTCAAATGTTTGTAAAGCTTGTGGGACTTAACTACGGGGTCATCAGTCCCTCTACAGGGATCGAATGAAGGGTAGAGCCACGGGTCGTAACACATCTGAAATGTAACGGCCACTGTTCAAATTGCCGTCGATGCGAACATGTGACCGAGAAGTGTAACCAATGGCACCCCATACCATCACGCCGAGTGATACGCCAGTATGGCGATGACGAATACACGCTTCCAATGTGCTTTCACCGCGATGTCTCCAAACACGGATGTGACCATCATGATGCTTTAAACAGAACCTGGATTCATCCGGAAAAAAAATGATGTTTGGCCATTCGTGCACCTAGGTTCTTTGTTGCGTACACCATCGCAGGCGCTTCTGTCAGTGATGCAGCGTCAAGGGTAAACGCAGCCATGGTCTCCGAACTGATAGCCCCCGCTGCTGCAAACATCGTCGCCGGCCGCGGTGGCCGAGGGGACTGAGGCGCTTCAGTCACGGTCTGCACAGCCGCTACGGTCGAGGGTTCGAATCCCCCCCTCGGGCATGGATATTTGTGCCGTCCTTAGTTGTAGGTAGTTCATAAGTAGGTTGTAAGTTTAGGGACTGATGACCCCGTAGTTAAGTCCCTTAAGCTTAACAAACATTTGAACATTTGCAAACATCGTCGAACCGTTGGTGCAGATGGTTGTTGTCTTGCAAACCTCCCCATTTGTTGACTGAGGGATCGAGACGTGGCTGCACGATCCGTTACAGCCATGGCGATAAGATGCCTTTCATGCCGACTGCTAGTGATACGAGGCCGTTGGGATCCAGCACGGCGTTCCATATTGCCCTCCTGAACCCAACGATTCCATATTCTGTTAACAGTCACTGGATCGTAACCAACGCGATAGGCTACAATCCGATCTTTATCAAAGTCGGAAACGTGATGGTACGCATTTCTCCTCCTTACACGAGGCATCACAACAACGTTTCACCAGGCAACGCCGGTCAACTAATGTTTGGAAACTTTCCTCATGTCAGCACGTTGTAGGTGTCGCCACCTGCGCCTACCTTGTGTGAATGCTATGAAAAGCTAATCATTTGCACATCAGAGCATCTTCTTTCTGTCGTTTAAATTTCGCGTCTGTAGCACGTCATCTTCGTGGTGTAGCAATTTTAATGGCCAGGAGTGTATATTTGGCACTTATTATGTATTTTGTGAACGAAGTTTCGTAAATGCTCATGTGAATAAATGATGTGATCAATCTGACACACCGCGCCCGATCTCGTTACGACAAATACCGCGCCCAACAGAAGTTTAAACAGAGTAGAGAAGCTCTGTGCTTGCTTACACTTTCTGAACAGCAAAATGCAATGACATGGTGAGGGATCCACGATAATAGCCTTGAAATACCAAGCCGAATAGAGAGCATACTCCGAATGAGAGAGGGCCGTCTTGGGTTGAAACGGTTGGCAGCGTCGGCTCTCTTATACGGACACCACACCAACGAGAGTCCGGCGGTTTGCAGCTGTGATCAACTGGCGCTGCGGTAATGCACGGCACGGCCGTCGCTGCAGGCGACGCCGAACAACACCACCTATCGAGAAGGCTGCGGCGCTCTCGTGTGACGTCACGCGGCGTAGGCATCGTGCGCGTAGCTCATTGGCTGCACGCTACGGCATAGTGGGCCGTGCCCCAGCGCCCCCCCCCCCCCCCCCAGTCAGCGACGCGAACGACGCCTACGCTGCGTGACGTCACACGACAGCGCCGCGGCCTTCTCGATAGGTGGTGTTGCGCCGAGGCGGCCCCTCCTGTGTTCAGAGCACAGACCTGCGTCGCGTCCCAGGCGGTGCCCTCCCTCCTCCCCCCAACTATAGCGACGCTCGATAAACGACGCTTAAGCGGATTACACTCGTTAGAGACATCACCTGCAGACCACAACAAATCACAATTACGTCTCACAATACGGAATGTTTGAGAGCAGCACGGTTGTCATTATAGACCTAATGCACAACTACTATCATTCAACAATATAATCTCCAATATCAACGTCTTTTGCTGTAGCTTGTAGTTAACGCTACCCCGTGTCAAAGCCATTATTTGTAGATGCATTGCTATAAAGTAGGTTATTTGTGGGACTTCTGTATTGCAGGTATCATCTTAATGTGGTGTAATCTGGTCAGGTTAAATAACCAAATAAAAAAATAAAAAATGACAATGTGTTATTGTGTAATTAATGGCTTAGCTTACACATGGGTCAAGTTATATTTGTATACAATGGAGAAGATTTCCTATGTAAGAAAGCAACATAGATAGTGAAGATTTGTGTGACTAAGGCGAAATGCCTCAAGGTTGAAATTTAGGTCTACTGTGGTTTTCTATTTACGACATTCATCTTCGATTTATTACACTACAAACAAAATTGTTTCATTCTGCAAATCACGCGAGTACCCGTTGAAAATAAGACAAAAATATTCAAATGGGGAAAACTGTTGACAATTTTTGCGACTTAATTAGTAAATGAATTTTTATGACTGATCATTGTCTTCTTGCAGCACTCCTTTAACTCGTTGTTTTCTTTGTCAACGGTGAAAAAATAGTTTATTCGCAATGTTCTCATATAATTGTAAAGGATTCGGTGATAAAGTCACATGACGTAAACGTTTTCCAGTTGTAGTACGATGTCACACTGTAAAGATTGCTAACTAAATCTTTTATCAACTGCCTTCTTTACCATATGACACGACACAAAAATGAGAACTTTTTGTTGTGGGGCTTATTTCGTAGGCGTGTATAGGTACACTTTAACATAAATATCCCAGAGGTGTAGTAATATATGAGAAATTTATTACAAAACAGATTTGTTGGCGTAATGTTCCTTTGCTGACCGTAATTTTTCAAACGGTCAATACAGAGATGAGTTTTGGGACAATCTTACCCGAATGTGACACTTTGTGATCAATCGCGAAAGTCTTATGTGCTGGATCACACACTTGAACACTACTTGTATTGTCTTGTTACCTAACCTAATGCCTTCAGCATCGCCTGTTTTTTTGACACTACATTCCATTACATTTGTTATTCTCTTGTTAATGTTTATCTTTAACTCTCCTTTTAAGACAATGTCCATTCCATTCAAATGCTCATCCAGATCCTTTGTTGCAATGACATCGGCAAACCGCAAAGTTTCTTTCTTCACTCTGACCTTTAATTCGTTTTCCAAATTTCTCTTTGCATTTCTTCACAGCTTTCTCAATGTAAAAATTTTGACATAAGAACACGTATTCAATCATACCAGTACAGGATATACTGCACAACATAGAAAAAATGCGGTTAGTTTTCAGATGAAGACATAAGGAAATAAAGGTTGCGGCAGCGTTCTTAGTAGAATATTAAAAAACACACCATCACGCAGTAAATGTATTTTATTTATTACCACTTATATCAATTAATAGTTAGAGGTATGCCAAAGCGATCAGCTGAGAAAGCGCCCAAACTAAAGATAATACAAGCAGTGACATCAAAGCCGCTTCGGGTCATAAAAGATTTGTTTATTCCTTTGTTCCAGTAGTGCTAGTCGTACAATGTTCTCAGGAAACTTCTGTGAGGTCTGGAAAGTAGGAGGCGACGTACTAGTGGTATTAAAAGCTGTGACGCGTGCCACCGACACACAAGATTACTTCAGGCAAAGAGGCAAAAAGCTGTAGCTGAGCACTATCTTACTGAGGGTCATAAAATGAAGTATAACGAGACACATATGGTTGCCTCTGCGTCACGCTATTGGGACTGCATTTTAAAGGAACCAATCGCAATTCATCTTTCTGGCAATATTATAAACAGAGACAAGGGTTTTCCCTTGAGTAAAATGTGGAACCCTGTATTGTTTGACATCAAAAACAGCCGTATCTCTTTAGACCTGCTGAATGGCGATCTATCGTTTACGCCGATTTCTACCGCTGGCGGCGCTGAAACGTAGAGGGCAGAACTGTCCATTCTTGTACACGCGCCCTCGGCCTTCCGCGGCTTATATAGGGGCCTCCGCTCGCGGCTTGTACTCAGTCTCGACGAGTCGGTGTACCAGCACTGTCACCTGAGGATGGCGGCCAGGTGGACCGGCGAAATATTGTGTCAAGACGATGTGTTTATCCGGCAGGAAACCCGAGAAGAATATTATCAATCTTTACTCCCGGAAAGCCTACGTAGTTACAGAATGATCGAGTGACTGGACAGAGGGCTGTGGTACCGACGGGGCACACACGCCCTTGTTTCGCGCTGAACAAATGAAACTGAACCGGACGGAGATGACATCGATAAATAGAACGTATAGAAGAAACCATTCTTTCGTGTGTGTGTGTGTGTGTGTAATAGATAATTATAGTCATATTCACGGAAAGTATGACATTAACTGCGAATGGGTAAAGTTGAAAATGTGAACCCAGTCGGGATTCGAACCCGGGTCTCGTGCTTTCTAGGCAGTTGCGCTGACCCCTACACCACTGGGGACACAGCGAGCACCACACCTGCACGGTTTACCTAAGCATGCCTCCCGTCAGATACAAATTCTCAACATTACCCTGCCCACTATTATCCAAACTCGTAGTTCTGTAAATTGATTGTCACAAGACTAAGGGCCTAGGAATGCCTCCGCACAGAACAAAAGATCGTTACCCGTCATTGGTATCCCAGTGGTGTAGGGATCAGCGCAACTGCCTAGAAAGCAGGAGACCTAGGATCGAATCCCGGCTGGGTAAACATTTTCAACTTAACCCATTCACATTTAATTTCATACATTCCGTGAATATGAATAGATAATAACTGCAGGATCAAAACTGGCATCTAGATAATTATAGGAAGAAAATTAAAGTATTAGTTTCAAGGCAAACCTCGTATACTGCGTAGCTCTACAGTAATGCACGGAAACACAGGACGAGCCCTCCCGACTCCACGCACAAGACCTGGCCTTGTCTCCCGAGTGATCGCTGGCAATATGAGTGCTGGGATCCCGCTGATCCCCCGCCGCTACCGCAGGGTCCTGCCGCAGCCGCGCCGGCTGAGACGGCCATCGCGAGGCCAAGGCCGCAGCCGCCCCTCCTGGCGACCTTCAGGCCGGCGCGGCGTCAGCTGTCAGCCGCGCACGCCACCGTCTACGCTGTCCGATCCTGCTGGTGAGCGCGACCAACTCTCGAAGCACACGCAATGAGGTGCTGTCCCAAAATGCTCGAAATATACGCACAAAACAGAATGTCCGTGTTATTGAGTGTACACATTGCATACAAATCTACAATTTTGTTCCAATCCTTACGAAAGACCTTGACCTTCAAACCAAGAGGACGGTCGCCGTAAGTGTATGGATCACGTATAACAAA
The DNA here is from genome assembly GCA_026315105.1 of Locusta migratoria. Lineage (NCBI taxonomy): Eukaryota > Metazoa > Arthropoda > Insecta > Orthoptera > Acrididae > Locusta > Locusta migratoria. The sequence continues at coordinate 247,517,988 of CM048748.1, forward strand.
ATGTTTGTATAGCTTATGGGACTTAATTACGGGGCCATCAGTCCCTAAACTTACAAACTACTTATGAACTAACTAAGACTAGGGACGAAATGACTGGAGCCTCAGTCCCCTCGGCCACCGCGGCCGGCCACGTATAACACATAGTTCAGGAGAGCTGACGTCATAAATAGTGAGTTGCGCGAAAAACTGCTGCACCCATAGTCCAAGGATAACATAGACTGCCTATGTCGTCATTACACTGAAAGCAACATCTAAGTCACGTGACTCCGCACAAGAAGCCGTTTTCGTCATTACGAGCAATGTGAAGTGGAGCTAACAGAATTAGATTGTCTCATTTATAATTGAAATAAAGCGCTATTATTAACAACAAAACCTCTTATTACATCCATACTAGCTGTAAACCTGGCATTGCCCGGGTGTTTATTTATCCTACACTCTCGTAGTCCACCTCCGAGCCGGCCGCGGTGGCCGAGGGGACTGAGGCGCTTCAGTCACGGTCTGCACGGCCACTACGGTCGGGGATTCGAATCCTCCCTCGGGCATGGATATTTGTGCCGTCCTTAGTTGTACGTAGTTCATAAGCAGTTTGTAAGTTTAGGGACTGATGACCCCGTAGTTAAGTCCCTTAAGCTTAACAAACATTTGAACATTTTTTTCCACCTCCGATTCCCTCCTATCTCTGCATCCACCTCTTTCTCTCCCATCTCTCTGTTCGTTTCCACCTTTTCCTCTCTCGGCAAAGTTTTCTACAACGTACCCTTTGTCATGTACCATACAAACATGTATGTACCAAGTGATCTTCCTCTTGCTTTAAAGGTCATGGGTGCAAAAATTCATCAAGATTGAAACAGAACTATGCATTTTGTAAAATTCTGTAATGTAAGTACCCTCCACCATCCATAGAACGAAATTTTATACAGACAGTGACATTCCTCTTGTTTTTAAGGTAGAGTGTGCAAAATTTCATCAATATCAGAACAAAATTATAGATTTCTATGCAATAGCATCGCATTGTCACATTGAAAAACGCACTTTGTTGTTCTCAAATAATCTAGTTTTATTTCATACAACACTTGTTCTGACAATAACGAAAACAAAAAAAGAAGGATCTGTGAAATCGGTTGTGCCGTTCTCAAATTGTGGCGGTACCAAGGCATTTAGGGACCCATTTTTTCAAAGTACCCTCCCCCACGCACCGTATGAAAGCTTACTGTGGACGGTGACCTTCATCTTGTTTTGAAGGTCAAGCGTGCGAAATTTCGTGAAGATCGGAATGAAACTGTAGATTTCGTGAGTCTGTATGAGAAATATGCTCCTCGAAGCACCTATCACAAAATACTTTCTTAGCTGACGTTTTCTGCCTATAAACTAAATTCCTGCCAAATTTAAGCTTCATAGGTGAAATGGTTTTCGAGAATTCGAGTTAGTCAATGAGTGAGTGCCCTTTCGCTTTTATATAGATAGAGATTAAGAAAACAGATTGCTTAATTTTGGATGCAAGAGAATGAAGGGAGACTTGCAGATAAAATAAAAAAATAAAATAAAATAAAAAAAGTAACATTCAAATCTGTAACGCTAACTTTATTGGATCCAAGTTCATGCCTGATGCGACAGGTTTACGGCATCTGTAGTGAGATGTTGTGAGCGTTAGACTTCTTTTTGGAAGGAGGAAGCTTAGGGTTTAACGTCCCGTCGGCAGCGTGGTCATTAGAGACGGAGCTCACGCTCGGATTCTTGGGTAAGGATGCGGAAAGGAAATCGGCCGTGCCCTTTGAAAGGAACCATCCCGGCATATGCCTGGAGTGATTTAGGGATATCACGGAAAACCTAAATCTGGATGGCCGGAGGTGGATTTGAATCACCATCTTTCCGAATACGAGTCCAGTGTGTTACCACTGCGCCACCTCGTTCGGTGAGACTTCTTTTTGTTTCGTCATTTTGTGGAGGGGGGCGTTTTCAGTTACAAAACGCTGCATAAAAATCCGAAATTATGTGAAAACTTTGTTGCAGGTCCATAACTATCCCCATTTTCCAATAATAGACGCATAAATTTGGGTATTCTCACGAGGTGGCCTCTGATTATTTATGACGACATATCTCCTGAGCTATGTGTCGTGCTCTTTTCTTTTTGGGCCACGAACCTTCGTACATGTGCCTAGGTGAAACGTGTAAATGACTTGTTATTATTAAGTGAATAGTTATTTTTCTTGCTCTGCAAGTCTCTTACTTTGCAACCGCCATGAGAGTAGAAGACGAAAAATCAGTTTTACAAACAGCATTAGTTTTCTTACGTTTTCTCAACAATACGTATTAAAGTTATGTTATGGTTTTATAGGAATTAAAAACGGTCTATATCCATCATATAAGATTTGTTACACAATACAATGTTAGTATTTTACGGCATCTGCATATACAACGATGACAATACGTAAATCAAGCAAAGTAATCGCTATATACATTAGAATAATTGATGTACAAACAAAACAACAAAAACTTGTTTATAGGTATACTGAATGTTCTCTATTAAAGTATAGCTCTGTACAGCGCTGCATTAGAAATGACTTACTTGTTGAAATATAAATTTAGTCAAGACCAGCTAGAATTGTCAACTCATCAATAATTACATTCATCAGTTAAAAAAAAATCATAATGCTGCACAAACTCTATCTGTAATTCTATTTCTTGTAAAAAGAACTGTGAATATGTGTCAACTCGTCACATATGAAAACGATCATCGCATTAATATTAGGATAATTGTGCAAAAAACTACGTTACCTTTCGTACTATATGTGTAATAAGCATACAAATGTTTTATTGTTAAAACCAATACTTGCCTTCGGCTGAGAACTGCAAAATATTGCTCATAATGAAGGAAACTCAGTCATGTGACTAGGGGAAATTTTAGATGTTGGTTTCAAACCTCAACGTGGCAGTCAAGCGCAGTCTGTAACTACGTTTACATGCAACGCATCTTCCGGAAGACGAAAACCGAATTTCGTAAACCGTTTTTCGCTGTCGTGTTTACATGTGATATCCTGAATCGGATTTCCTAGTCCACTTAATACGGCGGCTGAAAACAGTTGATTCAGTCCCTGATTTAGGCAGCACAATCAATATTTTTCTTTACTTAAATACACAGATCCATGCGCACTCTAATATTTATACTTTTCTTTCACACTAGAAAATGTCACTCTGTCCATGTATGCCGAAACTTCTTAACCAGAAAACTCAATCTGACAAGCCAAGAACGCTGCAAAAACGGTTGTGTTTACATGGGTACGAAAATCGATTGTGGAACTAGATATACCTAAATGTACCTTCGAAATTGTATCACATTACAACACGTAGTTCATGAGATATGAGGACATAGAGTAACGTTCATGAAAAACCGCCCCATCGCTCATCAGGTTTCAATCTATTACTACTAGTTGTACTGACAACAGATTTTACAGACATACAGCAGCTATTCATATGAATAGATACCTGCAAAATTAATTACACTATTGTACAACACATAATTAAGTAAATACGAGATTATACTACAATGGCTAAAACCCTGTCACATCACACACGACGTTTTAATACATTTATTTACTACCAAGACACCACTGTATTCAAGTCTGCCTCAGGAAATGCCCGGAAAGCTGACAGTACTGTAGACAACTTTGAGCTATGACGCGTACACGGATACAGGTGAAAGGAATAGTCTTCTATAGAGTTACAAGGAAATGAAGAGAATGAAACAGAGTACATGCAACGAATACCCATTATTTCCGACAGATCTGCCTCTAAACTTAAAGAAACTGCCGTTTCTAATGAGACAAGCATTTTCTGCTTTGATTAATAAAGCACAGGGAAATCTATAAAATAATACGGAGTGGATTTAACATTTCGATGTTTCTCAGACGGACAACTTAATGTCACTTGCTCAAGGGTGAGCTTACCAAAGAGTTTATTCATACTGACTCCTAGACAAGCAACAATAAATATTGTTTATACTCAGGTTTTGAATTAAATGAATGAGTGGCCAGGCGGAGGCCGTTAACACCAAGTGCCTCCCCAGGCCGTCTTCAAAGTAGATACGGGGATGGCTTCAAATATCGCCACATATAAACATTAGAAGCCCGAAATAAAATTATAGGGAATGAGCTTCGCCTGTTTTTTGTAATGATTTGATATAACACCTGAGGATGCAATTTCAAGTTGCGAAACCGGTCGTGTGTGTTCTTCAGTAAAAGAAATTAACAATTGCAGCAGACCCGTTTTTTTAAAGAAATTACTGTATTAATGTTGCACATCATCTGTATTTTTATTAATATCTCACTTTGTTTGGATACTGCACTAACAATTTCGAACATTTTGCAAGACATCCTTATTTCTTATACTCGTATATTCTCTGATAAATATGTTTTTAGACAAAAGGAGATGGACAGAGAGAGAAGATATAGGAGAAATATTAACTCAAGGTTTGAATAAATATACCCGGATTTTAAGCTAGTTCTGCGTAAAAAATATGGTACATATAGTTGTACAAATAAACTCGGTCTGCAGCGCTCAAGTCACAATGTGCACGACCGCTATTGTCGGGGGTTCGAATCCCCCCCCCCCTCGGGCATGGATGTTTGTGTCGTCTTTAGTATAAGGTAGTTCATAAGTAGTTAGTTAGTTTACGGACTGATGACCCCGCAGTTAAGTCCCTTAAGCTTAACAAACTTTTGAACGTTTGAATAAACTCGGCTACTCAAGTCGGGTCATCACTACTTGCTACGTTGATTAATAGAAAATTACTATTTCAGCGAGTTCCCAGTTCTTCATGTGTCAGTGTGAACACCACGACATGCGCAACTACGGTTGAAATGAGAACGAGACCATGGTCTCAGGACGTTGAGACTGTGCCAGATCGATGCGTGGTATAATGAATGATAGTACCATCTTGATCATACCGATGGGAGAGTACAAATCCGTCTCCTTCCAGAGGTACAGATCCTTGACACCCGTAATACATGGCGCAGACAAGCTGGCGTCTATTCATCATTTTCGATGCGCAGCTCTTGTGATTGCCGTATTTGCTGTAAAAATTCTGGATATGAGATCCCCCTAATATGCAAAACACTGTTTTTGATAATTTTTTTACCCAAACATATTTCAGCAATTTTGTGCCATCACCATTGGGTTTATTTATTTATTTATGACGTGAAAAACAAAATACATGAAAGATGGCCGCGCGGGAGTAACCGAACGGTCTGGAGCGCCACGTTGCGGATCGCGCGTTTTCCCGAGTAAGAGGTTCGAATCCTCCGTCGGGCATTGGATGCTTGTATTGTCTTTCAAACATGTTAAAATGTTTGTTAAGCTTATCAGACTGAACTGCGTGGTTATCAGTCCCTAAATTTACAAACTACTTAAACTAACTTATACTAAAACAGCACAAACATCCATGCCAGAGGGGGGATTCGAACCCCCGACGGGGAACGACCTCGTGGACCGCTGCATAGCGCCTCAATGCGTTCGGCTGCTCCGCCGCGTTGTTGTCTTTTATATAAGGTAGTTCATAAATAGTTTGTAAGTTTATGGGATGATGACCCCGCAGTTAAGTCCCATAAGCTTTACAAACATTCTGAACATGAAAGATATTTCCGCCTACGCTATCCCGAGAAATCATCAATTGCGGAGCACGCTCTGGAAAACAAACATTGCATTGCGTTCGATGAGACATTAGTCATCACTAGAACAAATACTTTCTGGGATAGCGTAATAAAATAGGCGATCGAAATTAAAAAATCTGAAAAAACTCTTTATAAAGACGGCTGGTTGCAGCTGAGCACAGCTTTGGACCCGGGCATCATACGGTCGAAGCGGGCGCGGCAGGCACGCGACCAAAACGTTACCTTATAAGGCGATGCAGCACCACTGACGTCACAGGAAGCCGCGCAGCAATGTCTCGATAGCCACCACTTAACCATGGCCCAGGAGATCTCGGCCGAAAGCTCGTGGATATCGAACCACTTAACGCGGCTGGAAGCCCGAGAGAATTTTATCAGCAAAATTCACCACGAAACAACGCATTCACACAACAAAATACAATGTTTCCGAACAAACCTATGTGTACTAGGCCTGAAAGTATGTCTTATTTTTGTTTATTACCATAGATTTACATTTAGAGATCATGTAGGACTAACATACTATTTTTAGTGCGAAACGTAAAATTTGGTAAGAGGGGATATCTCCATAATCGGTCTGTATTTTCTATTACTTACGGTACGTTTTGAAGCACATTCTCTCTTCCACGTTCCTGTAGACAGCACACATTCTTCACACATATTCCGCGGACTATTTCCTCTCACCACAACAGTCTTTTTTTTCTTTTATTTCCGCGAATGATGCTGTCGTTTATCGGTTATGAAAGTGACTAGAAGACCAACAGCAGCTGCAAAAGTATTTAGATAAGATATCTGCATGGTGCAAATTTGGTAATTGATCCCAAATAATAAGTGTGGAGTCATGCATCTACGCACTACAAGAAATCCGTTAAACTTCATTTACACCATAAATCAGTCTAATCTAAAGGCCGTAAATTCAAGCAAATACCTAGGAATTACAATTAGAACAACTTAAATCGGTAAGAACACACAGAAAATACTGTATGGAAGGCGAACCAAAGGAAGAACTGCCTATGCTACACTTGTACGATCTAGTTTGGAGTATTACTGCCCATTGTGGGATCCCCATCAAGTTGTGCTGACGGATGACACAAATAAGGTTCAGAGAAGGGCGGCTAGTTTTGTACTATCGAGATAGTGTTTAAAAAAATTGTTCAAATGTTTGTAAATCTATCGGACCAAACTGCGTGGTCACCAGGCCGTAGCTTACAAACTACTTAAACCTAGGTAAACTAACCTAAGAACAACACAAACATCCATGCCCCAGGGAGGACTCGAACCTCCACGGCGAGCAACCGCGCGCTCCGCAGCGAGACGCTTTAGACCGCTCGGCTACTCCATCGCGGCGCGATAGTGTTTCATGGATATGATGAACGAGTTGGAGTTGAAATCATTAAAAAATTGGCGTTATGCGTTGTGCGAGATTTACTCACGTAATTTGTCACCTACTTTCTTGTCCGATTGCGAACACATTTTGTTAGCTCCCACCTACATAGGGAGACATGATCATCATTATAAAATAAGAGAAATCAAATCGAAAATGGAAAAATTATATACCTTTTTCCCGCGCGCTAATAAAGAATGGAACTGTAGAGGAATATCTTAAAAGGGGTTCGGTGAATCCTCTGCCATGCACTTGAGTGTAATTAGCGGAGTATTTATGTAGATGTAGATGCAGAATACAAAATCTCCATCTACATACATACTCCACAATTCACCGTAAGGTGCGTGGCGGAGGGTACACTGTACCACTACTTGGCATTTCCTTTCCTATTCCACTCCCAAATGGAACGAGGAAAAAAAAGAATGCCAATATGCCTCCGTACAAGCCCTAATTTCTCTTATCTTGTTTTTGTGATCACTACGCGAAATGTAAGTAGTCAGCAGCAAGATTGTACTACACTCAGCATCAAATTCCGACCATCTAAATTTACTCAACAGAAATTCACGAAAACAACGTCATCTTTCCTCCAGCGAGTAGTTGCCGGAGCATTTCCGTAACACTCGCGCATTGGTCGAACCTACCGGTAACAAATCTAGCTGCTCGCCTCTGAACCGCCTCTTTGTCTTCCTTTAAACTGATCTGCTGCGGGTCCCTATCACTTGAGCTACACTCAAGACGTGGTCGTACAAGCGTTTTATACGCAGTCTCCTTTACAGGTGAAGTACATCTCCCCAAAATTCTCCCAATAAACCAAAGTCGGCTGTTCGCCTTACTCACAACTGTCCTTACATGTTTGTTCCATTTCATATCGCTCTGCAATGTTATGCCTAGATATTTGAACGACGCGACAGCATCAAGAAGCTCACTACTATTGCTATATTCGAACATTATGGGATTGTTTTTCCTACTCATGCGCATCACCTTACATTTTTCTACATTGAGAGCTAGCTGCCATTCATCGCACCAACTAGAAATTTTGTCTGTCATCCTGTATATTATTACAGTCAGTTAAAGACGACACTCTCCCATCATCAGCAAACAGCCGCAAATTACAACTTACTCTGTCCATCAGGTCATTTATATAGATAGGAAATAATAGTGGTCCTATCACACTCCCCTGGGGCACGCCTGACGATACACTCGACTCTGATGAAAACTCGCCGTCGAGAACAACGCACTGCGTTCTATTAGGAAGTCTTCCAGCCAGTCACAAATCTGTGAACCTATTCCATAAGCTCGTACCAAGAAAGACGTGTTTGGAAAAGATGGGATAATTTAGTGGGATTTCTGTTCTTACGTATAAGTTCAAATGTTTATAAATCTATGGATCTTCACTACAGAGGTTATCAGTCCCTACTCTTACAAACTCTTAACTAAGCTAAGGGCAAAACACACACAAACACACACACACGCACACAGACAGACAGACAGACACACACACACAAGCGTACGTGCTGGAAGGAGGACTCGAAACTCCAACGGGAGCAGTCGCGCGCTCCGCAGCAAACCGCCTTAGAGCGCTCGGCCGTTCCACCGTGGCATACGTCTAGGGGCAACTTCACTACCTCTACAAATAACCAATCAGGAGGAAAGATTACAGTGACAAACAGAAATAATCATTAGCAAAAGACTGTCTTGGAATGGCATATAAGCAGAAATGAAAATATCAAAACAGGATGAAATCGCCTCCAGTGGAGAAGCAGGTGTGTGCTGAACAGTAGACAGAACGGCATAACTGTAGACTGCGATACCACCCGTCTGTTTTAACCCATGATGTCATGAAGATGTCCGAAAACCAGTATACGGGATATCTTAATATTTCTGTACTGGAGATACAAATAATCTGTAGTATTATAGATAACAGAATGTATCATCGATCACAGGTCTTAGCCCAAAAATTCGCGCCTACAGCGCTCAAATACGAAAAAAAAATAATAATAAATAAATAAAAAATTAAAAAAAAAATCTCGGTTAGCCTTTACCTAACCATCAGAGAGAAGCTACAGATCACTTTTTAAACACAAAATATTAATCTGGTTTCTTCGTAAGCAAACTATCGTCTTTAACTCGACCACCACATAATCACTCACGCCTTCAACAAACAAACACGCACACACCTCAAAACTACCGCGCTGTGATGACTTCACGGGTCAAAGCTGACGGGCGGTATCCCCGTCTACAGGTGAGCCGGCAGAACAGCAATACATTTCATTCTTTGTTGGTTCGCCTTCGTGCTTACGGGATTCGTGTCAAAAGAACACTCAGTCAGTCACCCGCTGTTTTTCAGACGCGGCTATTTCCGCTAGCGATCTGAAGCCGGAACAAGTGGAGCGCAACGCGCTGTGCGGAAGCGGCGGCGCCAGCTCCTCCGTTACGCCGGCAGCGGCTCCTCTCGCCTGTCTGGGAGCAATGCGCTTCCCAGGGCCCTGGCAGGCTATGCAGGCGCAGCGATGCCGACACCGCTGTCCTCGCGCTCTGACCGAATAGCTCGCTTCTCGCGCGCTTCAGCGGCGTGCGTTGGTACTTCAAAAAGGGGAACGCCCAAGTTCGAAATTTAACATCTGAGAAATCATTCGCGCAGGACTAACAAGCAAACACTAGTAAAAGCCCGGCAGTCAACAGAATTGACTGCTGTTCTAGATATCATGAATTGTGATTAAGAATATCACTGCAGAGGTGTCTGCTAATAAGCGCTGGGCAAATGATAGTCGCGTTCGAACATGTTCGAGATTTCCCACAACAGCAGAGAGAACTTGATACAGTGTCGAACTGTTCGAACACTCAGATAATAAATGACTCGCGCTGCGATCAGCAAACACCCGCTCTTTTAGCCGAGTGGTCAACGCACCGAGACGGGGAGGCGTACCAGCCCAGGTTCGAATCCGGCTAGCGGATTAACGAAGGGCCGCGGTGGAGTAGCAGAGCGGTCTAAAGCGTCTCGCTGCGGAGTGCGCGGTTGCTCGCCGTGGAGGTTCGAGTCCTCTCTGGGGCATAGGTGTGTGTGTTGTCCTTAGGTTAGTTTACCTAGGTTTAAGTAGTTTGTAAGCTACGGACTGTTGACAACGCAGTTTGGTCCCATAGTTTTACAAACAGTTGAACATTTGTTTAACGAAGGGGGTCGGAGTGCCGGCCAGCCTGGATGTGGTTTTTAGGCGGTTTTCCACATCCCACTAGGTGAATACCGGGCTGGTACCCAAGTCCCGCCTCAGTTACACTGTTCGCAAACATTTCGTAACACTTTACACTTTCACACATATAACACTATACGCAGACATTTGGGGTACATATATCCTCTCGGGGTCATGGGGTGGCGGCAGGAAGGGCATCCGGACACCCCGTAAATATTAACACGCCACATCCCATTTAACAAAGCCGACCCTGCTGAAAATGTTCAAATGTTTGTAGAGCTTATGGGACTTAACTACTGGGCCATCAGTCCCTAAACTTACAAACTACTTATGAACTAGCTGATACTAAGGACGGCACAAATATCCATGCCCGAGGGGGGATTCGAACCCTCGACGGTAGTGGCGGTGCAGACTGTGACTGACGCGCCACAGAACGCTCGGCCACCGCGGTCGGCTCCGACCCTGCACGTGCGAGAAAATGGCTAAGAGAAAGAAGAAGAAGAAGCTGCGGGAAATTTTGAAGTTACCGGGCTATCGCTTTGTTCAGAACTAATTTCATAGAAAGTACAAGTATATGTAAAATAAAAGAAGGACGTAACTACGAAAAACTATAAAAAAATAAAAATAAAAATAAAAAAAAATAAAAACTGTCTGGTATCACTGCAAGATATGATCCACTGACAAACTAAATATCTGCTACTATAACATATCTATTGCTGCACATTACTGAAGGCTAACATCCAATGGAAAAAAATGTGAATTCTTCACAAACAGAAATTACATTTAATGTGATTATAAGAGTTAGGTTGCAAATGACCATTCCATTCTCTGTTCATACGGTACAGTAACAGAAAAATGTAACCACCTTTTAATCGCCTTGAAAATAGGGAAAACATTAGAAATTTAATACCCAATACCGGAAATAAGTCAGACAAACATTAACTTTAATTGCGACCATGGGGAATAAATAGTGCACGAGCTGCTTGTACGTAGTACCCACAGACGTTGCTCGATCGCAGCACTAAAATTTTAAATCGCAATTGCTATCGTTTACTTATAGCTTATATTCATTACCGTTTTTATTTATGACCTGCAGCCTAGAAGCTACTATAGTCAGAATTTCACACTTATTTCTATCTGTAGGACATTAATGACATCTATCTTCGTTATAAATCGTACACTGCACACTACAGAAAAGATTTATGAATGCCATCGTTGTAAATCGTATAGGTAGTACCTCCTGACATTGCTAGATAGTATCGTCATCGAATGTTTGAACATTTCTCGAGATTTCGCGAACTGTGACGTAAATTGTTCGAACAATTCGAGTCATGTTCAAACCCAGCTCTACTGCTAATTCAAACTGAGTTACCCAGATCAGTCGGCGAGGACGCCCCTTTGCTTACTGCCCCACGGGGTTTCCCCCTTCTACTTGCTAAACTGTTCAAAGTAGAGTGCAATGGAGCAAACCACTGGCGGTACATTTGTAAAGAGCCACCACTAGCTCAATAGATAAAGATGATTTAAATAATGAAATGTTAATTTAGATGTCAAAGATTTATTTGCACATAACATTTCTTGTGTAAATCTTTCCATCTTTATTAAGCTCCCCTTGAAGAGAAGCATCAATAATTTTTTAACTTTACGCACTTTATTTCACGACATCTTGAACAGGCAACATAATATTGTCCACGTCCGAATGCAGGCTCAGGTAAAATAATGCCATCACGTTTGAGCGTTTGCCCCTGCGACTGAATTGTCTGCGTCTAAATTGAAATGGCAATCCTGTTTGAGATGGCACCAAGTCAATTCTTGGAATGACGAATTTCACCTTTAGAGGAGCCAGTCATAGACTTAGGTATTATAACATTATTTTTTAGTCGGAGATACCAAGCCACAAACGAAATAGGTATATATAAATCTGTATTCTGTATTGTACTCTATGTCTTTGTCCAGTTGTGACATATTTCCGACACTAATGGTAATAACCTCAGTCTAAAAATATTTTTTAAAATGGATTCTAACGCCAATGTCTAACTAATAACGATTAATAACGATCAACTCTAGCATAGAGCATTACTCTCTGGCAGTTACTTCACGAAAAAACGTTTATGATAGTTATCGGCGACATACTGGCACACATAAGCTGTAAAACTGCGCATGCGCATAGCTGCTTATAGAACTCGACAATAGCACTGCGCATTCGCAGCTCTATCGGCGACAAACTGACACACACTTAAGACGCTTATGAATAAGATACCTCCACTCATTGATCGCACTAACTCCCAAACGGAGGACACAGTAATAGGCATGGCCGGTGTAGAGAAACATGATTTGAGATCCAGTACTTTCTATTAGCGCTTGGAGCTCTGGTAGTTTCAGTAAAAGTCAAATTACTGTATGTGGCTTCTAATCAGAAGCCGGTTGCACTTACGAAATATGATGGGGCGGTCTGGTGTGTCTCAGCCGGTGGCTCAACGGATAGTGAGGAAACTTTGGCACTTTTCAAATATATAGTAGCAAATGCAACACAAATGTTTATAGAGCTTATGGGACTTAACTACTTATGAACTAGCTACTACTAAGGACGGCACAAATATCCATGCCCGAGGTGGGATTCGAACCCCCGACCGTAGTGGCCTTGCAGACCGTGACTGACGCGCCGCAGACGGCGCGGTCACCGCGGCCGGCTATGCAACACACTTTGGGAATACGTGCCTATGAAATATGGTAGCGAAAGGAAGAACTTACGGCTACTCTTACATTTATCATTTCAAATCGTCAGCTTAACCACGCAACATCACGCAAGCCGGAAAAACATTAGAGATGAATGTTTGTAAACCTGTTGGACCAAATTGCTATGGTCATCAGGAGCCGACGACACTTTAGAGAGAGAGAGAGAGAAAAGAAAAAGGCTCGTAGGAGTTAGTCATCTATGTGCAGGTTGTATCATTGTCATTTAAATGAACAAAACGCACACTCTCGTTTTTGCTGAAGTATGAAGTGGTGGTGAAAGGAAATAGTCCGTAAAAAGTGTGTAAAGCTTGTGTGTTGTCCAAAGAAACACAGAAGAGAACATGTGCTTCAAAACAAACCATGGCAAAGCTACCATTGTCTAATTGAGTAAAAAGTGCCCTACATTACCACGAAATGCTAAACCAAGCATTAAAAAAACAAATAAAAACACTGATGATGGGACAGAGGTGCTCAAACATTTTTGGGTGCAAAGTAAACACAGTTTTTTGCTTATCAGGCGGACCTGATATCCGAAATTTTTGACTGAAAACATGTCAATAACAAGAGCTGCACATCGAAAATTATACCTCCTGAAGAATTTAAATGTCGACGCCTTTTTAACAGGTTTTTACTTATAATAAATCCTACAGAGATTTATGTGTCTGTGATAAATTTTCTGTGCGTCATAATCACCAGTTACATGCGGCTGTTTGATGAGTGGAGATCAGGTTTTGCGCGCGCGCAGGGAACGTGGGGGTACTGGCTTCATTTTCTGGGCAGAATTACTGTTAGCAGCTCATTCTCTCCCGGCATATGAGCGCGTAAGACTAAACGAGAAGAAAGAATTTGCAGCTGAGAGGCGTTTTCTTATTTAATATACACAACTTTCATAAGAGGGACACGTATTATATAGTCAAAGCAAATATTCAATTATCTTTCTTAATGAAAACGCCCTCAATCAAAAATTGTTCACGCAGCTACCGATGACAACGAACACAGGACTGTCTTGCGAAACTGATGATCATGCGGATGTTATTCTTATTTGTGTGCTTGCTAACATAAATTGGAGAGGAATTCCGCCTTATGCAAGACATCTTTTTTGTTTTTAATGTCCAAACATGGTTTTCATTTTGCCTTTAATTTCTTCATGAAGTTAGCAGATTTTACATGTTACGTTAACGAAGCAATAACATGTTTTACAGCTTGTCATTTTTGTGCTATGGTGCTGCTTTTTTTTCTTACGCAGTGTTATCATGTTTTCCGATGTGATTATTATTATTATTATTTTGCACTAATTGCTGTCAACTCGGAGTGTTTATATAACCAGAACACAACACTTCAAAGTTAGTTCACACGAACACACAATAGTTGTATTACTCGCGCACTGTAACTTGGCATCATTCTGCATAAACGACAAAACAGATGACAAATCAAGTAACAATCAGCCAACGCTGGCTAACGGCAAGTCCTATGTTCACAGTTGGCAACAAATATTTGCACGTCGCTACAGCACAAAATCTACCGACTACTTACGAGTCCTATCGACAAGAAACCCAGGCCATCCGCACCTCAAGTAACAACTGTCGTGTTTCAAAATCACTCATGTGGCCTCGTTCTTCCACTGTGTTGGCGCGAGAAGTACTTCCATTATTTTTGGAGTTTATAATTAACTCTTGTCCGATGCAATCCGCTGTCACATACCGGGTGATCAAAAAGTCAGTATAAATTTGAAAACTTAATAAATCACGGAATAATGTACAGAGAGAGGTAAAAATTGACACACATGCTTGGAATGACGTGGGGTTTTATTAGAACAAATAATAAAATAAAATAAAAATAAAAATAAAAATTAAAAAAATATGAAAAAACAAAGTATTGCTAGACGCGTGAAAGATTTCTTGCGCGCATCGTTTGGTGATGATCGTGTGCTCAGCCGCCACTTCCGTCATGATTGGCCTCCCAGGTCCGCAGACCTCAGTCCGTGCGATTATTGGCTTTGGGGTTACCTGAAGTCGCAAGTGTATCGTGATCGACCGACATCTCTAGGGATGCTGAAAGACAGCATCCGACGCCAATGCCTCCCGTAACTCCGGACATGTTTTACACTGCTGTTCACAACATTATTCCTCGACTACAACTATTGCTGAGGAATGATGGTAAACATATTGAGCACTTCCTGTACAGAACATCATCTTTGTTTTGTCTTAATTTGTTATGCTAATTATTGTTATTGCTTTTCTGATCAGATGAAGCGCCATCTGTCGAACATTTTTTGAGTCTTTTTGTTTTTGTTAAAACCCCATGTCATTCCAAGCATGTGTGTCAATTTTTACCTCTCTATTTACATTATTCTGATTTATTAAGTTTTCAAATTTATACTGACTTTTTGATCACCTGGTAGTACGCGACCGTACCCTGGATCATTTGTGTGCTGGAACAGTTCTAGAAGGCGATCAGGCAGGTAACTTGAAGTACTGATGACGTAACGCAGGAGTTACCAACGTTTTCCTTCGACGGAACACGTCACCAAAGTTTTCCTCCTACTAAACACTTGACTGATAACCGTCGCTGTTTAGTCCCTTGCAAAAACCAACAACAATAACTAAACACTTCACCAATCTTTTCCTCTGTCAAAACACTTCGAGAGTCGTGGTACCGCTCTAGAATACCTTGTTTATTTTGAAGATGAAAAAATTTTGATGAAGTTGAATAATAGCCAAGTGGTTTTAACTTACATTACTGTATCTTGGAAAACTTTTCTCAACTATCGTAAATATTATTGTTGACTTCTTCAGGTGATAATGAACTTCGTTACGTCACGTGTTCAAACAAACTGAGGAATATCCGTGTGGGATATTAAAAAAAAGTCAAAGTTATGGTTTGAAGCTGTTGTTAACATTTAGCGAAAAATGTAAGGATGACATGGGGATAAAAGTGTTCATATGGCAAATAGCAGACGTCTTCCTCTAACCGTGCTCATTCATGGGGTATGGAATGCTTAGCCACCCCTCAGCTTCAAGCCGTTCTGTTCGCGAATACTAGGAAAACATACGTAAGGACGAACAACGCTTCTTTATAAGGAGGCACCCTGGGCAGTCAAAAGGGCAGTTGATAAACGGGTTTTCCTGCCTTGTACAATTGCACGCTAACGATTGTCCCCTTGTAACGAAAACTGATCGCCTTATTCCCTCAATATTCAAGCTCGCATCCAGTGCATAACTAGTGAGATTACCTCATACTTACCGAAAATGCAGATTCCATAAGCAGTATTATCTGCCTGGAACGACATTATATTACAGCTTTGGCAGTTCTCTGATTAGAGCCAGTTGGCCAAAATTCTGCAATCCCTCAGTCATTTGCGTTTCGTACCGTATTCCACAATACAGATATTTTACGATCCCAAAATCTCATTATCCCCAGTGAATTAGACGGATCGTGCCTTCCCCTTGTAAGATTGTCACTGAAGTACGTAGCAGAAAACTACTCCGAAATAAGATCATGTGAATTAATCTTATTTAATATATTTAAGGATCGATACGAATACTATCCACTGTTGTGACTGCGATTAACTAGTGTCAAACCACGGTAACTATGATTTAGAATTTTCAGCTAGCTGTACTTGAAACTTTATACTCCAAAGCGAAATCGGGTCTGTGGCCAGCATTTTACACTCAGAATCGATATTAAATAATGACCGTTTTTGTTGGCTGTGGAAGAGAGGTATATTTATATCACCGGAAATATTTTTGCTTTTTATCCGGCTTAGAAACGTGTGTGGTAAGGATGAAATACTTAATGCCATTTCACTTTTGAAGAAATGAAATAATAAAATGATTCCAATTGCTGTAATAATTCCATTGATTTGAGATGTTACGGCGAGCCTATTTAAATTTACAGTATAGATACAATAAGTTCATAAAACAGTACATTAAACTTTACTCTCCCTTCCTTCCAAAATAATGAGCATGCTTACCAAACTTCTTCTTAGTTGATTTACACATTATACCGAACAATTTGTATTGAAAATTTACTTCCAGTGGCTGACTAGATCGAAAGCTGTCTTACAACTTAATGGATAAAAAAATCCTTGATTTAGTGACTATGAGCAAGTGCCTTTACTTTTTTTATGTGGTTGGAGCCCTTGTTTCGATACAATTTTACAGGTGCTTCAAGATCACTCTAGCTTTGATCGGCCTATTCCACTGAACGTTAAATTTTCTGTTACAATTTTTTGTCCTTTTTTTTCTCACATGACGGAAGGAAGGAACATAAGGGTTTATAATGTCCCAAGCACAACGCGCTCATTAAAGACGGAGTACAAGTTCCGACTGATTTAATACTGGAGAAAGGAATATGCCGTATCCTTTCAAAAGAATTGCGATGACATTTCTCTGTGCCGATTTCGGGAAATCTCAAAAACGAAATCTAGACGTCTGGAGGCTTGTTGGAACCGCCGCTCTCCCGAAAGCGAATCCAGTGTGCTAACCACATTGCCGCCTCCCTCGGTTTGCCTACATTAAAGGCATCCATTTACTTTACACACGTTTTCGAACAAAGATGCTAGCTTTGAGTCCATTTTGTTCCGTACTGAAATAGCCCAGACGTAGCCATGTTCCACCTAAATTTTTCTTTGTTTTCCTAACATGACACTGAGACTGTGGACAAAGAAAGCGAATTAGCTCGAACCTATTCTAGTATGATCGATTATGTACATTTAGTTACACGGAAACCTTTACGCAAATACAAATTCAGTATTGTTATGAAATTTTTCACCATCCATTACGCTTAATAAGACTTGAAACATAATAATTATAGTTTCGTGCTCCATTGGTCTTTATCAGCTTCTTTATACTTCACACTCCTCTCATGTGACTTATAATAAAGAATGAATAATATTAAGAAAGTATTTTGTTTCTAAAAATGTTCAAAGGTCATAGTTATATGGGGCCAAACTACGTTGGTCATCAGTCCCTAGTCTTACAAACTACTTAAACTAAGTTAAACTAACTTAAGGACAAAACACACATCCACGACCGAGGGAGGATTCGAACCACCGATGCGGGAGGCCGCGCGATCCGTAACGTGGCGCCCCAGACCGCTGTGCTACTTCCGCGCGGCAGTATTTTGGTAGTCGAAAATTTTCGTTGTATCAAGTATAAACGAAAATATTTTGGGAGGTGGCAGGGAGGGGCAGACACCTTTCCCCACCCCACTGAGCAGTCCCTATTTGCTGAGGGCCTGTCGCTATAGCCCGTGTCCCAGAATCTAAACGGCCGCGTCTTTACAACTTAAAGAGCAGGAAGAAACGTCAGCGGCAGAAATGCGGAGGATATGAAACAGCCTTTTGTCACAAATTTATTGTCACTGCCCTTTGGGAGTGGCACGCAGGCTACAGGGTAACAGTGACCTTCGCCCAAACATTAAACCCGTTTTACGTCCCAGTGTCCCCAACGTCTGATAATTTACGGCGAATTCCAGAATATAAAGAATAAATTTTATATCTGATTCAGATTTAAGGAATCATAAAAATACAGTATATTTCTGGGCAACAGAAGAAAACGTTATAATGAAATTATTGCGAGCAAGGAGAGTCCCTCTCCCTTCGTGTGTCGGAAAGAAATTACGTTAGAGAAATCTTAAAATACGATTCAGAATATAACAGATCTTAAAAATTGTAAGAGGAATGGCGAAATAAGAAACATTACAAGAATTTACGACTGAGCTGTCTAGTTTAATGTAATTTTCGTGACAAGAAATGTGATGTATATATGACAATATTTCCAATTGAAACTCATATCACCAAAAGAACATGAAGGGAGCAAAACATTTACGTGTAATTTCTAACGGACATGGGATCTCTTATTTTGTTATAACACTGAGGAACAAGTAATATCTGTATTTTCTTCTTTATTTATACGAGTCGACAACATACCATACATATGTTGTTGAATATGGTAAGGTGGTACAACTGCGATCATTTCGGACAAATGTTATTGTAACTAAAAATATATTAAGAAAAGAAATAATTTTAACTATGGCACTTGTTCTTGTATGTTTAATGAATATGTAATACAAAGATTGGACAGTTACAAATGTTGATATAAACACAAAAAAGGTTAAGAATTGTGAAAAATCTATCGAAAATGTACCACATTAGGTACAATGTTGATCACTTCCTGGTACAATTTTCATCACTGGCATCTTCCACATAAAAAGCACTTTTCCCTTGGACACCAATGCATACTTCGTGGTACCAAACATTGAATAATATAGAATTTGCCAACGCGTGAAAACTAGAAAATTTATAAGAGCGCGTTCGACTGAATAGCTTCACGTACCTCTTAAAGGGAAGGAATTTATATCTCCGCAGCACAAAGTGGTGTAGTCTTGCAAAAGACAGGAGGAGCTGTAGAAACCTGCTACACTACAATGCCACACAAAGGCAAGTTCTACCAACACTATGCGACTGAAAATTTGCGCGAAATCTAATGTTGATCGGAATTGTACCTATATCGAATTTGTACCACCTTACCCTATTATACATATACAGAAACTACAAAATATATACAGATATATTCGAAATGGTGCCCAGAATTCAGCTGTACGAACTGCCTTATCACTGGTGATGACCTGATTGTCTAGCGAGAGTGTCCTTCCAGTTCCCTGCAGTTGCGAGTTACACGACACTCGTATAGCTCGTCCCCTCAGATGTATCCCCATTTCTTCATGGATACCTTAAACCGAGATACTCCAGTTGTCAGTCTGTTGAGGACCTTTCATGTCTTGTATAGAAGGTGATGACCTGCAACAAGTTGTTCAAATCAAACGTTTGTTAAGCTTATGGGAATTAACTACGGGGTCATCAGTCCCTAAACTTACAAACTACTTATCAACTACGTTATACTAAAGACGGCACAAATATCCATGCCTGAGGGGGGATTCGAGCCCCCGACCTTAGTGGCCGTGCAGACCGTGACTGGAGCGCCTCAGTCTCCTCGGACACCGCGGCCGGCAACAAGTTGTTCTTTGGGGTTATTCCAGTATTCTTCTGATGATAACCTACGGCAGAGTTCGTATCCTGCGGTTTGCAGGTGTTGTTGGAATAGTTTGTTGTGTGGAGGAAACTTTTCCTCGATTGAGTCTTGATGGTTGATGTTGACATCGAAACAGGGGACGTCTTGAACCAGTCTCCTGCTTCTTTCTATTTCAGCTGTCCTTCCCCTTCGAATATCTGGACGTGTTTCGCCCAAGAGGTAACATGGGTTAACAGAGATTGCTCACAGGCAGTGTGTTACATGCGTCCTGTTTCACTTAGGGCAATATTTACCTGTTTGGCACGGATGGAGTTTTGCCACACGGGTGCTGCATATCCTGCAGTGGAGAAGCACAAAGACAGGGCATAGAACATTTGGATGTCTTCCCCAGTTGTTGCCTGTCAGTTTCCGAATAATATTGTTCCTAGCACAGAATTTCATTTCTGTATCTGTGCAGTGGTCCTTGAAGGTGAGGGAACACCTTTATTCCCATATACGTATTTTGGAGTATTGCAGCGTGCCTGATATTGGCGTTTGTAGGTTATGTTTTGCTTCCTCCTGGCCTCTGTTCCACAAGTGGAGTGCACCCACTTGTGTCTTTGAAGGGTTTGGCTTCAGATAG
The DNA here is from genome assembly GCA_026315105.1 of Locusta migratoria. Lineage (NCBI taxonomy): Eukaryota > Metazoa > Arthropoda > Insecta > Orthoptera > Acrididae > Locusta > Locusta migratoria. Next base: position 247,538,612 of record CM048748.1, read on the forward strand.
TTACTATCACAATAGTAAGATAGTGGCTTAATGCTTCGTGCTAGTATTTTCCACGTCTATAAAAGTTTTCACTTGTGCAGCAACTGCTGTGTAATGTTTCATCTAATCCTGAACAGCTGCTGCCTGGTCATGGCCATAGAAGGGGGCTGATGACGAGTGCCCCTATTCTTGTGAACATCCATTGTAGTTGTCTGAGACTCTTGGAACAACAATACTTTCTTCGAGAAATATGACTAAACCAAATGTCTACCAATCCGTGTCAAGGTCCCAACGCCTATCACATGTTACCGTGCCTCTTTGTGTGCCCTACTGGCCATTAAAATTGCTCCACCAAGAAGAAATGCAGATGATAAATGGATATTTATTGGACAAACATATTATGCTAGAACTGACATGTGATTACATTTTCGCGCAATTTGGGTGCATAGATTCTGAGAAAACAGTACCCACCTCTGGTCGTAATTACGGCCGGCGTGTACAGGTACAGATGCCCATGCAGCTTCAACATGATACCACAGTTCATCAAGAGTAGTGACTGGCGTATTGTGACGAGCCAGTTGCGCGGTCACCATTGACTAGACGTTTTCAATTGGTGAGAGATCTAGAGAATGTGCTGGCCAGGGCAGCAGTCGAACATTTTCCGTATCCAGAAGGTCCGTACAGGACTTGTAATACGCGGTCGTGCATTTTTCTGCTGAAATGTAAAGTTTCGCAGGGATCGAATGAAGGCTAGAGCCACGGGTCGTAACATATCTGAAATGTAAAGGCAGCTGTTCAAAGTGCCGTCGATGCGCACAAGAGGTAACCGAGACGTGTAAACAATGGCACCCCATCCCATCACGCTGGGTGATACACCAGTATGGCGATGACGAATACACGCTTCCAATGTGCGTTCACCGCGATGTCGCCAAACACGGGTGCGACCATGATGATGCTGTAAACAGAACATGGATTCATCCGAAAAAATGACGTTTTGCCATTCGTGCACCCAGGTTCGTCGTTGTGTACACCATCGCAGGCATTCCTGTCTGTGATGCAGCGTCAAGGGAATCCGCAGCCATGGCCTCCGAGCTGATAGTCCATGCTGCTGCAAACGTCGTCGAACTGTTGGTGCAAACGTCCCCATCTGTTGACTCAGGGATCGAGACGTGGCTGCACGATCCGTTACAGCCATGTCGATAAGATGCCTGTCATCTCGACTGCTAGTGATACGAGGCCGTTTGGATCCAGCACGGCGTTCCGAATTGCCTTCCTAAACCCACCGATTCTATATTATGCTAACAGTCATTGGATCGCGACCAACGCGAGCAGTAATGTAACGATACGATAAACCGCAATCGCGATAGGCTGCAATCCGACCTGTGGTATCGCACAAGTGTAAAGTGCGCGCCACCTACTTTCGCCGCGCGCCGCCATGCACGCACGGCGCGGCGTTCTTAGGACGTCAGCCACGAGCGCCCTCTGCTACAACTCCGCTCGTGGCCACCACTGAACGACATCGTTCACTTGGGACTGAGATAGGAACCAGTTAACACTTCGGAATCAGATAGGCACCAGTGAAGACTTGGCTATCGGACAGGCACTAGGCAGGCCTCTAGCTGAACTATGTATCAGCATTCTGCAGTACTGAGCTATGTAAAAGTTAAGTATTATATAAATTCTGTGCAATATATATCTCGTTCTAATTTTCTCTAGTGTTTCTAGTTTCTGCTGTCCCACTGGCTGGTCACCTCCTACCTGCACAAGCGTGCATCTTTATTCCTGTGTCGGTCTTTCTACTCGGCCACCGACACCTACGACGGAAACGAGACACAAAAGCGGCGACGAGGCTGGGACACAAAACGACCTTTATCAAATTCGGAAACGTGATGGTACGCATTTCTCCTCCTTACACGAGGCATCACAACTACGTTACACCAGGCAACGCCGGTCAACTGCTGTTTGTGTATGAGAAATCGGTCGGAAACTTTCCTCATGTCAGCACGCTGTAGGTGTCGCCACCGGCGCCAACCTTGTGTGAATTCTCTGAAACGCTAATCACTTGAATAGCACAGCATCTTCTTCCTGCCGGTTAAATTTCGCGTCTGTAGCACGTAATCTTCGTGGTGTAGCAAATTTAATGGCCAGGAGTGTATTTTGTTTCAGAGAAAAATGGTGTACTGCCTAATAGTCACACTTGAATTTATCGATTACTGCAAGGGTAATTGATCTGATGATGTTGCTGGATGCTTGTTGGCTCCCAAGTGGCCAACGGCTTGTAGCTGCAAAAAGATGTCCGACGGCGCACGTCTTCCCCGAGTGTTTCAGTAGCGACGCAAAAGACGCGAGGGACGTGTCCCCTCAGGAGGTGTGCGGCCGTTGCAGCCGCCACCCTGAGGGCAGGGTACCGCTACCGGCGGTTGTCTGCTCTGGAAATAGACGCACGGGACCCGTCAGTCTGGTTACCAGCGCTACCGCAAGCCTGACAAGGCTGATCACCTCGTCCAGTTACGATATGCACGGCCGCGCTCGACGACCTACAGTAACTCCTGGTAAGGGATGAACTTCTCATGCCGCTTTTCCAATCTGAAACGTTAAAACAAAAGTGAAATATAAATTTTACAACATCACCTTAACTGGCCATAACTTGACACTCTGATATTGAAGTTCTAAGGAATCCATACATTAACTTCAATTTAAACAATGGTGGTGCATTCGTTGACTGTGACTGGTACAGTACTGGGTAGAAGCAATGAGCAGGAAATGTGTTTGCAACTGTTCATGTTATGCTATATTTAGGCATACCGGCAAATTCTATCGAGAAATCGTGACAAATACTGGCAGAAAAAAGCCATGGTTGGGTATTGCTATTGGAAGTATTGTGTATTAGCCCTAACATCTTCTATGCCATCTTCACAATGGGATATTGCACCCTTGTGAAGGAGGAGAATTCGTGGCTTATCAGTATTTGCTTGCGCTCAATCCATCTGCTCATTACTAAAGCGAAATTACAAATATCTACCGAAACACCAAACAAAATGCTTCAGACTTCTTCCTAGTCCCTCGAGTCAAACTTGCCTTGAGAGGAAAGAGATTTGACGATATTCCTGACATCCAATGAAAAGTGACGAGGTTTTTGAACACCATCCCAAAGAAAGGCTTCGTACAAAGTTCCAGGCTATGTATCGCAGAGCTCAGCGGTGAACAGTTGTGTGAGGTGACAATTTCGGAGGACAGTAAGGCAAATGTGGTTCATAGTTCATCTACGTTAATGCTACAGGACTGTTCACCGAACTTTATTGTGAGATGTTGTATTTCGTACGGTGCATGACAGAAGGTACGTTACAACACACTTGGAGACCATTTTACCATTTACCATGAATGTTGGCTGATATGTGTGTGTTTTATGGAGGAGAATTTTGTAATCCGCACACTACCGTGTGCAGCATGGCATAGGTACCTTGCATTAAACTTCACAACGTTTCACTGATCACCACGGAAGTTGACATACATTCTGTATACGTGATTTTTCATAAAGAGAGGGTAGGGGGAAATGTGGCGAAAAGATCATTTAGCCACCCCTTAAAACTAATCAAGCCAATTTCATGGTCAACTATGCCGACCCTGCATACGTGGGGAAAGGTGCAAGGGAAGAAAATAGGAGGTAGAACCATGGAGGAGGAGCTTAAGAGAGACATTTCGAGGAGATAGGCAGAGGGGTGGGAGAGGAAGAGATGGACAGAAGACAAAGAGAGAGAGAGAGAGAGACAGCTGGCGTAACAAGAACGTGGAAGAAATACATATCTGGCCATCGCCGGATTTTCAGCAGTGGCGACCGATGGTACCTGAAGTTGGGTGTTGCACCCAAGTTTCAATGTCGCATTTTTTAAACATATGAAACAGATGACTATCAACGTTACTCTTATAGCTTCTGAGACGTTTGAAGGCTTCTTGCGAAAACTATTTATTCTTTCACTTTGAAATACTTTTAATGGTTGATATGTTGTACGTAATGATTCAACATAATTAACAGAATGCTTACACAGGATGTCAACGTCTTCAAACCATCGACAAGTGTCACGCTTTATCAGTCACAGCCGATTAAAAACCTCACAATAAACTGCTGGTGCTAGTAAACGTCTTGCCTAGGTTGCTGATTATTATAAACTCTGCTAGGCTAACAGCACCTGAAAATGATCTAACTAACGCGACAGCCATTCAACATATGATCCAGCGACAATACAGATTCGCATCTCTCTCCTACAATGCTAGACTAAGTGCAGCGTATGGTTCGAGATAGGCAGGCAATGTTTGATGACTGATCTCAACTGTCGCAATATCTGGAGTAATCAGTCTAAATCTGAAACAAAATTATTGCGACTGCTATTGAAATGTCAGTATTGGTTTGCACAGTGACATACCTGAATCACCGTGGAGTTTCGAGTCCTCCATGGGGCATGGGTGTGTGTGTTTGTTCTTAGGTTAGTTTACCTAGGTTTAAGTAGTTTGTAAGTTACGGACTGATGACCACGCAGTTTGGTCCGATAGATTTACAGACATTTGATTTGAACATACCTGAGAAGAAAGAATGCCTGAAGGAGCATAGGGAGAGATGACCTCTGTGAAGTGGTGGCACCTGGTGGAGCACTGGCAGCTGCTTCTGGCCAGTGGGTTTGCAGGCGAACCGCCACCCCTGCGGCGTCCCCGGCGAGGGTGTTACGAGGAGCCGCGGTGAGATCTGGACCACAGAGTATTTGTCTGTGCCTCGACTCGCCGCCGCCGCAGACTGGCATTTCCTGGAGGAATGCCAACGCCCAGAGCTCGGCGAGAGGGCGGCAAGGTTTTCGGCGCGTTACGGGGCAACAGGAGGTTGTACGACGAAAAGTACTTGATCGTAACATATTTTTTTGCATAGGTTAGGCTTCCTAAACGAAAAGAATGTATAGGAAAAGGGGAGATACACAGTTTTAAAATATTGGTAGTTGGGCAAGACTATCACAGTACCACGCAACGCCAATGGTTTTGATCTAGTGAAATAGAAGTAGAACGTAAAAAATCGGTACTGGTGTAAGTTGTTTATCACATTAATGTTCAAATGTTTGAAGACCTATTGGACCAAACTGATATGGTTCTCGTTCCATGGATTTACAATCTACTTAAACTATCTTCCACTAAGGACAACACACAGACCCTTGCCCGATAGAGGACTCGAACGAACGACAAGAACGGTGGACCAGTCTGTAGCATGTCGCCTTAGGCCGGTTGCTCATTGCACGATTTCGCCCGTCCGGGAAAAAACCGTCCGGGCCGTTTTTCTTAGTCGACTAATAGAGATTGGGACCTTTCACACAGTACGGTTACAATACGAGCACGATTTTCAGTCGCGCTGCAGTTGGCCGTACTCCTGCAACACCACCTACACACAATGCCTCACAACAGCCCGTGCTACGTCATAGTGACTAGGCCATGGCCGCCAGCCTACTGGCTGGCCGCTACGAGGCAGGGGGCGTGCCCCAGCGGCCAGCTATTCAGCTAGGGCCGCGGCCTGGTCAGTATGACGTATCATGGGCTGTTGTGAGGCCTTGTCTCTAGGTGGTGTTGACTCCCGGCTCAGTGGCCCAAATGGCCAAGTGCATGCTTTTACACTACACCATTTCAACCGTCCGGGAGCTGTCCACAGTGTTCTTTCTAGTGCGTTTAGTTTAGCTGCAGGATGCGTTTCTCGGTGTTTTCAGTTTGTGTGTGTCGGTGGCTTATTTTCATATTATGGAATTGCTGAAATTTTGATATGGCTAGTTCAATCGAAACCTGTATTATGAGTCAAAACTTTAGATAATTACTACGATAGAAACGCAATGACAAAAGCATGGTATCAAGTATGTTCAAAACTCAACTAGGATTTTGAGAGCATTAGTGATACAGGAAAAAATGCGTTTGGTAAGTACCACCTATTAAGCAAAGTAAGTACTTACTTGTTTTTTAGCTGAATAACATTGTATTGTTCTTTATAACGCATTACGGCCGTGTGAAGTTGGTCTACGCAAAATATGATTTTTCCTGTTTGTATGGTACTTTTGTTAATAGAAATAGAAGAAGTAAATTTTATGTATAGAATCTGAAAAAGAAGCAGCAAGTGTTTATACATCTATTGTTTGATTTGAATGGCATATTTGTTGAAACACCAGTAATAACAAAGATGTATTTGAAAACTTACCTAAAATTCATAGCTAGAATTTCAAAAGGTTGTAGACAATTTCTGAATTACTTGTTTTGAAGAACATTCATCACTTTCCCGTATAATTCATCGATGTAGTCAACTGACATAGAAAAGTTCTTAAACGTAAGGAGAGGCATTGAATTAAAATTTATGCTGTGGCAGGGATTCGAACCCGGGAACTCCTACTTACTAGGTAGGCGCTTCAGACCACTCAGCAAACACAGCGTTGCAGCCAAAGCGACTACACGGACTGTCTTAAAGCACGTCTCCCTCCACACCATATACTTTAATCCAATGCCTCTCCTTACGCTTAATACCTTTGGTATAACGAGACAATGTTGTCTCAAGGAATTGTATGATTTGTTGGTACTGACATACAAAAGTATAACTTTCGGTTGTCGTTTCTCAGGTCTGCAAAATTTGCAGATTTTCTTGAAAACCCCGACGTAGTCACGTCTCTGATTATTTGGGTGAATCCAGTGGAGACGATTGCGCTTTCGTCTTCTCCGTCGATACAATATCCACAACGAAATGACTCATTCACGATCCATAATAAGAACTGTACGAGGCCAGATTATCATGGGAAGTGATGTTGTTGATTAACGTTTAAAAATCGTTCACTGAGAAAATCAACACACTATGATATAAACGCGTGTTTTTTTTTCCCCGTACGGGCCAAATCGTGTAATGTGCAAGTGGCCTTAGACCACGCGGCCATTCCGCGCAGCCATCAGCAGTTGTTTATAAACAGGCCCACTGTTTCCCGATTGTCAGGCTTTTGCAAACCATTTCTAGTGGATCAGATCTCGGATCGGTATGAGCCTGGAGCCTGTAGCGTAAGTGCGGCGGCGGCGGCTACCGGTTGTGGCGGGGAGCGGCCGCCACTTAGGCCCAAGGCCGCGGCTGCCAGCCGAATAACATTTCAGCCTCACAAGGAAAAACGCCGCTGGACGCCTTCCAAGGCCGCCGGCTCCGCGGCATCTCGTGTCAGCCGCATGCCGCAGCCGCGTGCCGCAGCTCTGACAAAGCGGTTCGTCTTGAGTGGCGCTCTCCAGGCCACACGGGCTACTCGACTCCTCTGTGTCCTGCAGCCGCTCACCAACTACTGGACACACTTGTCTAATGTTCGTGGTTGTCTCCATATAGCCAATGCTGCTGTTGTCAAGCTTTTGCGTCCCTCCTTCTCAACGTGAAATGTACTCTCTCGTAACTGACAATGTCCACAGACCGGATATTAAAAACTGCTTGAGATGTACCACCAGTCACTGCCAACAGCAGGTCCTTATGAGGTGTTTAGTGGACTGTGACCGATAAAGCGTTACACCCGTCGCCAGGTGTGTAACATATCTGTGAGTGGTACATACAACGTTCATTTCCGCAATAGTGCGAGACTATAGTGAGGAAGAACCCCCTGATTTACCTCTAGGAAAAAAAAAAATAAAGATAACTGATTTTAGCATTTCTACATTGCTTTGAGTGTCTGGATAATAAATGGAGCTTTAAATACGGCAATGACACAAAATTATTGTATACACTAATGGCCATTAAAATTGCTACACCAAGAAGAAATGCAGATGATAAACGGGTATTCATTGGACAAATATATTATACTAGAACTGACATGTGATTACATTTTCATTCAGTTTGGGTGCATAGATCCTGAGAAATCAGTACCCAGAACAACTACCTCTGGCTGTGATAACGGCCTTGATACGCCTGAGCATTGAGTCAAACAGATCTTCGATGGCGTGTACAGGTACAGATGCCCATGCAGCTTCAACACGATACCACAGTTCATCAAGAGTAGTGACTGGCGTATTGTGACGAGCCAGTTGCACTGCCACCATTGATCAGACATTTTCAATTGGCGAGAGATCTGGAGAATGTGCTGGACAGGGCAGAAGTCGAACATTTTTCCGTATCCAGAAAGACCCGTACAGGGCCTGCGACATGCGGTCGTGCATTATCCTCCTGCAATGTAGGGTTCCGCAGGGATCGAATGAATGGTAGAGCCAAAGATCTGAAATGTAACGGCCACTGTTCAAATTTCCGTCGATGGGAACAAGAGTTGACCGAGACGTGTAACCAATGGCACCCTATACCATCACGCCAGGTCATGCGCCAGTATGGCGATGACGAATACACGCTTCCAATGTGCGTTCACCGCGATGTCGCCAAACACGGATGCGATTATCTTGATGCTGGGAACAGAACCTGGATTTATCCGAAAATATGATTTTTTGCCATTCGTGCACCTAGGTTCTTCAAAAATGTTCAAACGTTTGTAAATCTATCGGACCAAACTGCGTGGTCATCAGTCCGTAGCTTACAAACTACTTAAACTAAGGTAAACTAACCTAAGGACAACACACACACACACCCATGTCCCAGGGAGGACTAGAACCTCCGACGGCGAGAAACCGCGCGCTCCGCAGCGAGGCGCCTTAGACCTCTCGGCTGCATCACCGTGGCTCCTAGGTTCTTCGCTGCGCACACCATCGCAGGCGCGCCTGTCTGTGATGCAGCGTCAAGGGTAACCGCAGCCATGGTCTCCGAGCTGAGAGTCCATTGTGCTGCAAACGTCGTCGATCTGTTCGTGAAGATGCTTGTTGTCTTGCAAACGTCCCCATCTGTTGACTCAGGGATCGAGACGTGGCTGCATGATCCGTTCCAGCCATGCGGATAAGATGCCTGTCATCTCGACTGCTAGTGATACGAGACTGTTGGGATCCAGCACGGCGTTCCACGATTTTTTCCAATGACCTTCCTTCTCTCACAATATATATGAGGTATGACATATAGGTTTCTTCCAGCTGACCGAAAATCATGAAACTTTTTAAGAAGAAAAGTTGTGTACATTTAAAGACACAGTCCGATAAGTATTAATTCGTAACTATATTTTCGAATCTTCTATTGTGAAGTTACATTACGTTCATAATGCTCCAAAAACTCTTATGTTGCTGTAGATATTTCGAGTTAGTTTTCAGTAATACGAGGTATGTCCAAAAACTTAATTACATTTTGGTTATATAGAACAAACGTCTACAGATTCCGAAAAAAATATTTAATTGTTAAACTACTTTTCTACATAGCTTCCACTTGTCGTAGCGTGGCATAAGTTTTTGGAGGCCTTCTTCATAGAAGCCTGTGTATTCAACGATGTGGTAACATATTCTTTCAGCTCATTATCATCGTTGAAGTGTTGATCAGTAAGTTCATCAGTAACCGCAGACGGGGGTCCACTTCGTTCTTCATCGTGCACTTGATCACATCCTTCATTGAACAGTCTGCCCCATCTCCTAACCATTGAATCATTTGGTTCGTAAACCTCGCAGTTTTGCCGATAAACTTCCTTTGGTTTGACTTTCTTTGCATTTAGAAAACGCAGCCGCGTTTTCAATTACGGCTGACACTATAAAGAAGCACTGCAAAGCACACGTCGGCGGCAGCGATCTGAAAATGGCGTACATGCCTTCTCCTTGAGTCAGAGTAATTGCCGCGGATGCTCAGAAATGCGATCGTTGCGCTGCCGCAGATATAAATGAAAACGGAACTTACTTTGTGGACGACCCATATAAATGTTAGGGGTCATTCGATAAGATCGTGCTACAGTCTTCATATTTAGGCAACACACATTGCCTTTTTCAGGCGAAACGGAATTTTTAGCGTCTCTCTACACATTTTGCTGCGCTTTTTGTGCAGTAATCGCTTTTTCCGCACAGTGTGTCATACAACGAAACATTTTCACATACTATCGGGTGTTCTTCCGCTCAGTTTTTCTGGTAACAAGGAATTGAAATGAGTCAAAACATGTCAGTTTAAATATTTACGCAGGTTTATGTTGTAAGAGTTAATGTGTTCTTAGCACCTATTTATTTTGTTTGCTTTGCATACATGTCTTCGCCGCAGCCGCCAACGATAGACAAGCCTAGCACTGTTGTCACCTGAGCGCATGCCACGTCTAGGAAAAAGATACAGACGGATAATGCAGATGAACGCTCATTGTGTACCGGTATTTAAAGTAACTGCGGACAAACACTGATGAATTTTAAACAAATATGAACATATGAATGTGTACTGACCCTGTGAATTCTTGTTGTATTGTCTAGGCGCTTACATTATAAGAAATAATTTAAGGGATGTTACATCGTAATCTTAATGCTAACTTGTGACATTGAAAACATTTTGAGAAAGTTTTTGATTCTTAATGGAACGTTATTATTCTTCTTAAAGTCTTTACGCGAATGGATTTATCGATATTTATGAACTAAATGAGAGATTTAATAGAAGTGTCAGCAACTTTTATAAGGCATTTTGTTTGACGGAAGATATGAAACAGATGGCTTACTTGACTCACTCAAAAAACCGCTTAGATATGTAAATGGAATTATTCATGGAAGTGAATCCTCGATTTCGACTCAAGGCACCCCATATATAAGTAAATGCAATCAAATGATGTAATTCTAATTAAGATCTTGATACCTAGGTTGCTCTCATAAAATGTTTGAAGTCAAGACTGAATTTGCTACATTTTTGAAAGCATCACTGAGGTAGAAGAGGAACGCATGTCACTGCAGGAATTTTTGGTGACTCTTCCGGGCTGTGGGGATGTTTGATTTGATTTGATTTTCTCAGGGAAGCCAAAACAATCTTGGTCCAACCCGCCACTGCCCGCACCGAAACTAAGTTTATTGTGCGGTATCGCTCCCTGTATATCTAGTAAAGCCAACCAATGCCCTTGAACAGTGCAAGGAGTCCCTTTACCAGTTCTTTATTAGACACAATTTCTTCGGGTCTGGTTGTTCCAAATGTTCTGTGCCTTTTACTCTCCAATACAATGCATTCGAAGATTAGATGTGATGCAGTTTCATCACTGCCATCACAGATCCTACATTTAGGGTCTCTTCTGTTATTCCCATTGTATGTAGGTGTTTTCTGAAATTCCCATGGCCTGTCAGCAATCCAACCATGAATCTAATCTCTCTCCTGTTCAGGCCCAGGATTGCAGAGCTTCTTTTAAAACATGGGTTTGGCATCATTACGTTGCCATGTTTTTGTTGATAGACTTTGGTCCAATATTCTACGTGCTGTCTTCTGAGCCATTTACGTAGCTCCAATTTTATCATTGCCTTGGTGATTGTCAGGACAGGTTCCGGTCTAATAAATGGAGTCTCTGTCCCCATCCTGGCTAATCTGTCGGCATGTTCGTCGCCACTGATCCCCGAGGTTTACTCTATTGCTTTCCCCTAGCTCCACCAGAACCCTGTGACATTCTGCAACAATTTTAGACCTTGTTGCAGGAGCTGCCAGTGACCTCAGGGCTGCCTGGCTGTCTGAATAGATATAGATGCTACGATCTTTATAGCACCTACGCAAATCCTTCTACACACACGCCCTGATGGCAGTGTGTGGGGATGTAGTTCATAAAACATTTTCGTTCCTGACGTTTCGTCCAGCAGTGCTGGTGACGCTGAGTCTTCAACACTGAAGAGTCGGACGTCGGAGAGTGGCATAAAACCTGTGCTGTCAAATTTTCATGTGAGCAACAGAGATAATCCTTCTGAAAGGTAGGACTTACTACTATCAGCAGTCAAGAAAATAAACTTATCTATGTGTGCCTGTCTGAAGAACCTTTGCACGGTTACATCGTTAAAAAACACTGTGCACCGTATTTAAGCCAAAGCAAGGCATGCGACACTTGTAATAAACATCTATGTTTGTCTCGAGAAGGGGGGGGGGGGAATTATATAAGGGAAAGTACGAGTACTTTGGGAAAGTACACAATGTATGGTACATGGAAGTTTACATCACACCGAAAGGCGTGTACGAATATCTATAAGCGTAATGAGACCGCTCGCAAAAACCGGTAAATCTGGCTCTGAAATCCGGTCCGTTGATGCTCATTAATATTCGTAATTGCGATTACATTCTTGCAGTCTAAATTTCTGATGATGGCTTCTCTTTACAGTCTTAAATAACAATTTGTCGTTGTATATAAAATTTTAGTTTCGGGTAACATGATTTTCTGACTTAAGTTCATGGTCAGCAACAGCTGATTTTTCAGTTTTACACAGCCGCCAGAGACTTGTATGTCTATTCTGTATCGTATTCTCACTTCTCTAGGTAGTTCCACTGTAGTCCTAGTCACAAAATACGCGGATTTCTGTATATCCTACATGCCAACTGAGGAGGATCTTTGTCCGTTAATTGGAGTGCTTGAAATATCTTCTTACTTGGCATAAAAATGTGTTTCTTTATCATCAGTTAATTGTTATATAAAGGGGAGAGCGACCGTGGTTCTTTTACCGACTATTACTTAGTCGCAGAACCCTAGCTATTTTCTCGAAAAGTCTGTTTCAAATGTTATTCGCGAACCGTTGCTCTGGTGTACGTATTCTTTTGCCTCTATCAAATTCTTTAAGATACTTTGTTCCATGGAGGATACCTTTCATCATTACTAAGTAAATGTTTGGAATTCCTCATTGAGACAAACATTTACCTATTCATACAGACTAATGAACGCATAAATTTACGATATGTGTTAGTTCTTCATATTACTTCTCGTTACAACAGCCTTATGTTCAGTAATACTAGCTTCATCGTGAAAGCTCTCATATAGAACCCAATAATCCATCATCTGCATCTGACGTCCGTGACATGGCGCCTCAGACCGCGCGGCGAATGTGCGACATCTGGCTATTTGTGTTCATAACTAAGGAACGGTAGAAAACATACTTGGTTGAAGATGTGCGTTACACGTGGTAACAAAACAACATTCAGACAATTTATAGCGGAGCTACAAGTTGAGGACGTCAAGTCCTAGAAATAACCTGAGTGTAGATGCCAAAACGTATCCGTATTTACTCAGTAAATTGGTTCCTCACATCGCAAAGCGGAATACGCACATGAGCAATGCTATATCTGCAGAAGACAGGGTTACAGCGATACTGTGATTTCCTGCTAATGGAAAGATCTGTTCTGGCCTCCAGTATATCACTCGAATACTACAGTGTGCATTAAGCAAAATAACTCCTGAAAGGTGTTAATCAATTTATAACGCAGTGAAGAATGAATATCTCAAACTAAATAGATTTTTAGTGAACTAAATGGGCATTAAGAACTATTTTTAATAATTGTATAATGATTATGCTCCAATGTGGGCAAAAACTTTATAAACAAATAAAATATAGTTCGTGTTCTGTCAACTAACTACAACATTTATACAAATGCACGAGGCAGATGAGGCGCTGTTTAACGTGAGGCTCCCTGGTTCCAAAAATTAATTTTCTTCTCCACGTCGTCTGCGTTACAACCGGACCATATTTCACGCCTAATAACCTCCGCCATTTTCTTACAGCTCTCCAATCTTCTAAACCTATTTTCATTATCAGAATGACTCACATTATACAATGCCTCGTCTGCAGCATACATTTATATTAATTTTGTGGTTCATTGAACACCTAACTATCTTTTGCAGCAATATTTACAACACACAGCGATGCTAGCGCTCAAAGTGGTGATGTTTCGCATTGGAGTGAACAGTAGACATACAACTTCTATCATAAATTCTAAGGCGAGGCCCTAGATTTGAAAATATTTCTTTGATGACAGACGAGATATGTCAAAGTTCCCCATTACACTATCAAGTTTATTTGTCAAAGTCCTTACGTCAAATATTTATGTCAAAAAAATATGATCTTGTAATACCGGCCTGACATCTGTATCTCATAAATAGTCACTACATTTCTTTGATGAAACACGAAATATGTCAAAGTTTCCGATTACAATATCAAGTTTCTTTGTCAAAGTCCTTATGTCAAATATTTATGTCAAAAAAATGTGATCTTGTAATACCGGCCTAACATCTGTATCTCATAAGTAGTCACTAGATTTCTTTGATGAAAGACGAGATATGTCAAAGTTCCCGATTACACGATCAAGTTTCTTTGTCAAAGTCCTTACGTCAAATATTTATGTCAAAAAATGTGATCTTGTAATACCGGCCTAACATCTGTATGTCATAAATAGTCACTATATTTCTTTGATGAAAGACGAGATATGTCAAAGTTCCCCATTACACTATCAAGTTTCTTTGTCGAAGTCCTTACGTCAAATATTTATGTCAAAAAAAATATGATCTTGTAATACCAGCCTAACATCTGTATCTCATAAATAGTCACTATTGGCTGAAGAACACATGCGCAGAAAATCGTGACAGCTTTTTGCAACTTCAATCTAAACATAGTGTTAAATTAGAACCTAATCTACACAAGTACACCACAAATTTGCGCCTCACCCTGCTACGAATAATTACTGGCATTTCTGGGCTCTGAAGTGTGATCCAGGTAGCGGTAGGCCGTTCACCGCCGGACAGCTAGCTGTGAGCTTGTGCAGTGACTGCGTTCCACGGAAGGCGGGCAGCGACCCAGCTGTCGAGGCATTCTGAAGCGGCCATCCACCCGCGCTTACGGCAGCACTGCACTACACTCCGTCAGCGTTCCGCCATGCCGGAAGCTGCGGGAAACGCACCTGTTTTCCTTCCTGCAACATCTTGTTTGCCGGAAAACAAAGCCACTGTACACCACGACTTACTGACCAAACTGAAACACTATCTGTCTGAGGCATTAACAGAAGTCAATTTCCTTCCCAGTAGTTATGCTCAAAACACATCGTACAAATGGAGATACCGACGGTGGATGAAATGGAATATCCACTCTCTGGTAAAGTAACTTCACATTTGAAATGCTCTTCAATCCGCCGTGTTTGCTTACAAATAAATTTGCTTTATAGGCATGGTCCGCCTTGAGCAAACTCAAATGTTTTTAGTTTCTCCCACACATGTTTCGCTGGCGTTGCATCATCATCAGTGGGTTGTTTAATTCATACTGTCTGTCAAATTAACAATGAAATGATTGTTACTTTTTGTACATTAAGTGTAAAAACTACAGATAATTGTGAAACTAGTGTGTTTTGTCAGCTGTGTGAAATGTGACTGCATACCGACGTACATGTGTGTTTCTGAGAAGACGAAAGTTTATTTTGTAGGTACTTTTGTTCGTTTGTGTAACGCAGGCGTCTCCAACTCGGGTGCTTCGAGAGCACCGGCGGGCACAAGCCCCCACAATCCCTTAAGCGGTCGACTGCGAACAGCGGACAAATTGGAGAGAGACTCGGTGGCTATTGTAGTGGCAAACTTCCGCGCCAACTTTAAATGTGCGTAAGATTATTTTGATTAGAGAGAGTATTCATTTGAATTAAGTCGCGAAAACTCTCTCTAATTGAAATATATAACTACAAAACAGCTTCACACTACTTGAATATACAGCAACTATCGGTTGTGTGTAAATTTATTACACATACGATGTAGAAATTGGCCAACAGCGTTTCCTCTTCCTAACGAAACCGAAGTATAACATGTAGTTTTTTTTTTTTTTTTTTTTTCGTTCTAAGAGCAGCATATGAACGGAATTTATCGTCAGACACGATTTCTTGGCACTTTCTCAGTATATTCTACGATTGTGAAACTTTTGTACAAACATTAATTTCGGAAGAGTTTCACACTTTACGTCTCTGCTTTAATGCTGTGGTCTCCAATATTTAGATTTTTCATAGCATCAAAAAATCAAACAGGGTTGACTGAAACAGCTAATGTTAAAAATCGATTGTGTAAGTGAAATATGCCATCAGATACATAACTGAAAAATAGATTCTTACGTTGTGAATTCTTTTAAGAACACGAAGTATGCCATAAGTTTATTCTTAACTAAAGCATCTAACAATAGCAATAGGATATCTAACAAAAAAATTAGCATTTTTAATGCTGTAAGTCAAATACCTTATAGCAGAGTGAACCGCTCAAAAGTCAACAATTATCGTCACAGAGTTGAACTTCACAATGTGCATCCACTGTGGCTATGTGCCGTTCATATATGGAACTATACACAGGTCTGCAAAACCCTTTGTTATACCGTTATGTAAAGCAGATTACTTTTCGATTCTGCGTTATAAGTTGCTAATATTAATTTCATAAACAAAAATTCGAATTGCAGTGACGCAACTAATTTCGTCACCCCAATAGTTATTTTACACAATCATAAAATGAAACTTTTTGAACTTCCTGTCCACCAGTACTGGCTAAAGTAGCTCCTTTTTAAGAGCTACCAGTATTATAAAAGCCTGTTATTTATGTCATTCAATCCTATATTGTGTTGAAAAACACTCTGTTAAGCAAGAGTAACTATCTCTGAACACAAGTAGTAGGGCTACTTGTATTCCTGAGAAATATAAATGGGAATACAGTATTCGATCTTTTTATTCCTTTCTTAAGTTGATTTGTGTATTTAAACGCTGAGAAGCTCTTCAACGTTGTTCTTCATGTACACTGCGATAGTCAAACAATACAGACGTGACTATCAATTGTGTATATATCCCGCAGTCGCTATTTAATACACGATTTACCTGCTAACATCACTCGTATTTTTGTGACGCTTGCCACTACCATGGCGGCCGGGCGAATGTTCAAATTATCCCGCGACAGCAGCACCGTCAGGGAGTCTAGTCTTTTTACAACGTCTTTGGGCGGGCATTGGGAAAAGCAGCGGTGTTCTGCTGCAGCGACGGTCCTGTGGGGCACGAGAGGCAGGTACAGCGTTGTCAGCGCAGAGGTAGCAGGGGGACGTGTTGACGACGCGCGGAGCGAGGAGAGAGTCATGTTGTTTGCGAATTATTAAAACCAATAATAATGATGTCCATGGCGGCCGGGCGAATGTTCAAATTATCCCGCGACAGCAGCACCGTCAGGGAGTCTAGTCTTTTTACAACGTCTTTGGGCGGGCATTGGGAAAAGCAGCGGTGTTCTGCTGCAGCGACGGTCCTGTGGGGCACGAGAGGCAGGTACAGCGTTGTCAGCGCAGAGGTAGCAGGGGGACGTGTTGACGACGCGCGGAGCGAGGAGAGAGTCATGTTGTTTGTGAATTATTAAAACCAATAATAATGATGTCCATTTTTGTTTATAGGCAGAAAGTTTTATTGCGCTCCTTATTTTATACAAATTTTCAACATTCTTTGTTGATCTTTCGCATCGCATTGAAGAAACTAATTTTCTCATATTAGGTACAATAGTTTTGGGAGTTAAAATTCGAAATACAGCTTACAACAATTCATTAAACTTGATCTTGGTTTTATTTCGTTAATGTTCATAACTGTAAATATTTGTTCACAAAGGAACGTTTCTCAGAACATTGCATTTTAGTGCAATGACATGAATCCTCAAGAATTCTTGTTCAAATGTTTGTTAAGCGAGGATTTCAATGTGAGATGCCCACAATACTTATCACAACGAAACTCTTTCTCGAAATTTGACTGAAAACCCAAAGAGATTTTGGTCATATGTTAAATATACTCGGGGCAAATCACAAACAATACCTTCACTACGTGATAGTAATGGCGATCCTGCCGATGACAGCGCTACTAAAGCAGAGTTACTAAACATAGCTTTTAGAAACTCATTCACCAAAGAAGACGAAACCAATATTCCAGATTTAGAATTACGAACAGATGCCGTAATGAGTAGCGTAGAAATTAATATCATCGGAGTAGTGCAGCAACTAAAATCAATTAACAAGAACAAGTCTTCTGGTCCGGATTGTATACCCATTAGATTTCTATCTGATTATGCTGAAGCGATAGCTCCTTACTTAACAGCCATATACAACCGCTCTCTCATAGAAGGATCTGTACCAAAAGATTGGAAAGTTGCACAGGTCACCCCTATATTCAAGAAAGGCAGTAGGAGTAACCCACTAAACTACAGGCCTATTTCATTGACGTCAATTTGCAGCAGGGTTTTGGAACATATCCTGTATTCAAATATTACGAATTATCTCGAACAGAACGATCTATTGACCAAAGGTCAACACGGATTTAGAAAATATCGTTCATGCGAAACACAACTATCTCTTTACTCACACGAAGTGATGGGTGCTATCGACAAGGGTTCGCAAATCGATTCCGTATTTCTTGATTTCCACCGTACCTCACAAACGACTTTTAATCAAATTGCGTGGTTATGGTATATCGCCACAAATTTGCGATTGGATAGGGGATTTCTTGTCAAAGAGGACACAGTTCGTAGTAATCGATGGTAAGGCATCGACTAAAACAGAGGTGATATCGGGCGTTCCACAGGGTAGTGTTATTGGTCCTCTGCTGTTCCTTATTTACATAAACGATTTAGGGGAAAATCTAAGTAGCTCTCTTAGGTTGTTTGCAGATGACGCCGTCATTTACCGTCTAGTAAAATTATCTGAACATCTAAATAAGATATCAGTATGGCGTAAAAATTGGCAATTGACTCTAAATAATGAGAAGTGTGAAGTCGTCCACTTGAGTACGAAAAGAAATCCGTTAAACTTTGTTTACAAGTTAAATCAATCAAACGTGAAGGCTGTAAACTCCAGAAAATACCTAAGAATTACTAATACTTCAGACTTAAACTGGAAACACGTAGAAAATATCGTGGGAAAGGCGAACCAGAGACTGCGTTTTATTGGCAGAACCCTTAAAACATGCAACAGAACTACAAAAGGAACTTCATACACTACGCTTGTCCGTCCATTTTTGGAGTATTGCAGCCCAGTGTGGAATCCTTATCAGGTGGGTTTGACGGAGGATATCGAAAGAGTCCAAAGAAGGGCAGCTCTTTTCGTATCGTCACGATACAGGGGAGACAGCGTTACGGGAATGATACAGGATCTAGGATGGGAATCATTACAACAACTGCGCTTATCGATGCGGCTTGGGCTACTTGCGAAACTCCAATGGCCAACATTCTCCTCCGAATGCGAAAATATATTGTTGACTCGCACTTACATAGGTAGCAATGATCATCAGAATAAAATACGAGAAATCAGAGCTCCAACAGAGAGATTCAGGTGTTCTTTCTTCCCGCGCGCTATTCGAGAATGGAATGGGAGATAAATAGTATGAACCCTCTGCCAGGCACTTTAATGTGATTTGCAGAGTATCCCATGTAGATGTAGATGTAGAAGCTTAAGGGACTTAACTGCGGAGTCATCAGTCCCTAAAGTTACAAACTACTTATGAACTACCTTATACTAAAGGCGACACAAACATGCATGCCCGAGAGGGGATTCGAACCCCCGACGGGGAACGGCCTCGCACATCGTAACATAGCGCCTCAATGCGCTCGGCCGCTCCGCGCGGCTAATTCAAAGGCTATATATATATATATATATATATATATATATATATATATATAAAGGAATTTAAATCACTACTGTAGACTAATGGTAATAGTGGTCTGTCGAAATTGAATTGTACTGTAGTTCTGTCGGCTCAATTTGGATACTTGATGGGGCATCCTCTGTGTACACAGAAAGAGGCATCATAAAAATTTTTGACTGCAGTTTTATTTTATTTCTTCAAACCTATCTTAGAAATTTTTATGTAATAACTGTGTACTCCCGGATGTAGCCATAAGTACAATAAAAAAGATATATTTTTGGTTTTCTTCAGATCGTGGCAATAGTGCTTTTAATTTAGTAATCAGGTCCCTTCTATCTGTTCCTTCAATCCCCTCGCGTGTTACGGAATGTTTATTTTCGTAGTGACAGCGCTTTTATATTACGATAGAGTGTTATATTAAGCATTGTAGTTTCCCATCAGGCTTAAAAAAACTTCCTATTAAGCATTAAAAAATGCTACACATAAATCCGAACCTTTTGTGCCCATGCTGAACTTTCACAAGATAAATTAACAGTGTCCTATTTGATAAGGTTCAGGACGGATATTCAACGCATCCAAGAAGACGCGAGAGCGAACGCTGTCTCTGTCACACACGTGCTGCGACACATCGAGGCAAGAATGGTGGGGGGAAAGCACCGAGTGCTCGAGTTCGAGAGGCCTGGTGTAACCGTTTCTCCGTATGTTAGATTTCAACTGAAACGTAGTCATTAAAATGGACAGTGACATCTCCTGTACGTCTACTGTTATTTAACTGATGTGCAATTATGTACATCTAGCATTTATTCCATCTGTTCCGATTCTGGACAGACAGCAACGAATTCTGTTTACCCTAGCCGGTGATATTCTGCACGTCGTCACCGATATTCCCATTTTAGTACTGTAGTAAAAAGTCAAGGCAAACGGCCGTGCCGCCTTGGACACACTGGTTGCCGTTAGATCACCGAAGTTAAGCACTGTAGGGCTTGTCTAGCAATTGGGTGGGTAACCCAGGGTCTGCCGAGCGCTGTTGGCAAGCAGGGTGCATTCAACCCTTGTGAGGCCAATTGAGGAGCTGCCAAACCGACACAACAATTCAAATGTTCAAATGTCTGTAAATCAATCGGACCAAACTGCGTGGTCATCAGTCCGTAGCTTACAAACTACTTAAACCTAGGTAAACTAACCTACGGACAAACACACACACCCATGCCCCAGGGAGGACTCGAACCTCCACGGCGAGCAACCGCGCGCTCCGCAGCGAGGTGCTTTAGACCGCTCGGCTACTCCACCGCGGCAAACCGACACAACGGCCTGGATTGTGGGTTGTTGACCACGTCCCCCTCCATCCCCCAACCGGTGACGTCTTCGAGCGGTGGATGACATGGCGTCCAGTCGGTACCCGTTGGGCCCTCGAGGCCTGTGTGAGACGCAATTTTTCAGTAAAACGTCAATAAACCATTAACAATTGAACCTTTTACTTATTCTTCATTGTGTGTCAACGGAAATCTGTTTTCTTGCCAGTCCACATAATAACAGTGTAAATAGCAATGAGTACAGGCTTTGTCGCAACATTGTACATCAGTCAAATGAGCAATGTGGGGTTCTCGCTTGAATCTCGGGGTCTGCAGTAGCGGCGTCTTTCGGTTTTCAAGCGTCATCTGCGCTTTACAGTATTTCTCGGCGTGTAACTGACATTTACGATTCAACGAACGCCATTGTTTTATGATTCTTAATGTTATATATTCCTTAAGAAATAATACGAAGAGTCTAACGAAAAAAAGCACGTTTCAGGTAAAAATATTTGCTTACGTATTTTTTTTTTTTTTTTGAGATTGTGCTTTACATTCACAGGTGGAAAAGTCGTTCTTTGCTATCTCTTTCTCTTCCAGAGATATTTTAAATAAGCTCCATAGTATATATAGGTAGAAGGAAGGATAGGGCATAATAGAAATCCTTGTGCTATACCTCGCCTCAGGTGATAATAAATGAAAGACACAGACTGATACGGAAATTGTGTTTATTGACAAGACAAACTATTCATCTTATAGAAGAAAAGAAAAAGAAAAAAAAAAAGAACTAACAAATTTCTGAAAAAAGGGAAAAATAACAAACATCAACTAAAAGTTTTCTTCTTCACTAATTAGGTACAAGCCAGGGAGATAACGACAGCCTTAAGAGAACCGCTAGGGAGACAGAGCCGGACGACGTATTCCGTTGAGGGAAGTCCTGGAGGCGCGGCGTCGCTGGCAGGGTCTCTTCCCCGGAGGCGTCGGTCGCGATCCCTCAGCTATGGTTCTCGTAGGCGGTCGGCGGAGAACTGACGTCGGGTTGCACTGCGCTCCCCTAAATAGTCGGCGCGCAGTGATACGTGGCAGTCTCGAGCTGGTCTCACGTGACGGTGCAAAGGAAAATAGTTGCGGTTTAGTGCGCTCTCTGGCTGTGCTGTGCAGAACCGCCGCTGTGAAACGCCTCACTGATATGCATCCATGCGCTTGTACCCTGCAATGTGGGTTGTCCGTTCGTCAGGCGAACCACCGGTACATGACAGAACTGAATGGACTGTGTTTTGAAAGAAGGGTAGAAGATGAACATTAACAAGACTACAACAAGGTTAGTGGATTATTGTCTAAGAAAAAGAGGCGATGCCGAAGGAATTACATTAGATAACTACCCAATAACAGTAGTGGATTAATTTTGTTATTTGGGTTGAAAAATAAATTGTCATGGCGGAAATAAAGAATATATAAAATCCAGAATGGTTATAGGTAGGAAAGCATTACTGACGAAGAGAAATTTGTTGTCATGAAGATGTTTCTGAAAGCATTTGCCTTGGGTGTAGCATTTTATAGGAGAGAAACGTGGAAGATAAGGAGTTCAGACAAAAGATGATAGAAGCTTTTGAGTTGTGGTTCTACATACGAATGCTGAAGATGAGCTCACTTAATGAGGAGCTACTGAACAGAATTGTGATGAAAAGATATTTCTAGCATATCTCGACAAAGGGACTGGATTATTTGGTAGGCCGCGTTCTGAAACATCAAGGAATCGTCAATTTAGCATTGGAGAGAAGCGTGTGTATGGGGTGGGGAAGGGGTAAAAATTGGTGGGGGAGACCAATAGACGGTCAGCAGATTCAAAAGGGTGTAGGCTGCCATTCTTGTTCAGAGATGAAGAGGCTTGCACAGGATAGGGTAGCGTGGAGAGCTACATCAAAGTAGTCTATTGACTGAAGAGCAGATCAACAAGAATAAGTCGGAACTTGAGGGTTTTGCTTATACTTCTCGACTCATTCGTTTTAGAACCAAATTGCTTGACTTAAAAAGGACATATTTACTCTTCTCTGTCAACAATGAAAGTTTGTAGCTTCAGAGACTTGGCAACAATCGTTCTTTTAACGTAACTGTAACAGGAAACTGGAAACCAAAATAAAATTATACATAATTAAAAATAACATGACTGATAATAGTGTATACTAAGAGTACGAATAAGAAAATAATATTGCAGAAAGCCACGGCCGGCCGCGGTGGCCGAGGGGACTGAGGCGCGCCAGTCACGGTCTGCACGGCAACTACGGTCGGGGGTTCGAATCCCCCCTCGGGCATGGATATTTGTGCCGTCCTTAGTCTTAGCTAGTTCATAAGTAGTTTGTAAGCTTAGGGACTGATGACCCCGTAGTTAAGTCCCATAAGTTCTACAAACATTTGAACATTTTTAGAAAGCCACGAAACTATGCAAATGAAAGACCCCAAAAATAGTAATACATTCAATTGTTAAAACAGAATGCAATTATAACCACTAAAATTATGCCAAAGCTCCGAGGAAAGGACTAGCAAAAGCTACAGTATGAACAGAAAATAATGTATGAAGGGAAGATACAGTACCTACAGTTGGGATATTTGAAGATCACTGAGTTTTACTACACTGAAAACATTGAATATAGTTACTTAATATGCTCATGTTCTATAATTAAATTTGTTTATTCAGTGCACTATCAGTGTAATTTATCCTGCACTTCATGATGCCGATTTATTCTAAGATGAAGCTCCTGCCCGTCTGTATAAGTCACCGCAGTGCCAATAACAGCTTTGTTAATGCATAGTCTTTTCGTACTTCGTGATTTTATCGCCGTTTGTATCTGTGCCCACTGCTGTCCCACGACTTGTCACTCAGCGAACAGTAGGTGGTGTTGATGTAGAGAGCCTGTATAGAGAGAGAGTGGCTTCGCGTGAGACCGCTCCTGATTGGCTGACAGCCCAGGCCGCCATGTTTTTACCAAACTTGGCGGGCTTTACATGTGAGTGAATAGTTACAGTGTGCGTTTCTGTTCTGTGGTGTGTCTTAAAAGCTTCCGACAGCGATTTCACTTTACAGTTACGTACAGGTTGTGTCACGGTAGGCACTGCTCCACTTTTGGACATCTTCTGTCGGTTCTATACATGTATATTAACGTGTTATTCATTGGTCGTTGTCGATAATCTTAGAATTAAGATCATATGTCGGTTTGAAGTGATTTACTGAGTGTAAGTAATCATGAACATTACATAATCAATAAGGACAGTCAAGAGAAATGCCTCGTTCTTCCTCTGTGAGCTGTAAAAGCCGAAGTGAAGAATGTTATATGATGCTCGTGTTCGCAAGGAATGAGGAAATATGGGAATAGTGCGCTGTCAAAGTTAACCGAGAAAGCGGGAAGTGTAAAGGCGACTTATGGAAACAGACAAATTATTCCTGCCTGGGTGGAGTAAATCATTTCTGCTCCCTCCCACTCCCCCCCCCCCTCCCCCCCGACCAAAGCAAGAAAGGCAATGATCAAATTCAGTAATTCAACTACTGCCTGTGAAATTCCCTCGTGGTGTAGGGGTTGCGTACTGACATCGTACTGTTAAAGTCATGAGTTCGAATCCAGTAAGTGGTAATTTTTTTATACAGCGTTTTGTAGCTTTTTCTATGTTCATGGTTCTGGTTTTTGACGTCGTGCTGCAAGGTATGTTTTAACATGACTATGGCTCCTCCCCCTCGGCTGTCTATTATTGGCTATTCACAATCCTATAATTGGTTACAGGATGTAACAAGAACAAGGGAGGGATGCGGGACTATTGACTCACTGTAGATATTGAGTTACGTATTTTGAGTCTTGTCTCTGCTGTTTCACTAGAGACAGTATTGGTATTTTTCCGATTTTCTGTGATACGTTGCCCCTAAAAGTATCTACAGATTGACGTTTTTGTTATTCCACAGTATAGGAAAATGTTAGAAGATCGACAGCCTACTTAAAACGCATTATATCGTGGAGGAAAGTGGTAATATTGTACTAATTTCAGCTATAGATATGCAGACAGATAATTCTGA
Source organism: Locusta migratoria (assembly GCA_026315105.1). Taxonomy (NCBI): domain Eukaryota; kingdom Metazoa; phylum Arthropoda; class Insecta; order Orthoptera; family Acrididae; genus Locusta; species Locusta migratoria. The sequence continues at coordinate 247,563,402 of CM048748.1, forward strand.
AAGAGTATTATTTTATTTAAGATACATAACATGAAATACCTCTCTTTCTAAATGTTCAAATGTTTGTTAAGCTAAAGGGACTTAACTGCGGAGTCATCAGTCCCTAAACGTATGAACTACCTTATACTAAAGACGACACAAACATCCATGCCCGAGGGGGGATTCGAACCCCCGACCGTAGCGGCCGTGGAGACTGTGATTGGCGCGCCGCAGACCGCTCGGTCACTGCGGCAGGCTACCTCTTTTTCTTATTAATCAACTGCCAACTGTCGAAATGACCCCAACATCTTAGTCATGACAGTCATAGAACCTGTTTCACGAGATGTATTTGCTTACAAATTTATTAGGCCTGTATAGATTAACGACATTTCTTGTACGTCGTACTGATTAGTAAGCTAAAAGATGTGCTTTGGTCTCGTGGGTGGAAGTGATGCCTTATTTCACTCATCAAGTGGTTGCACTTCTACCTGGGTCGCTATGTAAGAGCACGTCCCTCGCGCAGTCTGGTAAAAACATGGCGGACACCGGCTGCTTGGCCACTCTTTTCCTATACAGGCTCTTTATGTCGACGTGTGTGCCTGGCCTGGTGTGTGGAAGCAGGAAGTAGGTGTACTTCTGCTGGGGCGACGAACGCCGTCACGGCAATACGTTACGGGCTGCGTGGCAGTGGGCGTGTTCCAGGGTCGACCGGGTAGGTCGGCTGGCGGCGGCGCGCGCGGAGACAACAGCTGACGGAGGTTGCTGACCGCGCGCTGCGCAGCGAGTTATGGCGCGCAGCATCGGCGGCTGCTACTTTGTACCTACACACTAACACCGGAGCGAATTTTTAATCTTCTTTTTGAGAAAAACTCAATTACTTGCATTAGCGCGCTATGTTTAGGCCAGACATCCCATGAATCAAGTAATTTCGTCACGGAGCGGCTGGAATTAGTCGTGCTTAAGCGGCGGCGGCAGCGGTGGGTGCTTCGAGCTGAGCGCGCTGCTACGGCCATCGCGGGTAACTCCAGTGGGCGGCGAGATGCTTTTTTCAGCCGCGCATTACCGGGGCAGGAGCAGCCGCTATCTCGCGCTGAGTGGGTCCCGCAGTAAGTGCTCGCCACTCGCCAGCCAGGCGCCCGAACGCAGAGTGGCAGCCGCGACGGCGCCTGTGGCAGAATTACAGCTACTGTACAGCTCGCTGTTGCCTGGCTAATACATTCGTTTTATAGCGTAGGTGAGCTCACTCGGCAAATTAAGTGCTGTACCCCTCCACATTACAAGTGGCATTCCTGTTATCGAAACACCTTTTTGTAAGTGCCTATTGTCTGTGTGGTGGGAGAGGGGAGAGAGGGACAACCTCTTCGTTTTTTAGACTCCATATCTCAGTTGGAAGACCGGTGCCTTTACAGAATCACTTCATTATCATTTTTTCTCAGGGACGTTTAGACGTATGTAATGTGTAATTTACTAAGGCCTCGATCGCTTTGCGTATAAAATATTTCAGTTTCTAAATCAATATCTTCTAAACACATTCCCTTTACACAGATTCCAACAATCACGATCTAATCGTAATTATTTATTTATTTATTTGGTTATTTAACCTGACCAGATTACGGAAATTGATTAAAATTACGAGTTTACGGTTGGAGTGGTTCGAATTACGTTTTTTAGTTTTAAATAACAAACCGGTCTCATTTGTTTTGCATGCAAACAATTTTAATCTGCCAGGAAGTTTCATGTCAGTGCACACTCCGCTTCAGAGTGAAAGTTTCATTCTGGAAACATCCCTTCGGCTGTGGCTAAGCCATGTCTCCACTATATCCTTTCTTCCATGAGTGCTACTCTTGCAAGGTTCGCAGGAGAGCTTCTGTGAAGTTTAGAAAGTAGGAGGCGAGATAATGGCGGAAGTAAAGTTGTGGGGCGGCATCGTGAGCCGTGTCGGGATAGCTCAGTAGGTAGATAGCTTGCCCGCGAAAGGCAAAGGTCCCAGGTTCGAGTCCCGGTTCCGGCACACAATTTTAATCCGCCAGGAAGTTTCACCTCCTAGCATGTTCTTTTGCATATCGCCGGTATTGACAATAACTTCTACGAACTCGAAATGTGCATAATACGGCATACGGGATGAATCCACAAAAGCGCGCCATCGTGGAATCTAAGACCAGCAACTGAGAATGCGGCATTTCACTTGACTTGTAGCTGCTCCCCTATAGGAAAAAATCGTGAAGTGTGTGACTAATAATAAACAACGTTCATCACATATACTACATCGTTTAACTGTCTTCAGAAGTTGAAGTTGTGTTGGTTTTGTTTTTTATTGCAGCGTATCTCACAGCGATGTCATGTGATGTGCTGTGCCAAAGTGAATGGTGAACATTTCTTATTTGTAAAATAGAGTACTACGAGAAAATCACCAATAAATGATATTTCATAGCTTTTTTTAAATAAAACTAGGAAGTTTTTGTTGCAAGAGAAATCTAATCCTCGTTAAAGTGATTATGAATCATTGCGAAAAACACATATCGCGAGGATATCCTTGTTTGAGGGCTTCTGCAAAACAAATATTAATCTGGAAATCAAAAAAATCTGAGTTCTGTTTCGAAGAAGAAAATAGTTATTAAGTTTTGCTTCCCGCTCCCACCCACTTACATTCCTACTGTACTCATCAGAATTATGTAGTAATAGGCTGCCCCTATCTCATATGCAATCCTGCAGAAACTGTTTTCACAGTTTTGTCGATTCCGTATTCATTCCCTTTGGACTACTTCTTACCCTCATACACGTTAGGTCGCATTACTATTTGCCATATTCAAATTTTGGAACCAGACGGAACAGACGGTTGGTCTATCTGTTTGGAGACAATCTTGCAACTTGGCTATAGAAAGCTACCCTTCTTTTTCTTGCCCAGAGAGATTCTCTATACTTTCGATGAGTTCAGAGTCTGTCGCCTTCTGAATTCCCCATATACTTCTACTGGGCTCAGGATCTTCCTGAGGATTTTCCTGTCATCGAGTTTCTGCATCAGATCTCTCCAGTTTATGGATAGACATTTATTTTATTTATTTTTGCCTCTCAAGCCCATTTAGACATATAGGATTCTACCAGTTGACAGAAAATCATGAAAGTTGTGTACATTTAAAGGCACAGTCCGATTTGTAACTATATAATATTAAAAATTATGTTCGTATCTTCCATTGTGAAGTTACATTACGTTCATAATACTCCAAAAAATCTTACGCTGCTGTAGATATTGCGAGCTAGTTTTCAGTAATACGAGGTGTGTCCAAAAACTAAGTTCCGTTTCGTTGTATAAAACAAAAGTGTACAGATACATAAAATATTTATTGTACAAAAATCTAAAACTGTTAAACTACTTTTCTACATAGCTTCCGAAATTTGTAGTCACATATCATAACGTGACACAAGTTTTTGTATACCTTCATCATACAAGGTTGCCGCCTGTGTATTCAATCATGTGGTAACATGTTCTTTCGGTTCGTCATCATCGTTGAAGTGTTGAGCATCAAGGACAGATTTTAGGTGTAAGAAGAGATGGAAGTCGCAGTATAATTCCGGGCGTCCACTTCGTTCTTCATCGTGCACTTGACCACGTCCTTCATTGAACAGTCTGGTCCATCTTCTAACCATTGAATCACTCATTGCATTTTCTCCGTAAACCTCGCAGATTTGCCGATGAATTTCCTTTGGTTTGACTTTCTTTGCATTTAGAAAACGAATCACAGATCTGATTTCACACGCGGCGACATATTCAATTGGGGCTGACATTATAAAGAAGCACTACAAAGCACACGTCGGCAGCAGCAGGTGTTCAATTTTATATACGTAAAGATGTTTTGTTTTTTTTAAAAAAATACAGACATTTTATGTTATTCATTCTACATTTGTAAATTGGTATTATTTCATATGAGGTTTATAGAAACTTTGATATGGATGAAGGTTGGCAATTGGTTTGTAAAGCTAAGCATTTGTGTTACCAGTAAAAAATAAACTTTTGTAATTGCTGAAAAAAACTATGACTTCTAAATGCTGTTTCTTCATTTAACAAGTTTTCAGTACATTTTTCTTTATGTAACATTATTTCCAACTGTTCAAGTAGATAGAGTTTTTTACCATTTACTTGTATGTGGAGTACTGTTAGGCTATCACTTAGCCTGTGTTTATTGAAGAACAGGTGGTTAGCTATCGTGGTTTTGTCAAAATGGTAGAGTCTAAAAGCATCAGTGTGTTCTTTGTAACATGTGTGGAAAGTTCTTCCAATTTTGCCTATGTAAAACGCACGGCAGCTGTTACATTGTAAATTATACATCCCACTGTGTTAGTTTCATTATACAGAAGCAAAACAGTCACGGAAGAATCACTGACAACATCGGACATACTCAAGTTTCGTATTACTTTTGTACCACGGTAAATATTTTATGAATGCTGCAATTAATTCTTCTGAAACACCAAAATTTTGTCACTTACACAGTGTTTCTTTTTATGTTTCAGGTAAGGAAACAGATTCACTCTCTGCAAGTAGTAAGTGACAAAGATTTTGCACCTTTCTCCGATATTGAATTTTTTACTCTTACATACGCAAACATAGCTGCTTTTCATCGACTCAGACGCAAGACACTATATTTAATAACTTGTGTAACACGTTTATGGAAACAGTGACAGTCAAATATTATTAAGTTGGACCAAATCACACATAGTGTACAAAATATCATTGACATCAGTTCAGCAGTTTTGTAGTTAATCTCGGACAAATACTGCAGCGCCGTAGTGGGTTCAGTAGTCAGCGGTTCACGCTTCGTCACCGAAGTTAAGCACTGTTTGACTTGTGAGACACTTGGATTTGTCTGTAGCAACGTACCCTCCGCCATGCTTCGAGCGAATTACGTATAGGGTTGCCAGATCTCCGGGCGCCGCCCGGAGTGCCCGGGTTCGGAATGAATTCTCCGGGTCTACGGGCTAATCACTCTCATCTCCGGGCTTGAATGTAACCTTCATCTTACCCTCATTTTTATTTATTTATTTATTTTTTTTTTTTTTACGACGCTTTTTAAGTTCTATGCTCATGTAGCGACGATCTACATCGAACTTAACGTAACTTAAACTAAGTTACATTATATACATTTTGGTAACTCAAGCTGTAAAAAAACATCTAATTTTATCCAATTGACTCAAATACCTAATAAAAATTAAGACACCGTTAAAACACACTTGACTGCACTACGCTAGAAATTAGATGTTTTGTGCAACTGGAGCTACAAAAATGTATATAATGTAACTTTTCCCCATATTTTACGCTTTGAAAATGGTGTAATCACCGAAACTAGTTAGCGGAACAAATTTGGTCAGCAAAGTGTACAAATATGCATTTTTCAAAATTTATTGCTGCCGAGGATCGCCTCACTAAAATGTATGAAGTATTATTTAATTACACATTGGGCACGGTAGGTGGATGCGTGGACATAAATGGATCAATTTGTATTGTAAAAAGTAATGACAGGTTCATTGTCCAAATCTCCCGCAGTGCACTGTTATTTGCTTATTTCACGACGTTGAAGTAATTTTCGCGTAAGTACAACATAATGGAGGACGAAGCACCACTCACTGGCCACTGCACTTCCCTGTCGAACCTGGCAACTGCGCTGCTAGCTGTCAGCGCTCAACTCTCGCCGTACGTAGTATAGCACTGTCGATCAATTCACTATACAATTCGCGATCGTTGTCGATATCCTGTACTTCGGTGTATAATGTTTAATTGATATTACATTAGAACGTCGATTATCCGAACTAATTGGGAAACGTGGGAGTTCGGAAAACTCATTTATTCGAAGAATTCGGTTTCATTTGCCAATAAGTACTTTACAGTACATGTATTTATAACAACAGACATCTCTTTTAGTAGAGTAATAATCTCGTATTTATCTCTCATAGAAAGGACAGCACTATTACGTTGAATCATTTTATGCCCTCAAGTTTACTTCTTTACGCGGCAGCAAGTGGTGGTAACAGGGAGCAGGCGGTAACTGTGCCCCTTCTCTTCACATGGAGCCAGTGAGAAGCTCTTCTCGGTGGCGCGCGATCCTTCACAGTGCGCAGAGAAGCAAGCGGCAACTCTTCCAGGGCGCAGCTGTTGATGTGAGCAGTCTTGATGCTGCCGCCACTTCTGCTGCCACGCCGACTGAAGTGTGCCGATTGTTGATCCACAGCAACTGGCGGCCTGGCCTGAGGTGCGGCATGTGAAGTGAAGGCCACCCCTAGCAATGTTCCACCAGGGGGATACTTGCTGGGAGGGAGGAGATGATGTTTTTTTTTTTTTTTTTTTTTTTTTTTTTTAGAATTTACGTGTAATCCAGGTTGGGGGGGGGGGGGCACGTCTGGTCTCCGGGCCTGCCTCGAGTTCAATCTGGCAACCCTAATTACGTAGAGACTGCCGTTCGTCTTGTTTTGAAGACAAGTATGCAAAATTTTGTCGTATTCGGATTAACAATACGGCAGCGCATACAACACGAATCGTATCCGAAATGGCGATGTCCCCTTAGAAAATTACCATTTTAGATTTTGAAAGACAAAATATTATTCAAATTGTTGAAATCATATCTGAGTTTAATCGCAACTAACTCAGAGCAATTGAAAGTTTGTGTAACAAAGGGTCTAAACTGTTCAGTTCATCTATCCCTAGACTTACACACAACTTGAACTAAGTTCAGCTAAAGTCAACATACACACCCATACCTGAGGAGGACTCGAACCGCCGGTGGGAGCGGCCGCTGATTTTTATATGAACAAATAATATCAAGCAAAACTGGAATAAAATGAAATTCACAAAATTTATAATTACAGCTATACCTCGTGTATATTTGAAAAAAAAATGTGTAATTTGAAATAAATTGTAGCATAAAGGAAACGTTCTACATCGAATACAATAATAATTTAGTGTGGCATGCTACTGCGATGCCTAACATGTCCGTAACCTACCCCAGATATCCAACCAGAAAAAAAGAGGACCTATAGTTTATCGTGGAATCCGAACCACGCGTCGTTTCAGGTGAAATGAAGGGTAGGTTCGCACCACGAGACAGCCAACGTATTTTCTTTGCAAAGTGGTACGAAACATCCCGCGTCTACGACGAGCAGGCTTCTTTAAAAGTTGAATAATGTAAACGATTCTACTTCCAATTCTGTGTTCGTAGAATGTAAGTGCAAATGTTTTGTAGCAGATTCGCTGTAATCGCTGTTCGACAAAACGACAAATGGCGCACAACGTGTGCCTAATTTACGAAACAAAATCAAATGCAACACGACTTAGAATCGAAGCCTTGACTTTCTCCATGCCAAACAAAACTCTAACCACTTCACCACCTGCACAACGCTACTGTTATACAGGATGGTCCTAAACTATACGTCAAAAGTGAAACGGGCGGTAGAGGCGACTGACGTAAGCATGTGTCGTTTAGGACTGTTCGTCGGTAATGACGCGAAGAGCTGGTACAGAGCGCTGGAGAATGCGCTGCTTACACGCGCTTCGCCAGGTGGCTTTATTATTTCCCTCACGGATCTCGAGCAGCACGCATCGTTTAACCAGTGCAGAGCTGCACAAGTAAATGGATTGCCTGCTCAAAGGATGTATATGGAGCGAACCTGGATAGGTATCATTCGGATCATAAAACATTCGAACGTCTTCATCGGGAGTTACGCTCGAGTGGATCGTTTTATGCTTCCAGCCGAGGATCTGGCATTAGAAGATATCGCAGAACTCGTTCAGTGGAAGAAAGAATATTAGACACAGTAGAGGGTAATCCTTCGACAAGTACGAAAGCTGTAGGACATCCGTTGCGTGTTAGTCACCAAAGTGTTTTGAGGACATTGCATGAAGACGGAATGCATCCGTGCCATATACAGAGAGTGCAAGCACTAACGCACGACACAATAGCACATGCCTACCAAGAACGGTTTTCCTTTAGTGTTTGAGCAGACATTGTAGACAATAACTTACTAGAGCCGTATATTCTACCTAGCTGTTTAACGGGCCGCACACACAAAATACATTCCTCGCCATTAAAATTGCTACACCACGAAGATGACGTGCTACAGACGCGAAATTTAACCGACAAGAAGAAGATGCTGTTATAGCTTTTCAGAGCAATCACACAAGGAGGCGACAGTTACAACGTGCTGACATGACGAAAGTTTCCAACAGATTTCTCATGCACAATCAGCAGTTGACCGGCGTTTCCTGGTGTAACGTTGTTGTTATGTCTCGTCTAAGAAGGATAAATGCGTACCATTGCGTTTTAGACTTTGATAAAGGTAGGATTGTAGCCTATCGCGAATGCGGTTTATCGTATCGCGACACTGCTGTTCGCTTTGGTCGCGGTTCAATGACTGTTAGCAGAATATGGAATTGGTGGGTTCAAGAGGGCAATAGGGAACGCCGTGCTGGATCCCAACGGCCTCGTATCTCTACCAGTCGAGGTGACAGGCATCTCATCCGCATGGCTGTAACGGATGGTGCAGCCACGTCTCGATCCCTGAATCAACAAATGGAGACGTTTCCAAGACAACAACCATCTGCACGAACAGTTCGACGACGTTTGCAGCAGCATGGACTATCAGTTCGGAGACCATGGCTGCGGTTACCCTTGACGCTTCATCATAGACAGGAGCGCCTACGATGGTGTACGCAACGACGAACCTGTGTGCACGAATGGCAAATAGTCATTTTTTCGGATGAATCCAGGTTCTGTTGACAGCATCATGATGATCGCATCCGTGCTTGGCGACATCGCGGTGAACGCGCATTGAAAGCGTGTATTCGTCATCGCCATACTGGCTTATCACCCGGCTTGATGGTTTGGGATGTCATTGATTACACGTCGCGGTCACCTCTTGTTCGCATCGACGGCACTTTGAACAGTGGCCGTTACAGTTCAGATGTGCTACAACCCGTGGCTCTACCCTTCATTCGATCCCTGCGAAACCCTACATTTCAGCAGGATAATGCACGCCCACATGTTTTAGTTCCTGTACAGGCCTTTCTGGATACGGCACATTCTCCAGATCTCTCACCAATTGAAAACGTCTGGTCAATGGTGGCCGAGCAACTGGCTCGTCACAATACGCCAGTCACTACTTTTCATGAACTGTGGTATCGTGTTGAAGCTTCATGGGTATCTGTACACGCCATCCAAGCTCTGTTTGACTCAATGCCCAGGAGTATCAAGGCCGTTACTACGGCCAGAGGTGGTTGTTCTGGGTACTGATTTCTCAGGATCTGTGCACCCAAATTGCGTGAAAATGTAATCACATGTCAGTTCTAGTATATTTGTACAATGAATGTCTGTTTATTATCTGCATTTCTTCTTAGTGTAGCAATTTTAATGGCCAGTAGTATATTCCTACAACAGGACTCATCTGGTGTTATGCACGATGTTCCACTATCTGTTCGCAGACGAATTTGGTTCCAGCATGATGGAGTCTCAGTGCGCTTCAATCGAAGCAGTAGGTAGGACGGGGCGGACCAGTTCCCTGGTTAACCCGTTCACCTCATTAAACCTGCGTGGATTACTTCCTTTGGGGTCATATTAAAAACCTGATGTATGAGAGTCTCGTCAGAACTGCAGAAGATCTAGTTGCCCGCATGTCTGTTGCTGCTGGACTATGGTCGACATGCTTGACACCATTTCTAATGTACGCCGATCCATGCACCGTCGCTGTGGATCTCGTGTCATTGTTGGTGGCCACTCTTTGGAGCATTTCTTGTAAACTATCAATAAATAAATAAATAAATATATATATATATATATATATATATATATATATATATATATATATATATATATATATATATATATATATTTTAGTTCGCTTTTCAGTTCCATTTCTTTCATACCTGCGCACACGCTGTAATATGTCATTACCGACCACACATTACTAAACGAAATCTGCCATTACGACATATATTTTAGGACCACGGTGTATAAATCTTTCATTTTAGTCTTTAACCGTATCTAGCAATTAATCTTGTGTCAGAAATTTGCACAAGATTCAAGGTAAATAGATACTACCTACAGGAAAAATAAACAGTCATTTGTAGACAATAGAAACACCTCTATGAATATCAAGAATTCAGATGGAAAACCAGTTCTCAGCAAATAAGGGAGAGTGAAAATGTGAAAACAGTACATAGAGGGGCTCTACAAAGGATATGAACTTAGAAATAATATTGTAGGAAGGGAAGAGGAAGTAGATGAAGATAAAATAGGAGTTACTATAGAGTGAGATGAATTTGACAGAGCAGTGAAATACCTGAGTCGGAACAAGGCCCCTTATTAGATGACATTCCCTCAGATCTACTGAAGTTTCTGGGAAAGCTAGATATGACAAAATAATTTCACCTAGTGTGAGACTGGCAAAATACTCTCATTCCAAAGAAATCACGCGCAGACAGGTGTGAAAATTAGAGAACTATCAGTTTGATGAGTCATGGTTACAAAATTTTAACACGATTTACTTACAGAAGAATAAGAATGGAACAGCTGGTAGAAGCTGACCTCGGGGAGAATCAGTTCGGATTCAACACAAATGTAGAAACATGGGAGGCAATACATTACGACTTATCTTAGAAGATAGGTTTAGGAAAGTCAAACCTACATTTCTAGCTTTTGTAGATTTGAAGAAATCTTTTGACAGTGCTGATTGGAATACTCTCTTTCAAATGGTGAAGTCGGCAGGGGTAAAATACAGAGAACGGAAAGTTATTTCCAAATTGTACAAAAACCGGACTGAAGTTATTGAAGTCGAATGGCATCAAAAGGGAAGCATTGGTTGGGAAGGGAGTAAGACATGGTCGTAACATTTCTGCAATATTATTAAATGCCGGCCGCGGTGGCCGAGGGGACTAAGGTGCTCCAGTCACGGTCTACTCGGCCACTACGGTCGGGGGTTCGAATCCCCCCTCGGGCATGGATATTTGTGCCGTCCTAGTTCGTAAGTAGTTCATAAGTAGTTTGTAAGTTTAGGGACTGATGACCCCGTAGTTAAGTCCCATAGACTATACAAACATTTGATTTTTATTATTAAATTTGTACATCAAGTAAGCTGTGAAGAAAGCAAGGAAAAATTTGGAGAAGGGATTAAAGTTCAGGGTGAAGAAATAAAACATCGCGTTTTGTCGATGACATTGTAATTCTGTCAGAGACAGCAAAGGACCCGGAAGAGCAAATGAATGGAATGGAAAGTGTTGAAGGGAGGGTATAAGATGAACATTAACAAGAGCAAAACAAGAATAATCGAATGTAGTCTTAGAAAATCAGACGACGCTAAAGGAATTAGATTAGGTAACGACACAATAAAGGTGCTAGATGAGTTTTGTTAGTTGGGCAGTAAAATAACATACTACGGTCGTAGTAGAGATATGAAATGCAGAATCGCAATGGGAAGAAAAGCGTTTTGGAAAAATAGAAATTTAATTAAATGTTAATTTAAGTGTACCGAAGTGTTTTCTGTAGGCATTTGTGTGGAGTGTTGCCTCGTACGGAACTGAAACGAGGGCGATAAATAGTTCAGACAGGAAGAGGATAGATGCTTTTGAAATGTGGTGCTGCAGAAGAATGCTGAAGATTAGGTGGGTAGATCACGTAACTAATAAATGTTCAAATGTTTGTATAGTGTATGAGACTTAACTACGGGGTCATCAGTCCCTAAACTTACAAACTACTTATGACCTACTTACGAACTAGGACGGCACAAATATCCATGCCCGAGGGGGGAGTGGCCGTGCAGACCGTGTCTGGAGTGCCGTAGCCCCCTCGGCCACCGCGGCCGGCTCACATAACTAATGAGAAGGTCATCATCAACATCATCTTCCTTTCAGGGATTAGGCTGTTGCCTGTTCCGAACTCACAATCGATCATTTCCATCTTTTCCGTGGTCTTTCAATATCTCTTTTACCATTCGGTTTGTATTTCAGGATCTTCTAGGGGATTCTGTGATCTGGCATTCTAAGGAGGTGTTTTCTCGATATTGTTGGATTTTCTCGTTGATGCTAAACATGTTTAATTCTTTTCTGATGTCATTCCTGATCATGTCTCTTCTAGTGCAGCCCTTTATGTTTCCCAGTAACCTCATGACTGCACTTTTGATTTTATTCTCTTGTCTCTTTGTTGTAACCCAGCTTTCGCTTCCTTAGAATGGTACAGAAACTGCCATCACTTTATACAATTTTAAAATTGTATCTTTTTGTACTATATTTCCAAATATTCTGCTGATGGTACCACAGACAGTTTGGAATTTTTGTATTTTATTTTCTATGTCGGACTCAAAATCGAAACTTATATCACAGCCTAAATACGATAAATGAGAGATTTGTTCTAAAGGTGAGTTATCGAAGACAGTTTTTTATCTGATTGGGTATTTTCCTCGGAAAACCATTATTATAGTTTTATTACTAGAAATTTTAAAGTTAAATTTCCTGCATATTTCATTTAGCTGATATACTGATATTTGGAGGTCATCTTCGTTTGAATAACAACGATGTCATCTGCAAACAGGAGCTCATTCAGGTATTCCTGATTCGATATATCAATTCGTTTGTTTACTTTAAGCTTCCATTTCCGAAGAATGTAGTCAATGTATATATTAAAAATGGTAGGTGAGAGTCAACAACCTTGATTAATACTTATTTCTTCTATTTTACTCTTGCCTGTGTTTATTATGATGCGTGTATTTTTGCAAAGACTTTTTACTTAATCTCTTAGGTGATAAGGATACCCACAATCAGACATCATCATCTTTAGGCTATCACGGCTGACACGGTCAAAAGCCTTCTCAAGGTCGATAAACGACATATGTGTTTCAGTGTTAAACTCTGTGTTTCTCTATGATGTTTTTAATTACAAACACATTGTCTGTGCATGAACGACCTGATCTAAAGCCATTTTGTTCTTCCGAAATAACAGCTTCTGTTATAGTTTTCAGGCGATTATTGATTGTTTTTGAGTATATTTTGTTGTCAGAATTTAGAAATGAAGGTACTGAACAAAATTGGGGAGAAAAGGAATTATTGCCATACCTTGACTAAAAGAAGGTATCGATTGATAGGACACATTCCATTCTTACATGGAGATGACGTTTACTCGTCATCGCCGATTTCGTCCAAATTTATGGTACATAGAGAGCGTGGAAAGACATGAAAGTGCCCCAAGTATGAACTCCAGATGGCCAAGCGTTTAGGAAATAAAAGCAAGGTTGATACGGATCTATCACCAAATGCATCTTACCAACTGTCCCTGTGACGACATGTATAGGAAGCGGTGTTTGGCTTAGCGGTAAAAGATCGGATTCGTATTGAGAAAGGCGCGGGTTGAACTCCACACGGCGGCAAATTTTTTTCTGCTCCTTAACAATGCGTACACCTACATATTGTTCGCGAAGGGATCGTGAGGACAGGATTAGATTAATTACAGCACGCACGGAGGCGTTTAAACAATCATTCATCCCCCGCTCAATGCGTGGATGGAATAGGGAAAGAAAACCTAATAACTGGTACAGTGGGACGTATCCTCTGCCATGCACTTCGCAGTGGTTTGCAGAGTATTGATGTAGATGTTGACCGGCGTCACAATTAACCGCAACATCATATAGGTTATTTTATTAATTTATATAAGCAAAAGAAAAAAGGGCATTGGATGAAATTCGGGAGTACAAACATTTAAAAAGGTACTGTAGTTAACGCGTACTTGGGAACGTCGTGTATGTAAATCAATACTTCCATTCTTTTGCAATTGTTCAAATGTTTGTAGAACTTATGGGACGTAACTACGGGATCATCAGTCCCTAAGCTTACAAACTACTTATGAACTAGCTAAGACTAAGGACGGCACAAATATCCATGCCGGAGGGGGAATTCGAACCCCCGACCGTAGTGGCCGTGCAGACCGTGACTGGAGCGCCTCAGTCCCCTCGGCCACCGCGGCCGGCTCTTTTGCAATTGATCAATTACATGTACCGGGGTGATATTCATCAAAGAAACTGGGAAGCAATAATTTCGACCGCATGTTGCGCACGTTATGAACGTCGCCCTTTTGCAGTTACATGTTTTTTTTTTTTTCTTTTTTTTTTCAAGATAATATGCTCGTTTTAATTAATGACGTCCCGTGCTGATGTTGTGCACAAATAAATACAAAATAACATATATGACTTGCGGTTAATTGTGAAGTCAGTAGTGTAAGCATTATCAAGGAGCAGAAAAATATTTGCCGCCGGGCTGAATCGAACCCGCAAACCTTTCAATAAATCCCTATCATCTTGGAGAATCGGGTTTTCTGCTGGTAATCCGCGTCGTACTTGCTTGATATTTGTATCACGTTATTCGCGATCTTCATCAGGTGCTTCCTGAGGTTGATTCCAGTGTGGAACGAGTCCTGTATTTATGCCTATGTGTGACTGCTAGGCGTTCTCTCATTGGTTCATGATGCAGGAGCGCTCCGTTTGACGTCCGCGCCGGCCAATAGCAGCCACCCTAGTATTAGCTATATGTGGCTGCTCAGACTGCTGTGCGCGTGCTTTTGGGCTCTTGCCCGTTAACTATTTTATCATGTGACGTTCTTCTACATTTCCAAGTTTCACTGGGCGTTCAGTCTTCCGAATGTCGTCATTTCAGCTTCCTTGTGGACAGTTCTGTTCCGTCGCCGTAGCCGCGGCCGGCCGCGTCAAGTGCTCCGTTTGACGTCCGCTCCGGCTACAGGCGGCTTCCGTATTACTCTCTGGCTGCCGTCCTTTTGCTATGTTACCGTCCTCAGGTGCTTGATTTACTGTCTTATTCTTCACACACTGTGCCATCTGCGTTATTTGCACTGAGATATTCAATTTGTCACCAATTGCAGAGTTAGTACTCTCTAATTTTGAATGTTGTCTCCTTTGTGTCTTTAGGAGGTCGAGTGTCGAATTCCAGACGGAACTAAGTTGAGAACCAGTGTCACGGTTGATAAGACCTTGTGTGACCTTTATTTCAATAGATTCTTTAATAACACTATCCCAATATCTGAGTGATGTGTGACAATCTTGACAGCCTTATAATTCGTTGACTGGTTTAATTCCAAGCAATGTTCCGCTATAGCTGACTTGGAAACTTGTTTGAGTCTTGCGTGCCGTTGGTGCTCCTTACACCTGATTTCAACAGTCCTGGTGGTCTGGTCAGTATATGACTTACCACACTGTGTATGTGGTAAATTCCAGGTTTATGTAGGACCAGATCATCCTTTACACTCCGTAATAAAGCATCTTGGATGGTGGGCAGAACACGCTCTTAGCATTATACTTTAGAAGTATTCTGCTGATTTCCGCTGATACAGATCCGGCATACGGCAAGAAAGCAACCGTCTTCGTTTCTCCTTGTACTTCTGATCATTTCTCTGGTGGAGAAACGGGGCGAAGCGCCTTCTCGATATCTCTGGAAGTGTATCCATTTCTGTAGAACACAGACCGAAGATCTTCCAACTCCTCTGTCAGATTGTCTCGATCCGAAAGTGTTCGCGGCCGATGAACCAGAGTTCTGAGAACACCGTTCTTTTGCGCCGGACGGTGGCAGCTAGTAGCTTGCAGGTACAGATCGGTGTGAGTCGGTTTTCGGTATATACTGTGACCAAAAGTGCCATCTGTCTTCCTCTGGACGAGAACATCTAGGAATGCGAGTTTTCCATTATCTTCCATCTCCATAGTGAATTTTATGTTACGGTGACGAAAGATTTTCTAAAAAACCACGAGGCGTTTCCCTACCGTGGGGCCAGATCACAAAGGTGTCAGCCACGTATCTGAAAAAGCACTTTGGCTGAACTGGAGCTGAAGCCAGTGCATCATCCTCAAATTTCTCCATGAAAAGGTTCACCACCACCGTGAAAGTGGACTACCCAGTGCCACCCCCTCTGTTTGCTCATAAAGTTGGCCTCCATATAGAAAGTAAGTCGACGTTAAAACGTGTCTGAACAAGTCTAGA
This sequence comes from Locusta migratoria, assembly GCA_026315105.1. Classification (NCBI taxonomy): domain Eukaryota; kingdom Metazoa; phylum Arthropoda; class Insecta; order Orthoptera; family Acrididae; genus Locusta; species Locusta migratoria. The sequence goes on from CM048748.1 coordinate 247,579,384, forward strand.
AGAGCACCATCAAACATGAGAAAACGCCTAGACGGGACACGTTCCACACGGTAATCAACCTCAGGGAGCATCCGATGAAGATCGCGAGTAACGTGATCGAAATATCGCGCAATTACGGTGCGGATTACCGACAGAAAACCCGATTCTCAAAGATGACAACGCCCCGCCAGGAAAGTCTTAACATCTAAAATCCGATCTCTTACCGCTGAGCCAAACACCGCTTTCTAACAAGACTTTCTCAGGGGCTGTTGTTAAGGTGCATATGGTGATAGATCTGTAACAAAATTCCTTTTATTTCCTAAACGCTTAGCTATCTGGAGTTCCCACTTTCATATCTCACCACGCCCTACATGTACCATAAATTTTGACGAATTCCGCGATGACGAGTAGGCGTCCTCTCCTTGTTACACATAAAGGAATCGTGAATTTAGCTTTGGAGGGAAGTGTGTGGGGTAAAAATCGCAGAGCTAGACCTAGAGACGAATCAAAGACCTTGTAAAAAAATAACTAGACTCACTAACGGCGCTGCTGTCGCGGGATAATTTGAACTTTCGTCCGACCCCCATGATAGTGTCCAGCGTCACATAAATACGAGTGCTGTTAGCAGAAAAATCGTGTATTATGTAACTACTGCCGTATATATACCCAATTCATAGCCACGTCTGTACAGTTTGACTACTGTATTATACATGAAACACGATGGTGAAGAGCTGCACAGCGTTGAACTACACAAATCGCTTTAAGAAAGTAACAAAGAGAACGAATTCTGTCTTCCCATTTATATTTCTCAGGAATACAAGTACCCCTACTACTTGTGTTCAAAGGCTGTCACTTAAGACAATATAGGATTCAATGAAATAAATAACAGGTTTTTACATTACTGGTACCTCTTAAAAACGAGCTACTTTAGACAGTACTGGTGGACAAGAAGTTCAAAAAGTTTAATTTTATGATGTGTATAATGACTGTTGGGGGAACGAGATCAGTTATCTAATTGTAGTTCGAAATTTTGTCTATGAAATTCATATTAGCAACTAGTGATACAGAATTTAAAGGTCATCTGCTTCACATGTAGGTATAACAACTCAAAAGGGTTTGCAGAACTATGTATAGTTCCATATACAAATAACACATAGCCACACTGGATACACAATTTGAAGTTGAACCCTATGATGACAGTTGCTGGCTTTTGAGACGTTCACGCTACTGTAAGGTATTTGACTTCCAGCATTAAAAATGCAAATATTCGCGCTAGATACCTTAATGCTAATGTTACGTGCACTTAGTTAAGAGCCGCGGTGGAGTAGCCGAGCGGTCTAAAGCGTCTCGCTGCGGAGCGCGCGGTTGCTCCCCGTGGAGGTTCGAGTCCTCCCTGGGGCATGGGTGTAAGTGTTTGTCCTTAGGTTAGTTCACCTAGGTTTAAGTAGTTTGTAAGCTACGGACTGATGACCACGCAGTTTGGTCCGATAGATCCACAAACATTTTAAATTTTTTTTAACATAGTTAAGAAAAAGTTATGGCATACTTCGTGTTCTTAAAAGAATTTGGTAGTGGCTGGATGCTGTATTTACAAGGTACGACGCTATTTTACAGTTATGTATCTAATGGGATATTTCATTTTCACAGACGATTTTAACATTAGCTGTTTCAGGCAGTTTTTCCCCCCCCCCTTTTTTTTTTGATTGTATAAAATATCTAAATATTGGAGAATATGGCAGGCACTCAAAGACGTAAAGTGTTGAGAAACTCTTCTGAAATTAATGTTTGTACAAAAGTTTCACCATCGTAGAATATACTGAGGAAGTGCCAAAAATAGTGTCTGACGATAAATTTCGTTCATATGCTGCACTTACAAGGCTACAAAACTGAATGTTATAATTCGGTTTAGTTAAGAAGAAGAAAAGCTGTTGGCCGATTTCTACATCGTATGTGTAATAAATTTACACACAACCGATAGTTGCTGTATCTTCAAAGACTATGAAGCTGTTTTGTAGTTATATATTTAAATGAGACATACACTCCTGGAAAATAAAAAAAGAACACCATGAATTTGTCGACCCAGCAGAGGGAAATTTTATTGACACAGTCTTGAGGTTGTATACAACACATGATCACACAGGCAGAGCCAAACGCACGTGAGTACAGTCACCAGAGCGTCCACAATGCTGATGTTAAATCGTGTATAGTCTCCTTTCGCAGCAATGCAAGCTGTAATTCTTTCATGGAAACGATCGTAGAGGTTCCATGTTTGGTTATGTGGAATGGCCTGACTTGCAATTTCCATCTGGTGCCTCATTTGGGCCAGATTTCGTGCCGCTCATGCAGACCGCCCAACATGACGTTTCGTCGGTCCGAAACTTGCTCAATGGGGGAGAGATCTGGGGATCGTGCTGGCCAGGGTAGTTGACGTACACCTTGAAGAGCACGTTGAGTGATACGGGATACATGGGGATCTGCATTGTCCTATTGGAAATGCATATCACCTTGTTGGTGCATGAGTGGTAGCAAGACGGTTTAAATGACGATTTCAGTGTACCGTGCACTGTTCAATGTTCTCTAGACAATCACTAGAGGAGAATGGCGACTGCAGAATATCGCTCCCCTCGCAATGATGCACGATCATGTGTGCTGTTAGAGTGTCCTGTACTCACACCCCAACATCGTTCAATCCGCCTCCATGGTGTCACGGTAGGCGCTCATAAAGGGACGAATGCAGACGTGTCGTCTTCAGTGATGTGTCATCGCTGCCTCGGTGCCGTTGATGGTCATACGCATGTGTGGTGTCGTGCAGGGGAGTGCGAAAATCTGGAGTGTACGCGACAGAGGCAAACGGGGCGGACTCCTGGCATCATTGTATGGGGAGCCATATCCTACACTGGCCGTTCTCCTCTAATGTTCGTTGTGGGAAAATTGAACAGTACACGGTACATTGAAACCATCATTCAACCCGTCTTGCCAACGTTCATGCACCAACAAGGCGAGGTGCTTTTCCAACTGGACAATGCATGTCCACACGTATCCCGTACAACCCAACGTGCTCTTCTATGTATACATCAACTACCCTGCCCATCATTATCCCCAGATCTCTCCCCCATTGAGCATGTCTGGTACCAGATGAAACGTCATCTTGGCGCAGTCTACACGACCGGCACGAGATCTGGTACAACTGAGGCATCAGATGGAATTTGCTTGGTAGGCCATATCTAAAGACTTCATTCGGCACCTCTACGATCGTCTTCATGAGAAAGTTGCGCCCTGCATTGCTGCAAACGGAGGGTATACACGAGACGCTCTGGTGACTGTACTGACGTGCGCCTGATTCTGACTGCGTGATCGTGTGTTGTATACGCCCTCAAGAATGTGTCAATAAAATTGCACTCTGCTGGGTTGATGAATTCATGGTGTTCTTTTTTTCATTTTCCAGGAGTGTAATTTCCGTGACTTAATTCGAATAAAAACATACGCTAATCACAAGATTCTTACGCGTATTTAAAGTTGGCGCTGATGTTTACCACCATGATGGCCTCCGATGCGCTGTTCAGTTTGCTCTCTGTTCGCAGTCGGCCCATTACGAGACTGTGGGGACTTGAGACGAATACAGCGAACAGATCAAAATGGATGTGGGTGCCATTCTTATGAGAAGGTGACGAGGCTTGCTCAGGATAAAGTAGGGCGGAGAGCTGCATCAAACCAGTCTCTGGACTGAAGACCATAACAGAAACAGAAAAAGAGTGCTTCATCTACATCTACATCGATACTCTGCAAATCACATTCAAGTGCCTGGCAGAGGATTCATTAACCACTTTCATAACTTTTCTCTACCGTTCCATTCTCTAATAGCGCGCGGGAAGAAAGAACACCTAAATCGTTCCGTTTTCGATCTGATTTCTCTTATTTTATTGGAATGGTCATGTCTTCCTAAGTAGGTTGGTGCTAGAAAAATATTTTCACATTCAGAAGTGTGATGTAGCCAGTCTCGTTGGTGGAGCTGGTGCATCTTCGAAGCGTTCTGCCGATGAAACGTAACCTTTGGTTCGCCTTCCCCACAATATTTTCTATGTGTTCTTTCCAGTCAAAGTTGTTCGTAATTGTAACTCCTAGGTATTTGGTAGAATCTACGACCTTAAGGTTTGACTGATTTATCGCGTAATTGAAGTTCACCGGATTTCTTTTAGTGGTCATGTGTATTACTTCGCACTTTTCTTTATTTAGTGTCAATTGCCAATTTTCACACCACGCAGAAATTTTGTCTAAATCGCTTTGCAGTTGCTTTTGATCCTCTGTTGACTTCACTAACCGATAAACGACAGCATCATCCGCGAACAATCTAAGGGAGCTATTCAGATTGTCTCCTAAATCGTTTATAAACACGAGGAAGAGTAGGGGACCTATAACGCTTCCCTGTGGAACGCCAGATATCACTTCTGTTTTACTCGATGACTTACCGTCAATTACAACGAACTGTGTCCTTTCTGATAGGAAATCATGAATCCAATCGCACAATTGGTAAGATATTCCATAAGCACGCAATTTCATTAGAAGCCGCTTGTGGGGTAGAGTATCAAAAGCCTTCCGGAAATCCAGAAATATGGAATCGATTTGAGATCCCTTGTCGATGGCACTTAACACTTCATGTGAATAAAGGGCAAGCTGTGTTTCGCAAGAGTGATACTTTCTGAATCCGTGTTGACTATTGGTTAATAGGTCGTTCTCTTCGAGGTAGTACATAATATTCGAACAAAGTATATGTTCCAAAATCCTACTGCAAATCGACGTCAATGAGATAGGCCTGTAATTTTGGGGATACTCCTATTGCCTTTCTTGAATATTTGAGTTACTTGGGCAAGTTTCCAGTCTTTGGGTACGGATCTTTCGCTGAGTGATCGGTTGTAAATTATAGCTAAGTACGGAGCTATTGCATCAGCATGCTCTGAGAGGAATATAGTTGGTATACAATCTGGCCCGGAAGATTTATTTTTGTTTAGTGACTTAAGTTGTTTTACTACTCCAGGAACAACTACTTCTAAGTTTCGCATGCTGGCAGCTGTTCTTGGATTGAATACTGGAGTGTTCACTTCGTCTTCTTTGGTGAACGAATTTCGGAAAGCTGTGCTTAGTAATTCTGCCTTAGCAGTACTGTCATCGGTAGTATTACCATTGCTATCGCGTAGTGAAGGTATTGTTTGTGTTTTGCCGCTAGTGTACTTCACGTATTACCAGAATTTCTTTGGATTTTCTGCAAGATTACGGGACAGGATTTCGTTGTGGTAACTACTATAGGCTTCTCGCATTGAAGTCCGCGCTAGGTTGCGAGTTTCAGTAAAAGATTGCCAGTCTTGTGGATTCTGTGTCTTTTTAAATTTTGCATGCGGTTTTCTTTGTTTCTGCAACAGTGATCTGACCTGTTTTGTGTACCACGGGGGGTCAGCCCCCTCTTTTATTAATTTATTTGGTATAAATCTCTCGATTGCTACTGATCGGTAGTATTACCATTGCTATCGCGTGGTGAAGGTATTGTTTGTGTTTTGCCGCTAGTGTAGAGAACTTAGCAAAGGAATGTTGGCGATCCCGCCGGGGTCGTTGGGCGGGAGCCGCGGCGCGTTCAAAGCGGTGCTCGGCGGCCTCATTAGCCAGCGCGCTAACCCCGCGATAAATCCACGCGGCCCGCGCCTCATATCCGGCCGTTACCGCCTGCCAGACTCAACACAATCGGGCGCGCCTTTGTCGCGCGGCCTCCCCGAGGTCGTGACCTCCGTCGCGTGGGACACCTGCCTCTCCTTGCCGTGATAAGGCCGCGTACCGGCTTATCGCGGCATGAGCTGCTGCAGCCAGCCGCACCAGACGCCATTAAAGGATAATCAGTGCTATATTAACCGAGAGGTACGGATGGAGTTGACACTAAACAAATCTACAACAAAAAATCAAGAAAGACAAATTACAAGGATCAGGACTATACAAGCTTGAATGCCAAAGCTGTGGTGCAGAGTACGTGGGAACGACAATCAGATATTTCAGAACATAATATGGGCTTTTCCATTTTGAATCGGACGAAAAATGAGAAAACTGACATTTTAAATAATTTATAGTTTCTACAAGAGCCAAATAACGTAAAAGAAAATTGGTGATGTGAATTTATCCCTTAAATGTTTACTATTTTTCGAGTTAAAATTCGGTGAAGTTAGCAATTTGTCCTGGCGTATGTCCTCTTTCAATGATTTTCGGGTATGCAGCCGGATCCCAATGACATTCTGCCACGATATTTCGGCCCAGAGACGCCCGTCGATCTTCAAGTATGTAGCCAACTACTGAAGAGCGCAGGTAAGTTCGCGGTTTGCGCATGCGAAATATGCTGCTGTCTTACTGCGCATGTGTTAGGTGGTGGCATGCGCGGTACGGCCGACCTGTATATGCTGCCCTCGGTGATGGAAGTGAAAACCCCTCTAATCATTGACAATTGAATGATTCCGTCGATCCGCTGTGCCTCGATAGTTTTAATTACAGGATTCCAATTTTTATCCAGCTACGCAGACGACACATTCGTTGTATGGCCTCATTGCAGAGAGGAACTGGAGAAATTCCACCGTCACTTAAACTCAGTACATGAGAATATCAAGTTCGGCATGCAGAGTGAAAAAGACGGAAATTTACTATTTCTTGACGTACTGATACGATGCAAGGATGATGGCTCTTTGGGACACTCTGTGTACAGGAAACTTACGCACAGAGATTTATCTCTCGAGAAGCCTAGCTGCCATCATCCCGCACAAACCGCTGGTGTCCTTAGTAGACTTATACATCGGGCACACATGACATCGGACGAAGAAAATCATCCTGCAGAACTGGAACAATTGGAGAAAATGTTTAAAGAGAATGACTACACTCCACGCTAAATAAGGAAGGTCATACGTAACTATACAGCAAGAAGCAACGCACCAAGGACAATGAAGAAGATTATAAATCAGTTGCATTCCTTCCTTATGCTGGCAATGTGTCCTCTAAAATAAGCAGACTGGTAAGAAAACATAAAATCCAGGGAAGAATTTAGCCCTAGTCGGATCTGTAAAACATGATTTGCAACTGAAAAAAAGAGGGCTTTTACAAAATTCTCTGAGAGGTCAGACGACTCGAACAGTTCAAGAGCGCTGTACGGAACACGAAAGATACATCCGTCTTCTGCAACCGGCCGCAGTGGCCGCGGGGACTGAGGCGCTCCAGTCACGGTCTGCACGGCCACTACGGTCGGGGGTTCGAATCCGCCCTCGGGCATGAATATTTGTTCCGTCCTTAGTATAAGGTAGTTCGTAAGTAGTTTGTAAGTTTACGGACTGATGACCCCGTGGTTAAGTCCGATAGCCGGCCGCGGTGGCCGAGGGGACTGAGGCGTTCCAGTCACGGTCTGCACGGCCACTACGGTCGAGGGTTCGAATCCCCCCTGGGGCATGGATATTTGTGCCGTCCTTAGTCTTAGCTAGTTCATAAAGTAGTTTGTAACCTTAGGGACTGATGACCTCGTGGTTTAGTCCCATAAGTTCTACAAACATTTGAACATTTTAAGTCCTATAAGCTTAACAAACATTTGAATTTTCGTCTTCTGCAACCGTCGAAATCAGCAGTGGCAGAACACTGAATTTCCATGGGACACTCCATGGAATACGAGAAAACTACAATTTTAGCTCTAGTTCCCGGCTTTTGGAATTCAGTCATCAAAGAAGCGGTTGTAATACACCTTGCTGATAATCTAATAAATCGTGACAACGGCTTTCAGCTGGATAAAAATTGGAACCCTGTAATTAAAACTATCGAGGCACAGCAGAATCGACGGAATCATTCGATTGTCAATGATTAGAGGAGTTTTCACTTCCACCACCGAGGGCAGCACACACAGCTCGGCCGTACCGCGCATGCCACCTACTAACACATGCACAAAAAGACTCCAGCGTATTTCGCATGCGCAAAACTCGGCATAAATACCGCGAACGTACCTGCGTTCTTCAGTAGTTGGCTACACACTTGAAGATGGACGGACGTCTCTGGGCCGAAATATCGTGGCAGAATGTCAATGGAATCAGGCTGCACACCCGAAAATTACTGGAAGAAGTTAGCATTACTTTCCGAAAGCGATACTTTAGTCCTAAAAAAGAAAAGCTTATATCAATGCATCAGCACGGCTTTAGGAAGCATCGATATCGCGAAACGCAGCTTGCCCTTTTCTCTCACGATATCTTCCATGCTGTGGATGAAGGGCAACAGGAAGACTGCATATTTGTATGACGTTAGAAAGACGTTTGACAGGGTACTGCACTATGACTGCTAACGGAGGTACTAACTTATGGAGTACGTACCCAAATACGTGAATGGGTGGAAGATTACTTAAGTAATAGAACCCGTTACGTTGTCCTGTCGAGTGTTCATCAGAGGCTAGGGTATCGTCAGAGGTGTCCAGGTAAGTATGATAGGAGCGCTATTATTTTCTATCTATATAAACAGTCTAACGGACAGAGTGAGTTGCTGCTTGACAGAGTTGAGTCTATTAAATACCTACGCATAACGCTGCACACCCGATATGAAATGAAAGGAGTGTGCAAGGACAGTCGTGGGGGAGCCACATGGTCGACTTCGGTTTATTGGGAGAATTTTGTGAAGGTATGATTCGTTTGTAAAGGAGACCGCACATGAAACGCCTCTGCGATCACGCATTGAATATTGCTCAAATGTTCGGGATCCCCACCAGATCCGTTTAAAGGAAGACTTAGAGGCAGTTCAGAGGCGGGCAGCTAGATTAAGTGACTGGTAGATTCGATCAATGCGTAAGTGTTACCGAAATGCTTCGGGAACTCAACTGCGAGTCGATGGAGGGAAGGCGACGTTCTTTCCGAAAAGCACTGTTGAAGAAATTTAGAGTGTCGGAATTTGAGGCGGACAGCAGAACGGTTCTACAACCGCCAACCTACATTTCGCGTGAAGAGCACAAGGATAAGGTCACGGAGATTAGGGCTTGTACGGATGCATACAAGTATTCGTTTTTCCCTCTTTCTATATGGGAGTGAAACAGGGAACCAAGAAAGTAGTATTGGTACCAAGTACCTTTCGCCACGCACCTTGTAGGGTAACGAGTGACACTGCAAAACTATGACCCGACATAAGAATGTCAAATATATTAATTTAGGAGATGTTAGTCGTCAGATATTTCTTTCCGATCTTTTTTTCTACTTTTCAAGTATATAGTTGATGTTTTCCACTTGCTGTAGTGAATTGGAAGTTCCATGGATTGAAAAAGAGGGAACAGAAACTGTTATTATTCCGTGTCGGAGTTCGTATGTTCTGTGTATTGACATTCATATTATGTTATGTGGAGATGGGCTCAGAGGTAGACAAACACTACTGGTGTAATTTGCTTCTGTGTAAAGTATGGAAGTGCCTCTTTGTAGTTAGAGTAGAGAATAAAAGACATGTTAAAGATTAAAAGTCGAGTTTGAGACAAGTTATTTATAATATTTTTGTCACTCTCTGCTTTCTCACGCTGAAACAATCTTCAGAGAAGAAATTCTGATGTCTTCATTAGGTTAAAACTAAAGGTATACGCTTGGGGTACAGACTAGCTGGACCTCTTATGGCATAATTCTATATAGGTAAGAAAGAAGAAAAGAAGAAGACTGAATTTTAATCCAAAAGAGTGACGTAGTATTGATCTTTACGGCCATCAACCAAGAAACATTCCCAAATAGTTCACAATTCTCCCAGTAACATTGCAACCTTTGGGTGGATTACGGCGTATGTATGTACATGTAGAACTCAAGAACCTCAAACCGGCCGGAATTCAGTGAACTATGGTTCCCATTTATTAAAATAAGTTCATTTCTTGTAAGGATTAAACATACTTAGGCTTGAACTTCTTTTCGTTACTCATTGATTTCCGTTTTGACTACTATGGAGTCCCTTATCTTCAACGTGGAAAAAATAAGTAATGAATACGCAAGCTCGCGATGCAGTAAGCAGACTGCGGCGGCCTGCCGTTCGCCACTCAACAGGGTAAGACGTGTTGCACTTGAACACGGTCAACAGGAGTCCTAAGGCCCGACTGGTCGCGTACAACACGGCGTAGCGCAGCCGGCAAATTTCGCGCAGTTTGTAGATGCATTTCATTTCCTCCAGCTATCTATTCAAGACACCATAAAACGGTTTACTGATACTGTTTCTAAATCAAGTGCTGAACAATGTTGAATACGTGTTATTCCATTTAAAAATTCATTTTATTGACAAAAGTGACAAATGGTGAAAAGTACTTGAAATTTAAATTCTAAAAATACTGCATGAATACCACCTCAATCTATACGATAGTACCTTCATTTTACAATTTATTTGAAAATATTACTAGGAACAGTTTCCGAAATATGAGTGCCTAAATCGCGTGGTTTCATGAAATTACGTTTCTTTCGCTCATAAAAAACAACCGGAAGAGTTTTCCTATCACAGCTGCGAGTTTGTCAGAGATATTAACGTCTACTTTGTGAGATTACCGCCCATTAGAAATATTGGTAATTAATAGCATTTGTAACTAAACAGTATGAAGTTCACTGCAAACATTGAACATGCCAATGCGGCAAATGTTACACAATTTTAATCTTAATAATTATGGTAGCAATGTATGTACGCAGTTGGGTGACAACATTTATAGTTAGGCCATAGGCAGAAATTCTCCACGTTGAGATTTGCTGTGTGCTTTTAGCTGAGGGGAGGCAGCGAGCAGGCCGACGTTGGTGGCTTGTTCCAGCTTAGGAATTTCCAGGCTCGTTTCCGGTGAGGGGAGAGAGGGACAATGGCGAGTGCCAGGCACAGTGCAGTGCACAGCGTGAAATAAAATATTCTAATACTACTTGCATTTGAAGTAATACGATGCAGTTAGGAACCTTTAAGGCCCTCATTACAAAATAGCCTGTTGATAAATAATCAAAACTTTAGCTGATATAGTTACATCTGGCGTAATATGTTTAATTGACAATGAAAAGTAATAAATTACCAATGAATACAAGACAGTTACACAACTAGCATGGCAATGTTTTGTTTATAAAAATAATATATTAACTATTTCTCATTTTATTTTCAATTAATCTTGTGTATTTTATCTTGAAATATTCAGTTAAATCACTTATCTGTGATATAAGAAATTGCACGACTATAATAAATAGTGCAAAGGATGTTTATACCAATATAAAAACCTAAATGTGTAGTGTAATTATTTTGATTTTAAGTAAAGTTTTAGAAATGTATTCGCTGAGCGCTGTACGTTGGCAAGTCGGTTAGAACAGCTCACCGGAAGTTGATGACATAGGGAAAAACCCGGCAGTTGGGCTTTTGGCGCGGGCGCGCGCGCGAGCGGCCCAGGTAGGCGGGCGGTAGTCAGGGGTCGGGAGCGAGTGGTGTAGCTGGCCGGGCGCGGCGTCCAGATTTTTGTGTGGCAATTGCCATGTGTGGTTGCTCGTCGTAGACTGCACCAAGTTGAATCGAGTGCTACTGTGTGTTGAGAATATTTATCCGGTGGATCAAGGTGTGCATCGCACTGAATTAAAGTGACTGTGTTTTCTTAATGTAACACGTGTCGTCGCATAGACATGAACATAAACGGTGTTTGAGACAGGCACATGGTGTGAAAACAATTTGCGACAAATATTCATTTTGTCTGGGGGCTCACGAGCTATACATTTATTTGATAAATGTGTCGACGCACAGACGTATCAGCCACACGGTTGTAATATGATGTAATAAACAACATAAAGTGAACTTTCATGTGTTTTCAAAAATAGTAGTTAGTAGACCCTTTTCTCACATGAACTTACTTTATTATCAATTTTTTTGTTAATCATATGCAGGGAAGGAAAGCTGCAAACGTGAGATATCATCCCCTACAAAACGAGTCAAACCGTAGCAATCAGTTCCAGCGTTTTTGCATGTTTAGGAATTTGGTTCGCAGTTGGTGGTTGTGAGTTTAATTTTTAAAACTTTCCCTATTTAAACTCTCACCCCGATCTTTCACCCTCGCAACTTCCTATGACATAAATGTAAACCCCACACAAAATGCAAGGATCCTCGTTGTCCGATTTGAAATGGAATGGCTGGTTCATACAAAAGATGTTGGAAATATGAAACGAACAACTCCATATTTGCCAAACACTTAAAACAATACAATCATTACCAAACCAGTATAGACCGAGACTTCAATACCATAAGGACTAACAATCACAACAAAAACTCACAAAAATTAAAAAAAATTAAAAACCATTACTAATCCAAAAAGCTATAGCCGAGAATAAACGAATAATAAAGGAGCAGACAAACATAATTGAAAACTCACACTACTAAACTAAAGGAAATGAGACGGTAGTTAGAAATGAAAACTTTTCTCTCTCTCTCACTCTCTCTCTCTCTCTCGCTCTCTCTCTCTCTCTCTCTCTCTCACACACACACACACACACACACACACACACACACATACATACACATTATTTCATAGGAGAAAATTTACACATAACCAAACTTTACGTCAGGAGTCCCAGGTAAGTGTGATGGGACAGCTATTATTTTCTACCTATATAAATGATCTAACGGACAGAGTGAGTTGCAATCTGCGGCTATTTCCCTATAATGCTATGGTGTACAGGATGGTATCGTCATTCAATGTTTTCGTAGAATGCAGATGAGTAGGAGAAACAATCACGTTATTTTCGAATACAATGTTAGTATTGTGCTCCTTGATAGTCACATCAATTAAATACCGAGGCATCACGCTGCACGTCGATACGGAATGAAACGAGCATATAAGGACAGTCATGAGGAAGGCAAACTGTCGACCGCTTTATTGGGAGAATTTTGGGAATGTGTGATTCGTCTGTACAGGAGACCGCATATAAAACTCTTGTACGGCCCCGTCTTGAGTATTGATCAAGTGTTTGGGATCCCCACCAGATCGGTTTAAAGCAGGACATAGAGGCAGGTCTAGAGGTTTGTAACTGGTAGATTCGGTCAATGCGATAATGTTACCGAAACGCTTCGGGAACTCAACTGGGAGTCGCTGGAGATGAGGCGACGTTCTTTTCGAGAAGCACTGTTGAAGAAATTTAGAGGGCCGGAATGTGAGGCGGAATGTAGAACGATTCTACTGCCGCCAACCTACATTTCGCGTAAAGCCACAAAGATAAGATCAGAGAGATTAGGACTCGTGCATACATCGTTTTCTCTCGTTCTGTTTGGGAGTGGAACTGGAAAGCAAGTAACTAGTAGTGGTACTGAGTACTCTCCGCCACGCACCTTTGGTTGGATTGCGGAGTATGTACGTAGAAATAGAAGAGAACCTCAAGCGTCCTCAAGCAATGGCTTCAGAACAGCGAAAAAATCCTTACTATGTACTAAACGGTTTCACACCATTCATTCAGAGTACGAGATCTCCTTCATTCAGGCTGTTACTGCCGATGTACGAAGGTCATTTTTAAAGTAAGAACAGATTTGTACTGGTGTAAGAGAATCTTTATTTGTGAAAGTAAATTGATCACCAACTACAATAATCACTCTTTTTTTTCTCTTGCCAACATTATCACCGTAAACATTTAAACATTTCGCAAGTCGTAGCACCAGCTTTTGGATCCCACAATCGAAGAACTCTCCTGCTTGGCTGTCACTATTTTTTTAGTAAATTTGTCAGCAACAGTGCTATAATGCCTATAAGCTACTGATCTTGAAAGCTGTGAGAATTTCTGAAGTATCTCGTCAATAGTAAAGCGCCTGTTTTGATTTGGACGGCTGACTGTCATGAATGAAGACATGACGCAAGAAGTTCAAGGCATAAAATACATTTTTAAAAACATCGGCTGTTTATTAAAAACCGTATATATCAACCAGTTTAGATCGATAGACTATCTTCATAGTTAAAAAGGGGTTAAAACTATGCTAAAATGCATCAAATCAAATACCTTTTAGATGCATTTTACCCTCAGTTTTAAGCCCTTTTTTATCTGTGAAGATGGTCTATTGACCAAAACTGGTTGATATATAAGATTTTTAATAAACTGCCGATGGTTTTAAAAATTAATTTTATGAAATATATGACGGCTGTTAACACACGCATCACCAAAGCATTCAAAGTTCAAGGCAGTTTGTCCAAAACACAGAACGCTTCACTATTGACGAGCTCTATCAGAAATTTGCATAAGTTTCAATCTGAATAGTTTATCATGTTGTTACTACATTAGGAAAACAGGTGACGATCACGCCGCAGAATTCGTCGATGAAGGGAAATGAAAGATGATACCACAACTTGGTAAATGTTTAAATTAAGAATTGCGGCGCCTTTTTCTTGTTAGAGAGAAACCATGCGTTATGAGATGCTGCAGCTGTTCTAAATGTTGATTTAGTTGGAATATTTTTGTCTCAGTTGCTGGAAGGTGTTGTAATCGTAAAACATGCATATATAGAAATTTGTACCAGGGCCGGGACTCAATCCTGGGTCTTCTCTGTTTACTTAACTGTTGCGCTAACCCTTGCATCATCCAGGCTAATCGACTTCAGTAACGTACATGGACTAGTGTAGCACGAACCATTTCTACCAAAATTCCCATATGTCCTACTTTGACCATAGTAATCCATGGCCCGCAATTAACCAAATGTTGAAATGTTTGTAAATCTATCGGACCAAACTGCGAGGTCATGCGTCGCTAGCTTACAAACTACTGAAACCTAGGTAAACTAACCTAAGGACAACACACACACCCATGCCCCAGGGAGGACTCAAACCTCCAACGGCGAACAACCACGCGCTCCGCAGCCAGGCACCTTAGACCGCTCGGCTACTCCACCGCTGCCACAGCTAATCCTGTATTTCCGAAATGTTGAATGTTTGTAAATCTATAGGATTTAAATACTCTAGACATCAGTTCCTATGCTTACAAAACACTTAAACTACCTCACTCTAAGGACAATAAATACACCATGCCCGAGGGAGGACTGGAACCTCCGACGGCGAACAGCGGCGCGCACCTCAGCTCGGCGCCTTGGAACGCTCGGCCACTCCACCGCGCCCCTGTATTTCCGCCGGGAGTCTGGGTCACCAATTCTCGACAAGGTGGATCACAATTACGATTTGCGGTGTCTGTTCTTTCGGGCGTGTCCTAATAACGTTGATACATGAAATTCCTCTTACTCCATTACAAACGACGCCTGTATAAACAAGTTCACAAACTAGCGAATGTCACGCAGACCATTTACTCGAAGCGATTCTGTCTCCTAACAGAAAGAGGAACTTCACAGACAGCCGCGTGAACAGTAAACACTGAAAACGTGCGAGTTACGCGTGGAAGAGGTAAATAGCGTAGTTTGAGCCCACGTACTCCTTTGAATCCACTAGTTTGCATACGTAATGCAATTTACGATACAGAATGTTGCAGTGGAACACTGTTGACGATGCTATATTGAATGAAGTGAAACGTGCCTGCTGTACATTAACAGAAATATCCAACAGCAGCTTTTATTCGTGTCTCCCTGCATCATCGTTTATAGAGATAAATTAAGACGATGCTTATTGAACTGCGCGCGCACATAACGTGATGTTTTCTACGTGTGTTGGACCGCTTTGCTGCTGCTGAACACAGGCGGGCGCCCATTCAGGTTTGAGAAGCGTCGTGTCTGGTGTGTCCTGCGCGGGCTGCGGCCACGCGGCGTTCCATTGTTCCCGCCTGACTGACTGGTCGTTAGCCTTGAGTGGCAGCCGCGGGACCTAATGGCCTCCAAGGGAGCTGCTAGCTGCTCTTCCTGGCCTTATTGCCTCACAGGAACACGACGCTGGTCAGTATATTCTGCCCACGCCACGCAGGCTGAGCTACCTTAACAAATGCCGGCTTCTGTGGGGACCTCGTTAATGCTTCCGACAGCTGCCTTAACATAGATCTGGTTCCTGTTGTTTTCAAACTGCTTTCATTATAGCACTGCCCTGTTTCTCTTCCCTTGGGTGTAATAGCGTCTATAGCCCGTTTTAGACGATTGACTTTGTGATGAAAATTTACTACTCTAAGTGCGCGCGCCTTTCGTGCCAGCAGCCAACCACGTAGAGTGCGTCTATGACGTCAATGAGCCATATAGAGCACTGTATAGTACAAGCAGAACAATCCGCCATTTTGAATCCCACATTAAAAGTGCGCATTTAAAGGCTACGGCACACTTACGCTTTTTAATGTGCTCTTAAGGCCATTAAATATACTTTCCTAGCGCAGAAATATTACAGCATAGTAAATTTATTGGCTTACATTTGACTGTAAGAGGCAAGCAACTTAAAGTTAGTGATTAGAGGGATATTTAAAGATATGATACATTCATTTACATTCCATATTAAATCATATGTTGCCGTTTTAAATATGTACCAAATATAGTTAGAAATACGTTACAATTATCGTATTTTCTAGTTTATAAGTAGTACATCCACATAAGTTTACGGTAATTAAGCGTTGTATACGAAAAGTTACAAAATAGTGTCAAATTGCGTCACTGTACTTCCCCTATTGCCCCCTCTAATGTTTCGCATATTTTACACACATCGTATTTCAGAGAAGATTTTACGTCTTTCCTGTTCCTATTCTTTGCGAAGTTCAATTTATTACTTTTCTTTTTCAGACATCCTGTACACAGCCTGGCTTAGGCCTACATATTCCAGTGTTGAGAGTCACATTTAATTTAAACAATAAACTAATTTGAAATAATATAATTTAAAAACCAATAACTGGGTAAAGCCAGCTGCAGTCATGCATCACTTAAAAATACAATTAATAGACCTTAGAGTAACTACATAGTTGGTTTAAATAATAACAAGGATGAAAATTTAAACACTCTGTGTGTCGTGATATATTAACAATCTATTAAAATTAAAATAAACCATTGCTTACATGTATAGGCCTATATTTTCTCTGTCAGCATAACTATTTTTATACAAATAAAAGATTGTTTTATTCTTAACGTTACACAGATAGTTACTCGATTTTGGCGTCTATACTTGGCGTCTGGGATTTACAAGCCACCTTTTACGCCGATCTGTGTTTCAAGAAATCCGATAAAACTTCTGGCGACCATGTCTGCTATTATTTGAGCAGATTGGAGATGCACAACCAATCATTTCACACTGTGAAACAATAAAATCACAAACTGTTGGCTGATTCATTTCTCTGCACCAGGCAAAGCATGCAACTGTGTCGTCAGATTGGGATTCAAAATGGCGGCTTGTTCAAATCGGTATATCTAATGTTTTAGATCCATAGATTGTGCCGAGTGTGGAGTTTTAAATTTTCAAGTGTGCTGCAGAATGCGCATGCGCAGTAGCAAGGAACAGTGATGGTGTCTGCTAACATTGGAACTTAACCTGTTCTGGTCGAGCGCATTCATATTACAAAAATACTTTCTCATCTTTTTTATATTTATTCTGTTGTTTGCTTTGTGTTCTCAACTCATCAAAAAAGTTGCACCAGAGCGTTTGTTTGTTTGTTTGTTTTTCTACTAGTTTTCTCCTACAAAAGAGACGAAATATCAGCAAGTAGAAAAATATTTTTGTTTTACGACAAAGAAGCCCACACTAAGTATACATACGACCATAAATATATAAACGTGTTTCATCGAAAATTATAACAACAGAAGAAGGGACAGAATTATTAGATGAAAAAATGATTTTCGGTGTTATTTTGACCGTTAGGAAGAAAATAAGATATGAAAACTAAAGGAAATATTCGCTTTTTACTGCATTTTCGATATTGTTTGCCAGGATAAATTTTCTTCAGAAAATATATGTGTAAGTTTTCAAAAGTTTGAATGACGTTTTTCTTATTATTTACGTTCTCAATTGTTCAAATGTTTGTAAAGTCTATGGGACTTAACTACGGGGTCATCAGTCCCTAAACTTACAAACTACTTATGAACTAGCTAATCCTAAGGACGGCACAAATATCCATGCCCGAGGGGGGATTCGAACCCCCGACCGTAGTGACCGTGCAGACCGTGACTGGAGCGCCTCAATCCCCTCGGCCACCGCGGCCGGCGTTCTCAATTGTGTTCAAAATTTGCTACACGACATTTTAAGAGAGCATCAACAGTGTATTACCATTTCGTCAGTAATAAACTGAATTTATTTTTCTGCTTCCTAGGAAAAAAATGCTATCATGACCTGACTTTTCATTCTGTTGCGAAACTACATAGGAGACAGCTCTACAATTTTGGTGTTTACGTCTAAACGAAAGCGATTAGTCGAGACAGGCAAGACGCAGTACGGGAACAGCACGCCAGGGGCGCAGCAGTAGACCCACTCGGCTCGAGTAGTCAAGAATGTTCGTCGTGTAAAAGGGACCTAAAGGCTCGTTTTACACCAGCTACTTTCTGCCTTTCAGCCAGCGTATAAATCAGCAGCCATACACATCGGAAATGTGACCATGACGTCAATGATCCATAGATTACAATGTTTGGTTGTCTGGCCATGTTCTGCAGCAGCTGTTATCATCTATAAGAAGTATTTTGTCTTATGCTGACTGCAGGTAAGACAATTGTTTTACACCAGACACGTCTGATTTATAATTTGAAAGCATCTACTGTGGTTGGTGTTATTATCTCTTCCTTACCTCCCAGTGCTGTTTGTCCGTCTTGTATGTTGGGGGTGGTCGGTTTGTGACGTGCGTCACAGTCCTGAATTTCGGGAGTGACCGTGCGCTCTAAGGCGCCTTGCTGCAATGTGCGTGTCTGCTCCCCCTAAGGAGGTTCGAGTCCTCCCTCGGGCATGGACTTGTGTGGTGTCCTTTGCATAAGTTAATTTAATTATTCTGTAAGTCTAGAGACTGGGCATCAGTGCAGTTTCGTCCCATATCTTTAAAAATTCGCGAGTGTGTTGCACACATCGCATGCGTAGAAACAGGGAAATGTAGTGGTCTTTGCTAATACGGAAAGTTAACCTGTTCTGGCCGACCTCGTTCCTTTTATAGAAATGTCTTCTCCTCTTCTTTACACCTTATTCTGTTGTTTGCTTTGTTTCCTCATCAGATTTACAAGGTTAAACCAGGATTTAGTATTTTTTCTACTGTCGTCGTCCTACAAAAGAAACGAAATATCTGCGAGAAAACGTGCATTTACATTTTACAGTTAAAAAGTCAATACTGTGCGTAAATACGAATGTAAATTATTTCGCAGTGAAAACATCAGGATTATAGGACGACAAAATAATTTTAAATTTAGACAACCACATGAAAACATGTGAAAAAGTAAAAAAGCGCTATTTACTACGTATTAGATATTGTTTAAGGTGTTCATGTATTCTCTCCAGCACATAATGTTTGGACAACTTATTTCTGATTTTTCAGTTCTCGAATGTAGAGAATTTACGAAATATCCAAATGTTTGTAAACCTATTGGACCAAACTGCTATGGTTAGCTGTCCCTAGACTTACAAACTAGATAAAATAACTTGCACTAAGAACACACACACGCTCGGGCACACACACACACACACACACACACACACACACACACACACACACACACACATGTAACAATGGGTGCAGGGCAACCGTCAAGAACCACTTGTACTTTTAAATATTGACGGAGCCATAACGTTAAAAGCCGAAATATCTAACATCATGAAACACCCTGTTTCTGTTATATGCCTTTTCACCAGGGGCGTATATAGTAGAGGGTGGGAACCATCCCGAAATAATGAATATAAGTAAAAGTACCTATATTTTTACGATTAAAGTAGCTTAGTTCCCGCTGCTTCACACGCGTAGACTGGATGGTCTGCATTAGTTGTTTCTAATTCTAAATACAAATTTTCAGAGATTTATCTTTAGAAATGCTTTCCTAATGAAGTATTTCGGTACAACTTGCCACCCCCTATTGAACCGTTGGTGGCAGAATTCAAAACATCCGGAACACAATTTTTTAAAATCGTGATCATGGTTCCAAATCCAAATTTTCGCCTTTCTAGCATCAAAATAGTCTTAGCAGCACCCTTAAAAGATATCCCCCGCTTAATGGTTGAATTTCCAAAAATATCGAAACACGTGTGTTTAAAATTCCAATCAAAAATCTAATTCCTAAGTTTTGTATTTCTTGCTACAAAATTGCCTTACTAGCAACGTACCGGTATTTTCAAAAAACCCTTCATCCCCTATTTCACTCCCTTAGGGATGGGAATATCTAAACATCGCTGATGCCTACGGTGTATGATAAACAACTTCTACAAATTTCAAGTTTCCGTCGTCTGTAGATTCATTTTTCAGTATCGTTTTCTATCTTTTAGAAACGGACCGAGAACGCGAAATTTCTTTCTTACGCTTTGGCATCTTCCTTGGTAGTTTTACTTTTCTAACTGCCATATGCACTAATTTTTCTTTATTCGTACGCTAGTTGCAGAAAAACAACTAGAGAATGTACATCACGTTTCGCTGTATATAACATTTTTGTTATATTTTCTATAAGCTGGCGACTTTCAATAACTATATCTTCCACCTTCTTACAGCTATCGACAAGGAATTGCTACGGTGTTCAACGGGAGAATTTATACTACAACAAGACGGAGAGATCGTTCATCTCCTTTGTGTAGTTTTTGCTGAAGAGCAAAATATTGACACCCACACATAGAATTTCATATGTCGGTAACTTTCAACTCCAATATCTTCCACCCCCCTATCGTTATCAACCCTCTACCACCATAGCGCACAACGGCAGAGTGGTACCTACTACCACATACGAACATTATTCGTTTGTGAAGTGTATTTTTGGCTGCAGAGTGAAATATAGGCACAATCACCTCAATATATATATATATATATATATATATATATATATATATATATATATATATATATATATATATATATTAAGATGTCAACAAAACAGAAGCATGATCTCGTAAAGCAAAAGTGGCTTCAGCGCAGATTATCCTCGGAATATGAGTAGCAAAACAAATACCGAATATCACAAGATGTCTACTTAATATTAAGTAACGTACTTTTACATTGATCTTGCCCGCCCCCTACCCGAAAAAATATATGCTATATTGGATACTGCTTTTCGCACAAAACTGTGCAGTAATGTATTTTAATCCCTTGTTTCCACCTAGACTCTCTGGTTTAGAACCACTATATGCCGTAAGTTGGTTCTGCCTTGCCTTGTATTCGGATATTCATGTCACGGCCGGGAATCGTGTGGTGTGGAAAGGAGCGACGACTCTGAAGCCAAACGCGGAGAGCGGCCTGCTGCTGCATTTCCCACACGTATCGCAGCCCGTCGGCCGTGGCAGGAACCTCCATTGCAGATCCGTGAAAACAGGTAATTACCTAGTCTTGCAGAGAAAACGTCCTCTCGTTTCCTTAAGTGAATTGCCACCAAATTGTTCTAGAATTTTGCGCAGCTTAAACGCCCGGAGCTGCGTGTACATGAACCACCTTATGTAGACTACGGCGTATTAAACCACATGATGAAGAACATGTTTCTAATTAGGCTTTTAACATTCTGACTGAATTGGGTGGTAGGTTCTCAAAGGAATGTGGCTTATACAGAATGTAGTTGTGGTGTCGCACAAGTACAAAGTGCGCGCCACCTGCTTTCGCCGCGCGCCGCCATGCACGCACGGCGCGGCGTTCTCACGACGACAGCCACGAGCGCCCTCTGCTGCAACCCCGCTCGTGGCCACCACAAAAAGACACCGGCACTTCGGACTAAGATAGCAACGAGTTAGGACCTTCGTAATCAGATAGGCACGATTGAAGACTTTGCTATCGTACAGGCACTAGGCAGGCCTCTAACAACTATGTATCAACATTCTGCAGTACTATGTAAAAGTTAAGTATTGTTACATTCTGTGCAATATATATCTCTTTCTAATTTACTCTAGTGTTTGTAGTTTCTGGCTGCTCCCCTCCGTACCTGCACCGGCGTGCTGTCTTTGTTACTGTGTCGGTCTCGTTCCACTCGGCCACCGACACCTACGACGAGGCTGGGACACAAAAGCGGCGACGAAGTTGGGACACAAAAGTGTGTTGTGTTATGGTCTTCAGTCCGGAGACTGGTTTGATGCAGCTCTCCACCCTACTCTATCCTGAGCAAGCCTTTTCATCTCCTCATAAGAACGGCAACCCACATCCACTTGAATCTGCTTACTATACGCGTCTCTTGGCCTCCCTCTGCGATTTTTACCCCACACGCTTCCCTCCAATGCTAAATTTACGATTCCCCGATGTCTAAGAATGTGTCCTACCAAGCGATCCCTTCTTTTAGTTAGGGTATGCCAAAAATTCCTTTTCTCGCCAATTCTGTTCAGTACCTCTTCATTAGTTATGTGATCTACCCACCTAATCTTCAGCATTCTTCTGTAGCACCACATTTCAAAAGCCTCTATTCTCTTCCTGTCCGCACTGCTTATCGTCCATGTTTCACTCCCATACAAGGCAACACTCCACACAAATGCCTTCAGAAAAGACTTCCTTACACTTAAATTAATATTCGATGTAAGCAAATTTCTCTTTTTCAAAAATGCTTTTCTTCCCATTGCCATTCTGCATTTTATATCCTCTGTACTGCGACCATCGCATGTTATTTTACTACCTAAGTAACAAAACTCATCTACCACCTTCATTGTTTCGTTACCTAATCTAATTCCTTCAGCATCGCCTGATTTTCTAAGACCGCATTCCATTATTTTTGTTTTGCTCTTGTTAATGTTCATTTTGTACGCTCTCTTCAACACACTGTCCATTCCATTCAACTGCTCTTCCAGGTCGTTCGCTGTCTCTGCCAGAATTACAATGTCATCAGCAAAACGCAATGTTTTTATTTCTTCCCCCTGAACTTTAATCCCTATTCCAAAATTTTCCTTGCTTTCCTTCATCGCCTGCTCAATGTACAAATTGAATAACATAGGAGAAAGGCTACAACCCTGTCTTACTCCCTTCCCAACTGATGCTTCCCTTTCATGCCCTTCGAGTCTAATAACTGCGGTCTGGCTTTTGTACAAGTTGTAGATAACTCTCCTTTCCCTGTATTGTACCCCTGCTGACTTCAGAATTTGAAAGAGTGTAGTCCAGTCAACATTGTCAAACGCTTTCTCCAAATCTACAAAGGCTAAAAATGTAGATTTGCCTTTCCTTAATCTATCTTCTAAGATAAGACGTAAGGTAAGTATTGCCTCCCGGGTTCCTACGTTCCTCCTGAAACCAAACTGATCTTCCCCTAGGTCAGCTTCTACCAGCTTTTCCATTCTCCTGTAGATAATTCGTGTTAATATTTTGCAACCATGACTTATCAAACTGATGGTTCTGTAATTTTCACACCTGTCTGCACCTGATTTCTTTGGAATGGGGATTATTACATTTTTCTTAAAGTCTGAGGGCATTTCGCCTGTCTCATATATCCTACACACCAGTTCAAATAGTCTTGTCATGGCTGGCTCTCCCAGAGACTTTAGTAGCTCTGAGGGTATATCATCTACTCCTGGGGCCTTGTTCCGGCCTAAGTCTTTCAAGGCTCTGTCAAATTCATCTCTGAGTATAGTATCTCCTATTTCATCTTGATCTACTTCCTCTTCCCTTCCTACAACACAAAAGTAGTGATGTAAATTACGTTTCGCTGACGAAATGGGAGAACTTCCTCAAAAGACACAGTTTTTTACTTCAGCCATGTCGGGCCCGGTCGCCTTGGGGTAAAGCACTCGACTGGAAACCGAAGGGTCGCGGGTTCGAAACCCGGTCGGACCTCGGAGTTTTTCAGTCTGTGCTTTAACCCATCCTTCACCTACAACGATGTGAGGAGTCGCCAGAAACGAAACGTCGTTCGGATTCCACGTTAAGCTGTAGGTCTCCTTTCCCCGGTTGGATAACTGGGGTATGCTACGGACACGCAAGTCGTCGAAGTGGCATCCAATTGAAAGACTTGCACCAGGCCAATGAGCTACACGAAATTATTATTATTATACTTGAACCATTATTCTGCCAATCAGTTATAGGCGTACAGCCACAGTACTTAGTGGCATACTTAATGTTAACTGATTCTTTTATATGACTTTAAAATAAATAAATGGAATAGTGATGAAATACTATAATGAACAACAAATAGTGAATATCGAGAGATAAAATTATTTTTATACTTCAATCACTCAACTTTGACTCGTAGCACTCTTTGCCTCAGATCGACGAATGCAACTTTTGTTTACAGGCCTATAATTTAAACAACTTTGTTAGCTATCTGACTTCATCACTGTTACATGAGTTAAACGATTTTAAGGAAGGCACCCCAAGGAAGTAATGATGAGGCATGGATCTTCTCTGTGCCACATTTCATTGACGTTTGTAATAACATTTCGTGGTATCACCACGTGATGTAATTTATCTGTTTACGGGCAGTGTGAGTCTGCTTTCTTGTTTAACTTTTTCTTTAGTCCCGCATTAAGGCTGTGTGGGCGTGTTTTTATAACCGCCCTTAAAGTTCATGCTCAACTCAAATTAAGTGGATAGGTAATTACGCAGTAAGCCGCCTTGCTACCGACATGTGACAGTTGCTCTCACATGTGTGAGGTGACACTGGTTTATCCAGAGTCTGGGGAATTATCAAGTAAACCGGTATATACGGCCATTTCGACAGTTTACTTGAATGTATGTTACGACATATCCTGAAGTTGGTTTTAATGTAATACCGAAACAGGTCGTTAAATAAAGCAACATAATCTTTACGGCTGTTGGTAGATACGTTAATTATTTGGAATGAACCTTTTAGTACTCTGCAGAGTACAAAATTACACCCCTGGCCATTAAAATCTCTACATCAAGAAGATGACGTGCTACAGACGCGAAATTTAACCGACAGGAAGAAGATGCTCTGATGTGCAAATGATTAGCTTTTCAGAGCATTCACACAAGGCTGGCGCCGGTGGCGACAACTACTACGTGGTGACATGAGGAACGTTTCCAAGCGATTTCTCATAAACAAACAGCAATTAACCGGCGTTGCCTGGAGAAACGTTGTTGTGATGCCTCGTGTAAGGAAGAGAAATGCGTACAATTACGTTGTTGTTTGTTAAGCTTAAGGGACTTCACTGCGGGGTCATCAGTACATAAACTGACGAACTACTTATGAACTACCTTATACTAAAGACGACACAAACATGCATGCCCGAGAGAGGAATCGAACCCCCGACAGTTCGACGATGTTTGCAGCAGCATGGACTATCAGCTCGGAGACCATAGCCGCGGTTACCATTGACGCTGCATCACAGCCAGGAGCGCCTGCGATGGTGTACTCAACGACGAACCTCGGTGCACGAATGGCAAAACGTAATTTTTTCGGATGAATCCAGGTTCTGTTTACAGCATCATGATGATCGCATCCGTGTTTGGCGACATCGCGGTGAACGCACATTGGAAGCGTGTATTCGTCATCGCCATACTGGCGTATCACACGGCTTGATGGTATGGGTGCCATTGGTTACACGTCTCGGCCACCTCTTGTTCGTATCGACGGCACTTTGAACAGTGGCCGTTACATTTCAGATATGTTGCGACCGGTGGCTCTACCCTTCATTCGATCCCTGCGAAACCCTACATTTTAGCAGGGTAATGCACGACAGCATATTGCAGGTCCTGTACGGGCCTTTCTGGATACGGTAAATGTTCGACTGCTGCCCTGGCCAGCACATTCTCCAGATCTCTCACCAATTGAAAACGTCTGGTCAACGGTGGCCGTGCAACTGGCTCGTCACAATACGTCAGTCACTGTTCTTGATGAACTGTGGTATCGCGTTGAAGCTGCATGGGCATCTGTACCTGTACACGCCATCCACGCTCTGTTTGACTCAATGCCCAGGCGTATCAAGGCCGTCAATACGGCCAGAGGTGGTTGTTCTCGGTACTGATTTCTCAGGAATTATGCACCCAAATTGCGTGAAAATGTAATGACATGTGAATTCTAGTATAAATTTGCTTTATAGGAAAGGTCTGCCTTGAGCAAACACAAATGTTTTTTTTTATTTCTGCCATACATGTTTCGTTGGCGTTGCAGCATCATCAGTGGGATGTTTATTCGTATTGTCTGTCAAATTAATAATGAAATGATTGTTACTTTTGTACATTAACAGTAAAAACTACAGATAATTGTGAGACTACTATACATTGTTTCTGATTTTTATAGGTATGCTAGGCCTACCTTAATACCACATTTAGTTATGTTTGTGGTTCTTCAACTCACAAAAGTGACTGATATTTTTTGACAGTTTGGCATCTGCAAACCAAAACGTGTGTATTTAATGTGGTGAATGGTTAGCTTGTAAATATCGGGATTTTTACGAAAATACAGGACGTAGATTTTGTGTTTTGGCTTGATTTTATTGTAGCTACTGCTTCTATAACAAAATGTATAAGTGTTTATAGCAAGTTTTTGTCACTTACTTTGGTGGATATGCGCTGTTTTTCGTGTTGTGGACAGGCACTGTGTTACTTTCACTTCACTCAATGTTTATGTTATGACAACAAGATGGTGTACAGTTTAATTCTGGGAGTGGTGTTAAGAACAGCTGACTGTGGTGGGGGCGGGAGTTTTTGAATCATGTTGTTTTTGTTTTAGTGTGTGTGTGTTTATGGGTTTTCTGTAAGTTCTTTGAGGGCAGAGAATATGGTTCCGTTGCAGAGGGTTGTGTATTCATTTATTGTTTCTTTTCTTTCTATTATGGCTTTCTGTACATGGTAGTTCTCTTCGATTGTTAACTACTGTCAAAAAATATCAGTGACGTTTTGTGAGTTGAAGAACCGCAAACATAACTACATGTGGTATTAAGGTAGGCCTAGCATACCTATAAAAATAAGAAACAATGTATAGTAGTCTCACAGTTATCTGTAGTTTTTACTGTTAATGTACAAAAGTAACAATCATTTCATTGTTAATTTGACAGACAATACGAATTAAACATCCCACTGATGATGCTGCAACGCCAGCGAAACATGTATGGGAGAAATCAAAAAACATTTGTTTGCTCAAGGCGGACCTTTCCTATAAAGCAAATTTATTTTGTAAGCAAACACAGAGATTGAAGAGCTTTTCAAACCTCAAGATGAATTCTAGTATAATATATTTGTCTAATGAACACCCGTTTATCATCTGCATTTCTTCTTGGTGTAGGAATTTTAATGGCCAGTAGTGTAATATTCGTGAAGTTGGAGATTTAGTAAGGAAAAATCTGGATACGGTACTTTTTTCAGTAAGCCCCGTACGTTTACGTGTGTGTGTGTGTGTGTGTGTTGTTTACCAGATACACAGATTTACAAGGCAGATCGCTTCCATTACTTTTAAGAAAGAAAGGTGACAGAATGTTGTCACACACAGTAAGAGAAAACAGAGAGGCGGGACAGACTAGAGAGAGGAGGGGTGGGGAGGGAGGGACCTGCATGGCATTTGAGAGGAGCGGCACTCCCGTTACGCTTGCGACACCAGCACAGCGGCGTGCCGCTGCTCCACGACTGGCGCTAATATACAACAACGACACGGTGACTCTCAGGGATATTTGAAGCCACGGTGGATAGCCGAGTGGTCTAAGGCGCCTCGCTGCGGAGCGCGCGGTTGCTCGCCGTCGGAGGTTCCAGTCCTCCCTGGGGCATGAGAGTGTGTGTTGTCCTTAGGTTAGTTTACCTTAGTTTCAGTAGTTTGTAAGCTATGGACTGGTGACCACGTAATTTGGTCCGATAGATTTACAAACATTTGAACATTTCTGAATATTTGAAAATGGCAAGCCTGCCGACTCTACACACGCTATTTACATTACTTTATAGCTGCACCCATTGATTCCTTGTGGTTCTTTGACTTTCCTGCGGAGCAGTAGGAAGAAAAGATTGAGCTATAGTGCCCTGTGTACAACGAGGTTATGAATCACTGAGCACAAGCTCCGATAGAGGAAAGATGTCGAAGGAAATTGCTTCCATTCCTTTGTAAAGTAGCCATCGAGGCATTTGCCTTAGAAGATTTAGTGGAAAATTGGGAAACCCAAAATCAGGCCTTAATGGTTACGGCAACTCGATGGCTATTTTCCTGCGGGCTTCCTATTGTTCTCACCTTTGTAATTACTTTCTATATCTCGTCAGTACGCCAAATTTCAGGGCGTAACCTGTTTCAGATAGGTGTGACTATCATAAGATGATTGTAAATGCGACATAAAGTCGTTGAGGAGGCAGGCGACCATGATGAAATGATTAGGTAGTAATGCTGTGAAGCTAGTTAGGTCGCAAATTCCATATTATAGGTCACACTTCATGTATAGCGTGCCCTCAAAAATGACGCGTTTCGGCTTTACCATCGTCAGATTAGCATCTCTTCCGTGCCATGTGCACACGTGAACAGATGTAAGAAGTTGTTTGATACTCATACAAAAGCATACTGGTAGACTGGTACACATACAAAAGCAGTCAACCAGTATGCTTTTGTATGTGTATCAAACAACTTCTTACATCTGTTCACGTGTGCACATGGCACGGAAGAGATGCTAATCTGACGATGGTAAAGCCGAAACGCGTCATTTTTAAGGGCACGCTACACATGAAGTGTGACCTATAATAAAGAATTTCCGACCTAACCAACTTCACAGCAGAACTACCTAATCGTCATAAGATTAATTCCTATGTCTCTCCTGCATGATACATGAGATGTTAGTAGTTAACAATCGATTTAGGAGATCAAATGATGAATATTGTGTTCGATTATTACATATTATTACACGAAGATCCTATTTTTCTTTCACATCATCTGAGTTTTGGATGATGCAATCCCTTCCTCTACCTCTCCCACTGTAGTGAAAATTCCTTCATCTGGATGTATGTACCATGTTTATTCTCCATAATCGTTTTGCCCTATTCCAATATTTGTCTCCTCTAGGCCTACAGGCTGTCTCCTCCATACCCTTTCTTCCAGGAGTGCTAGTCTTGCAAGTTTCGCAGGAGAACTTCTGTGAAGTTTGGAAAATAGGACGCTAGGTACTGGCGGAATTGAAGTTTCGAGGCGTGACCGTCGGAATAGCTCAGTGGTAGAGAGCTTGCCCGCGATAGGCGAAGGTCCCAGGTTCGAGAGTCCCAGTTCCGACACACAATTTTAATCTGCCAGTAAGTTTCATATCAGCGCACATTCCGCTGCTGAGTGAAAGTTTCATTCTCGGAACTAAATTTAACTTTTAATATCTTATACAATTAAGTACCAAACGCCCAAAACTCACGGCGCTCAAATTACCCAGACTAACATATTACACTCACCCAGTATTGAGAATCTGAGGAATGTCCAACAAACTTCACATGTCATTCGGCAATTCTCACTACATAACAATGAAAGGAAAAAAGTTTTAGGCTTACTAAATTTTCGTTGTTGATGCTGTAATAGTTTGCCGTTAGGCACGGCGTTTTAATTAGCAATTTTTTTTTTACCACCCAGGCTATTCGCAATAGATTTACTAACAGAATGTACCTGCAAAATTTTACGACACATTGTTCTGCTTATACGACGTCCTAGATAACGATATGCGAGAAAAGGGAGTTTTATTTCACGGAAGATGCATTTAGCGAGGAACTGGGACTGGTACGTGTCAGGTCCTCAGAGAAAAAAATGTTCAAACGTTTGTAGAACTTATGGGACTTAACTAAGTGTCATCAGTCCCTAAACTTACAAACTACTTATGAACAAGCTAATACTAAGGACGGCACAAATATCTATGCCCGAGGAGGGATTCGGATCCCCGACCGTAGTGGCCGCGCAGAACGTGACTGGCGCGCCGCAGACCACTTGGCCACTGTGGCCGGCGGGCCTCACAGAAATCTAGAATAAGAAAGTAACAAAAAGGAACATTTAGAAAAATAAACATCTCTTGATAGAATTATTCAGTCAGGAATCGGTAGGCAGTTGTCGCCGACGAGACAACTACACGCCAAAGGGCGAAATATGAGTAAGTGCAAGACCAGTTGTTATATGCGACTCAGACGTGGACACGGGCCGGCACGAAATGTGTACGTGACTAGGCAGTCCAGAACATTCTAGAACATATACGTCCAAGAACTAGAAGGAGGGAAACGTGTCCAAAAGGGGAACGTGTGCAAAGGGAGTCTAGAAAGCGGATATAAAATGCACATGCCAGAGCTTCAAAAGCAGTGTGGAGTCCCGAGCATGCCGGCCGCGGTGGCCTTGGTGATTGAGGCGCTCCAGTCACGGTCAGCACGGCCACTACGGTCGGGGGTTCGAATCCCCCCTCGGGCATGGATATTTGTGCCGTCCTAGTTAGTAAGTAGTTCATAAGTAGTTTGTAAGTTTAGGGACTGATGACCCCGTAGTTAAGTCCCATAAGCTTAACAAACATTTGAACATTTTTTGAGTCCCGAGCATAGCTCTCACTGACCTCATGAAGTAGGTCTTTGAGAGTGGAGCCAAATAAAATATCGACGGTGCAGTTCGCCAACAGTAGCAGTCGCTACTAATGGACAAATAAACTTCAACTACGAGAAGACGGTAGCACTCTATTTGGCACTAGGAGAAACAGTTGGATAGAGTAGAACTTCTAATTTCCATTGGACTAGTCTTGAACAGAGATAGTTGGTATTTCTCTTAAATAGCCCATGAGTTGATTTCGTTAGTAATTGGGACGTATTCATGGTGCAGGACTTGTCTCCTGAAAAAAGAGGACAATAGTTCCGAGGTTGCAATGACAAAGAATAGAAAAGAAGGATATGAGAAGCTGACTGACGTTCCCCAGGGAAGCGTTATAGGTCCACTACTCTACCTTGTGTTTATAAACGATTTAGGAGACAATCTGAATAGCTCAATTAGACTGTTCGCGGATGATGCTGTTGTTTATCAAAAGCATCTGCAAAGCGATTTAGACAAAATTTCTACACGATGCGAAAATTGACAATTAATACTAAATAAAGAAAAGAGTGAAGTAATACACATGACTACTGAAAGAAATCCGCTGAACTTCAATTACGCGATAAATCAGTCGAACCTTAAGGTCGTAAATTATACCAAATACCTAGGAGTTACAATCACGAGCAACATAGACTAGAGAGAACACATCGAAAATCTCGTGGGGAAGGCGAACCACAGGTTACGTTTCATTGGCAGAACGATTCCAAGATGCAACAGCTCCACCAAAGAGACTGCCTACATCACACTTGTGCGTCCTTTCCTGGAGTACTGTTGCCCATTGTGGGACCCTCACCACGTGGGACTGACGGAAGATATTGAGTAGGTTCAGAGAAGGGCACCTCATTTTGTTTTATCACGTTACAGGGAGAAAATCGTCACGGAAATGTTGCACGATTTAAGGTGGAAATAATTAAAAGAAAGACGTTATTAGTTGCGACCAGATATATTTAGGAAATTTCAATCACCGACTTTTACTTCTGAATGTGAAAATATTTTAAGCACCCACCTACATAGTGAG
The DNA here is from genome assembly GCA_026315105.1 of Locusta migratoria. Taxonomy (NCBI): domain Eukaryota; kingdom Metazoa; phylum Arthropoda; class Insecta; order Orthoptera; family Acrididae; genus Locusta; species Locusta migratoria. The sequence continues at coordinate 247,610,837 of CM048748.1, forward strand.
ACATGACCACCCCAATAAAATAAGAGAAATCAGATCGAAAACGGAACGATTTAGGTGTTCTTTCTTCCCACGCGCTATTAGAGAATGGAACAGTAGAGATAGGTTATGAAATTTGTTAAGGAACCCTCTGCCAGGCACTTAAATGTGATTTTCAGAGTATCTTTGAAGATGTAGACTGAAACTGCAGTGTAAAAGTAGATATCATAAGGGGAAAGGTTCTGACACTTCACGTAAACTGTATATTTTATTCAATAAATTAGCTTAAAGCAACCCTAACTGTAACAATACTTCAGGTCTACCCATTCCTATTATTATTAGTCCTCACTTGTCAAAAAGAATCCCATTTGCAGTTAAACCACTCCTCTTAGTCGCCCAGGAGATTCCCTCCGTCTCATCTCCGCTACAAAGGTAGGCTAAGGGAAGCAAAAAAACAAAAACACTGTTGTCAACGTCCTGACTGCTCTACTCAAACCTCCTTCAACTCTATATTGAAGAGCGGCACCTGTGCTGGGACTACGCCTGTTAAAATAGTTGTTAGGTGTGTACCAGAACCCGACGTATGACCCTTACACTACTACTGCTCACTTTAAAACTGACATCCGTTTCCATCACTGCTTCTTCAACATCAAAGTTGAACAACAGCTACGATAAGCTAATCTTCTACCAGTATTGCCTTTATGTTTCATTCGTTTTACTCTCAGAAGTCGTATGTCTTTTATCACGTTACATTTTGAAAAACTTATGCTAAATCAGAAGATGCTGTAAAGATACTCCGGTATTTCTGTATTATTCCACACATTGATAAGTACTAGATCACAATAACTTAAATGAAGAGAGAAAAGCAGATTTGTCGACTGCTAAACAAAGGTTAGGCCGAGAGCGTAGCAGTCAAATGAGCACACGCCTTGCGAGGACTTTGGATCGGAGAAAGTTCCAAGTCAGCGCGCGGTGCGTCGAACAATGGGATGGCAGAAAGCGAAATAGGAACAGCCCGGGCTGGCACACACTCGGTGTGACGAAGGCGCTGCATGCTTCGATTTACTGCAGGCGAACTCAAGCTGTTATGTGGGCTGTTCAAAGATTATTTTCCGTTCAACAGCATTAGATTTCTTCTCTCTTCGCACTGGAAACGTTATTTTCAAAGACAGAAATTGCTTCATACAAACTGTTATTGCCCATATGATACTGCACTAACAGTTTCCATAACAATACCCAGGCAGTGACAACTCTCTACTCCTCTACGTTCGATATTCATGTGTAACCATCATATTGCTGTGCGATCACATTGTTTAACGCTGCTGTGTGTGTGTGTGTGTGTGTAAAAGTGCATGGCAAAGGGTTTACGAACCACTTTAATGATATTTCTCTTTAGCTCCACTCTCTAATAGCTCGCGGGAACAAGGAACTCATGAATCTATCTGTTTTCTATTTGATTTCTCTTATGTCTCCCTTTGTAGGTGGGTAGTAACAATACATGTTCGCATTCTGAATGTTAAAGGAAATTTCGCAAATAGATCTCGTCTCAATGAATAACGCCTTTCTTTTAATGATTTCTAGCCGCGGTGGAGTAGCCGAGCGGTCTAAAGCGTCTCGCTGCGGAGCGCGCGGTTGCTCGCCGTGGAGGTTCGAATCCTCCCTGGGGCATCAGTGTGTGTGTTTGTCCTTAGGTTAGTTTACCTAGGTTTAAGTAGTTTGTAAGCTACGGACTGATGACCACGCAGTTTGGTCCGATAGATTTACAAACGTTTGAACATTTGATTTGATTTAATGATCCCTATATCGTGATAATACAAAACGAGCTGCCATTCTCTGAATTTTCACTAAATCGTCCGTCAGTCCCACCTGGTGTGGATCCCACAAGCGCGGTAATACTGCAAAGTAAGACGCACAAGTCTAGTGTAGGCAGTTTTTTAGTAGTACTGTTGCATCTTCTAAGTGTCCTGTCAATGAAATATAGTCTTTGATTCACGTTCCCTATAATATTTTCTGTTTGTTCTTTCCCATCTAAGTTGTTCGTAATTGTTACTCCCATGTACTTGACGGCCTGTATGTTTGACTGATTCATCGTGTAACAGAAATTTAACGTATTTCTTTTAGGAGTCATATGGATGACTTCACACTTATCATTATTAAGAGTCAATTGCCAATTTTTGCGCCATGCTGATATCTGAAACATTTTGCAGTTCCTTTTGATTTTCTGGTCACTTTACTAACCGATAAATCACGGCATCATCCGTGAACAGCCTAAAAGAGTTACTCAGATTGTCTCCTAAATCGTTTATAAACATAAGGAACAGTAAGGGCCCTATAACACTTCCCTGTGAACGCCAGATATCACTTCTGTTCTACTCGATGACTTACCATCAATTACAGCGTACTGTGTCCTTTCTGACAGGAAATTACGAATCCAGTTGCACAACTGTGGCGATATTCCATGAGCACGCAATTTGATTAGAAGACGCTTGTGAGGTACACTGTTAAAAGCCTTCCGGGAATCTAGATCTGAGTATACACATTAAATAGACACTTGGAGTAAGCTTACATAAATTCAGCGCAACAGAAATAAGACAGCAACAAATAATTTTGAATGTGTGTGATCTTTACAAATACGGCACCTAGCTGTGCTATGAAGCAGTCTCCTCATCTGTGTCCTAAATGTGAGAAACCAGCTGAAAGATCATTCAATAATAACGTAAATTCATATGGGAGTACTGTAGCAGCAGTTAAACCTATTTACGCGTCCAAGAGTTTCCCTACATATGTGGAAAACAAAACATTGTGTAATTTTAGACTGTCTAACGTCTATTAATCTCTAGATCCTTCTCATTCGTAGGGTCCCTTCTTTATGCAGTGCTCTTTCCGACCTCTCTGCGGTTCAGCCGACAGGCCGTGTGACATGCTTCTCATCGGTGACGTCATCATGACCCTCGTTGAATCTTTCATGCAGCTCAACAACTGCTTACGTGATTTGCATCCTCGCAGTAGAATTTCACATTCCACGACTCTCAGCAACCTTTCCATATTCATGCGAAGAGCATCTGGTTGCAAACGGAATGGGTTACTGAACAGAATTTAAATCATTTTCCTTAAAATTTGTATTCACTTTAATAACTTTTACCGTAATTTTAATATGCAACTGTATGCGACAAAATAGAACTCTGGCCGCGAGGTCTAAGACGTCTTGTGACGGCTGAGCGGCCGTTCCCGCCGGAAGTTCGAGTCCTTCCTCTGGCATGGGTGTCTGTGTTGTCCTTAGTATAAGTTTGTAAGCCTAGGAACTGATGACCATAGCAGTTTTGTCCATTAAGTTACTAACATGAGAATATAATCTCTGAAAATACATATGAAATGCTGTTATTTGGTAACAGCATCAATCATAAGGGCTTGACCAACTTATAATGTTTACCGAACTGGAAAGGCCGCGAGGTCTGGGGCGCCATGTGGTGGACTGCGCGGCCGCTACCGTCAGAGGTTCCAGTCCTTTCTCGGGTACGAGTTTGTGTGTTGTCCTTTGCATCAGTTAGATTAGGTTAGTTTAAACCCTCAAGCGTGACACTGCCTTCTATCTGACAACAGCTGCAGCATTACACCTACTGCGCATATCCCACCAATACTGCAAATGCTATATCTAATGAAGTACTGGAAGTAACATTCTGGGGAAAAAAATGTGAACACTTAAAAGTACAGGGTGATCAAAAAGTCAGTATAAATTTGAAAACTTAATAAATCACGGAATAATGTAGATAGAGAGAGAAAAATTGACATACATGCTTGGAATGACATGGGGTTTTATTAGAACAAAGGAAAAACAAAAGTTCAAAAATGTCCGACAGATTGCGCTTCATTTGATCAGAAAAGCAATAATTAGCATAACAAATTAAGACAAAGCAAAGATTATGTTCTTGACAGGAAATGCTCAATATGTTCACCATCATTCCTCAACAATAGCTGTAGACGAGGAATAATGTTGTGAACAGCTCTGTAAAGCATGTCCGGAGTTATGGTTAGGCATTGGCTGTCTTTCAGCATCCGTAGAGATGTCGGTCGATCACGATACACTTGCGATTTTAGGTAACTGCAAAACCAATAATCGCACGGACTGAGGTCTGGGGACCTGGGAGGCCAAGCATGACGAAAGTGGCGGTTGAGCACACGATCATCACCAAACGACGCACGCAAGAGAGATTTTTCACGCGTCTAGCAATATGGGGTGGACCGCCATCCAGCATAAAAAATATCGGCGTAACTCTCACCCGCCACGGTAGCAGTTACAAAACCAGAATCACGCGCCATCTTTCGGACATTTTTTGAACTTTTTTTCTAATAAAACGTCTTGTCATTCCAAGCATGTGTGACAATTTTTACCTCTCTATCTACATTATTCTGTAATTGATTAAGTTTTCAAATTTATACTGACTTTTTGATCACCGGTATAAGGATTAAATGGGCTACATCACTTTAGGCACAAAGAGTTTTAGTTAAACTATAGAAATTAATTGTTTACAAGTTTTTTATGAGAGTGAGGAAGTTCAAAGCAAGACTGAAATACTTTGTAAACGATATTTAGATTATATCCACACCGTTAAGAATAAAGCAAAAAGAATTCTGACTTTCTTAACATAAATTTGCAAATCTCTATATCTTCGTAAAACATTGACCCTTTCCTTGCGTAAAAAAATGTCCCATGTATCTATTTTTTTCTTCGTCTATCATTTGTGTTATTTCATTTTCAAAGTAAGCTAATGGCCCTGCATTAGAGGGAATTCACAGTTTTAGCCTTCCTGCAGGAGCGCTAAATCTAAATGTAGCTGCCGCAGACATACTGTCACTTTCTTCTAGTCAGGTGAGACTGCAATGTCATTTCGTCTTCTGAAGAAAATAAAAAATCGTCTTCTTCATTTAATGTGGATTCCGAACCACGGTGCTACTCGAAATTTCTGACATAAGCAACATTGCCAGAGATGAAAGAAGTGGAAAGTGACAGATAAAAATACTAGGATCTGACGGGAATCGAACCCGCGACCTTTGGATTGCTTTTATTAAACTTTCATATACAGAAAACAACATTAGCGTTAATTTCATCTGAGTGTGTCTTGTTTTATGTGTAACATTTTGTCGCAATAAATGGGCACATAACACTAAAAACAGATAATTTTATAAAGAAGTTCTTAGGGCTTGCCGACCGCGGTGGCCAAGCGGTCTGCGGCGTGCCAGTCACGGTCTGCACGGCCTCTACGATCGGGGGTTCGAATCCTCTCTCGGGCTTGGATGTTTCTGTTGTCTTTAGTATAAGTTAGTTCATAAATAGCTCAATAAGTTTAGGGATGACCCTGCAGTTAAGTCCCATAAGCTCTTAAAACATTTGAACATTTTCTTAGGGCGAGTAATCGCAAGTAGTCAATGTATATGAAATAGCATGGACAAATCTCGAGTATACTGATACACAGGCAAACTATTAGAATCTGAAAATCGTTGTGCATTCATCTAAACAATGTCACAGAACATGGGCAAATCAAAGAGGAAAATAACACATAAGATTAACTTTCATAGGCTAGGAATTACAAATTGATAATAAAAAGAGTGAGAGAGAGAGACAGAAAAGCGAGTGAGTGGAATTGGGAAAGAAACAACGGGGAGAGACAGAGGGAGAGAAAGAGTGGAAGAAACAGAAACAGTGAGAAAGAGAAGGGGCAGAGGGAAGAACACATTTATTTTTTAGGCATTTTACAACATTATTAAAACATACATGGGAAACACAGAAAGATACACTTTTAATTGAGCTCAGCTCGTTAAAGTGAGGTTGTGTGTATGCACGTTTTATAAACTCTACCACTGTGCTACCGAGCCACACCAGCAATTGTAATAACTGTTTAACTGTTTGTAAATCTATCGGAATCAACTGCTGGGTCATCAGTCCGTAGCTTACAAACTACTTAAATTAGGGTAAACTAACCTAACAAAACGCAAACACCCATTCCCGAGGGAGGACTCGAAACCCCGACGGAGAATGGCCGCGTTCACCGCAACACGGCGCTCTAGTACGCGACACCATCAATTGGAAACTGGAACTGTCCTATCCACTTCGCAGTAACGGTGAAAGAAATTGGAAACCTCGTACTTAAGCAACAGAGGCGTCTGTTATAGTCTAGTGTTGTATGTGTGTAGTTGTGTGGGTTGAAGTGTGTTTGGCTTATTTATAACTGCGCTATAAACATGATGTTGTTATCACAGAACCCAACCATTTAAGATATCATTATACGCAAGACAAGTTGTCAGACGATCAGTGCGACAGCTCTACAACAAATTAATCTGTCATACGCAGCTACCGTTGCCACAAGCCATCGTCACAAGGAGGTCTCGGGTAGAAGAAAGCTTCTCCAGGAGGAGGGGAGGGCACTTGTGGTGGATGCGGCATCAGTTCCAAGTGCCGCACAATACAATGCGCGCTCTGAGCAGATGCGGAAGTGCCACAGAGCTGGCTGGGAGCCTCTGGCGAGCGCAGACGTCCGCTAATGAGAGCAGCGCGACGCGACGCCTGCTAACGACACGGCCGCTCCAGGCGCCTACTTGCCAACGCCTGGGGAACGAGGGCTCTTCCCTGTCACCGTTCCCCACAGTCACGCAGTGATCTAGAGCCAGCAGCCACAAGTGTTCACCCCACACCGAAAGCCTGTATCTGCATACGAGGAACTGTAGTCCGCTTAAGAGTAAGTCTCGTGTAAAGCCAGAAGGACAGATTTAATGCCGTCTCCTCACTCGTTGATCACTGATATTCACCTCTAATATTTCTGACGTTTATCATCTTTGGTGGCATAATGGCGCTGTTGCTTACTTATTCGTTGTGTGGTATCTTTCCTATTTTAATTGAGAACCTGTTTATTAAAAGTTCATAGATAGTGCTTCCTCTCGGCAGCTGGCTTGAAAATGTCTGCGTGTGCTCTGGCCGAATATCGGTAGTCGTAGATCTACATCTACATAGATAATCTGCAAATCACATTTAAGTGCCTGGCAGAGGGTTCATTAACCACTTCACAACCTTTCTCTACCGTCCCATTCTCTAATAGCGCGCGGGAAGAAAGAACACCTAAATCGTTCCGTTTTCGATCTGATTTCTCTTATTTTATTGGAATGGTCATGTCTCCCTATGTAGGTGGGTGCTAGCAAAATATTTTCACATTCAGAAGTGAAAGTCGGTGATTGAAATTTCGCAAATAGATCTCGTCACAACGAATAACGTCGTTCCTTTAATGATTTCCACCTCAAATCGTGCAACATTTCCGTGACGCTTTCCCCCCTGTAACGTGATAAAACGAGCTGCCCTTCTCTCAACCTTCTCAGTCAGTCCCACCTGGTGAGGGTCCCACACTGGGCAACAGTACTCCAGTAGAGAACGCACAAGATCCTCTTACCAGGCTGCATGCCCGTAAGTTTTTCGAATATCAGTATGCCGCTACAAGTTCTGGATTCTCCTATCATACATATATTAGATGCATAAAGGGTACTTTCACTGTTCCCACTACAGGTTTCTAGGATTTGTAGAGGACTAAATATGGAACCCAGGTCCGGAAATTTACCGTCTGGATATAAACCAAGTTTGGACATGGTATCTCTGAAATTCCCGCTTTTCGTACATACTGAAAAGAAGGCGCCATTATAAGTGTCTGTCGCCCAGGAGAGGCTACTGTTTTCGAATTGAAGCCGCCATTTGCAGGGGCTATATGAACACTGCTCTTGGAATTTGAGGGGTAAAGAGAAGCAATGAAAGGAAGTCTAAGTACAAAATACAATGCATATCTACTCAACAGCTCTTACCGATTAACTTAGATTAGTATGATTTCCAAGTTTTCTGTACTGAATTTCCACCAAACGACGGGAACTTATAAATACGAAGGGCTAGATTCTTGTAAGTAGAAGCAAAATTGTAGCAACTTAACGATTCAAATTACTTACTACGTAATAGATTGTGCGATTGTTTTATCGTTTCCGTTCTTGATTAATGCATATTTCCTATCACATCCTCTCTGTCTGTCATTCGTGATTATTTTTAGGATTTACTTTTTTATTTTTGTTTAGTTTTTGATTACACAGTTTTATTTACCTTCTTTTCCACAAATCTATCGTATTTTTTCATTAATGTAAATTAGATTTCAGTAACTTTAACTTCGGAAATAACTTGTCATCTGTTTCGTAATTGTAAAGACAAAGCTTCATCAAATATTTGACATCACTTACAAAGTGGTGCCCTGCAAACAAACGGCTTGAAATACGGCAACGCTACACTAGTGCCAATGAACGCTCCAGTTATTTTTGGAAAGTCTACGGCTTTGTCCGACCGCAAAATAACTTCTGCGGCAGAATGTCTTTTTTTGTGTCCAGGACGGTTGGCTGTCATGCTCAACGGTCATCACGCCGCAGGTTTTGCTTTGAAGGGAAAGTCCTCACGGAGAACATAAAGCAGTGACGAGCACTCAAAACACTGCCCACCGTCATGGGCTCGTGTAGAGCACACAGCTTAGAGCTCGTTCTCTCCGCTGTGTGCGTACCGCGAAGAGGGATATCTGAAATCGATCTGACACTCAAATTTATTTCACACCTAAACGGCACATTGCTAGACACGAGCTCCTCATAAGAACTCTTTCTACAACCCTTAGAAAACAGTAAAGAAAATTGTGAAACACCCTGCCTCCATGAAGTACAGCTGTTGCTTATTTGTTTCTTACGTTAATTTAATGTTGTTTGTCGGTCTGATAGACCTCAATTATCCTGAAAAAACTTCTTTGTCTCGACTTCCTCCAGATCACTTACTTACAATTCTCGACTGTTTTTGTGTTTTCAAAAATTTTATTCTGATAAAAGGATTGCCATTTTCCCATTTGCTTTTGTATGTTAAAATCGTGAACACCTTCCGTAAAACAACTACCATTGCAGTAATGAATGATATTGTACTTTTTCGACGAAGATTACAGCTTGTGGAATAATAGCGCTGAATAAAAACAATCGATAAAATTTTGTTTTTACTATTGAAACTTTTACTGATTCTTAGTATTTTTTGTTTGTGAAACATTTATTAATTTTGGTTGCTTACTGCTTTATCTGAGATAGTGTTAATTCATCTCATTAGAATAGTTCAAACAGGTGAAAATTCAATTTCATATGTCTCTGGCGAATCTGGAATGGACTTTCAATTGCTAAAGACGTATTGAAATGGGATACACATCCTTAAATTCCTTTCCCCAACAAATTAAATCAGATCGAAAACGGAAAAATGTGGATGTTCCTTTTTCCCGCGCGATATTAGAGAATGGAGTGGTAGGGAAATATTATGAAAGATGTTCGATGAACGCTCTTCCATGCACTTAAATGTGATTAGCGAAGTATTTATGTAGATATATGTATGCAAGGAAATTAGGCAAAACTGTGGCTTTGTATAAACCCGTACTTCTCTGTTGACTGGTTATACGCTTATCTGATATTCAAAACACACATGTAGGAAGCAGTGCAAGTGAGGCCGCTTTCGTTAGCCAGCGCTTCTAAGGTTGTTGCCAAGGAACGGTGTGAAACGAAAGCTCGGCAACTCACGCGTCCCCGAGGAATGCAGAAGTCCGCAAAGAAAGTGCTGTGTGCATTCGCTGAGGCTCTCGAACGAAGGCGAGAGTCACACGACAGTAGTTCTGGGAGGGGGAGGAGGAAGTTGTGCGGAGGACCACTCCGTAGACACGAGTGAAATTAGACTGATAGGCAGGTCTTCTCTGAGCTATTCAAACAAAAGCCGACTTTCGTCGTCCACATTAATCGATTCAAATGTTCAAATGTTTGTAGAGTTTATGGGACTTAACTACGGGGTCATCAGTCCCTAAACTTACAAACTACTTATCAACTCAGAATGAAACTTTCACTCTGCAGCGGAGTGTGCGCTGATATGAAACTTCCTGGCAGATTAAAATTGTGTGCCGGAACCGGGACTCGAACCTGGGACCTTTGCCTTTTGCGGGCAAGCGCACTACCGACTGTGCTATCCCGACACGACTCACGATGCCGCCTCACAACTTTACTTCCGCCAGTACCTCGCCTCCTACTTTCCAAACTTCACAGAAGCTCTCCTGCAAACACGCAAGACTAGCACTCCTGGAAGAAAGGATATGGTGGAGACATGGCTTAGCCACAGCCTAAGGGATGTTTCCAGAATGAAACATTCACTCTGCAGCGGAGTGTGCGCTGATATGAAACTTCCTGGCAGATTAAAATTACTTATCAACTAGCTAATACTAAGGACGGCAGAAATATCCATGCCCGAGGGGGAATTCGAACCCCCGACCGTAGTGGCCGTGCACCGCGACCAGCATTAATCAATTACGGAAAACTCATCACTTTATTAGTCTCAATATTTAGTTACTTAAAATGTCTACCGAAATACTACGAAACTTGCTGTAGTAATGTGATACGATGGAACTGATTTCTATATACTGTATAAACACTGTAATTCACGCTATTACATGAAAACAGAATAGGAGGATATTGTTAACAAATGAAATATGCTTCTGTACAACTAGAAAAATGCAATACTTTCGAGTTTCAAAACCTTTGACAGAATAGTGGAAAACCACTTTATTTCGCCCTCTTCATCAATTTTGTCATTCGAACACATTAGCGATCTTTTGACACATAACATTCTAAATCGTTTTACTCAGTCTCTCATCGCACACAGCTTCTCTCTTTAATTTTTTTCCCGGTGAAACTTTCTCTGTCTCACCCATTGTCACTGTCTTCATCCCTATCTATCGCTCTTCTTTACCATCATTTATTTTTCTGTCTGTGTGATATTGTCTTTGTCCCATTCTTTTTCTCTCACTCTGTCTGGGACTTTTATTTATATGTTGCGACACATTTGTATATTGAGTGTAAAGAGTAACAAGAAGAACTTTCGACAATTTATGGACAGAAAAATCAGACCGTACAATATCCGAAATCAGTTTATTTCACAGATTAGTTTTCCATAAATGGAATCATACGTATTACCTGATGACCGCCAAGTCCACTTGGTACACCACGCAGGTAAGTGGGCTAAGTCGCAAATGAAAAACATATATCTCTAGAACATTTATTTATTTATTTATCGTATGGCATACATAATTAATCACATAAATTCATATCCAAGTGTACAAAGAAAAATTATTAAAGGACCATTTGTTGATATTTCAACACAGCTGTCCAGTATTACATACTAAAAAGCTTTAGCTGAATATCAGGATCTTTGAAGATGGAAAGTGGATTAAGATGGATAACCAGTGTGTGGGTGTAGATTGTATTGTCCCACTGACAATGCGCATGACTTCGATAAGTTTGGCGTTTACCGTCTTAAATGTGTGATATGAAGCCATATAGGTGTGCAGTGCTCTGCTTTTAAGTACCCCTGTCAGAGAGCTGATATTTGAAGGGTGTCTGCAGGTGATCCTCAACGAGTACCACAGATAAATTTGCTTTTTGGGTTTGAACTGCCTTGAGCAAACACAACTGTTTTTAGTTTTTCCCAAACATGTTTCGCTGGCGTTGCAGCATTATCAGTGGGATTTTTATTGTATAGTGTGTCAAATGAACAATGTAATGAATATTACTTGTATGTACATTAAGTGTAGCAAGTACAGGTAATTGTGAAAACAATTCAATCGCTTCCTTTTTTTATATATATACGTACACTAGGCTTACCTTAATACCACATGTCGTTGTATTTGTGGTTCTTTATTTCACAATACATCTCTGTATATTTTTGACTGTTTGTCATCTGCAAACCAAAAAGTGTGAAGTTAATGGGGTGAATGGTTAACTTCTAGAAACAGTCGCAACAGTAAAGTAACTCAAACACAAAAATGACTTCCTATATATTCATAAAAAATCCCGATATTTACAAGTTAGCCATTCATCCCATTAATTACACACCTATTCAAAAATCAGGAACCGTCCATCAAGAATAGGTGTTTTTATAAGCCGTATAAATCTCTTCCTTGATCATATACATAAACGTCATATACATAAACCAATTGATTAACTGATTGACTGGCCTACAGTGAGTGTGTAATGTTATAATTTCGTCCTTGTGCGTAGAATAGCTACAGCGTGCCAGTTTTTCTGATATATATGCACATAATCACTGCGCCAAGGGGTTTTTCGAAACATTGAACTCCTTATCTCTAATTAATGGAACCTAAATTACAGGCTCTCGCAGAATTGCACATCCCATTTTGCGTTTTCGAGCATATTAATATCGTGCTCTTACGTTGCACGGCATGATTTCTTGTACTGAGACAAGCGGTCATAGGTAGTAGATGGCTGCTTACTTCACACAAATAAATCGACAGTTGCTGTTGGCCAACCACAGTTGATGTACTGAATTCGTGAAGTACTACTGAGAAGTCGCGCCTGGTAGCCTACTCGCTAGGCGATTCCAAGTACGTTGACAGAGGCCGTGTATTGTGCGACTTCTTTGGGTGATAACCACTGCTCTGCACAGGCCTAGGGGTGGAGTGATGATGTCATCATACAGGCTGAAACAATACGTTACACGAAGAGAATAGGTTCCTCTCAGAGCAGAATTTCGCTTTTGGAAACAAGTACCGCGGTATAAAAGGATACTCGGCATGTTGAACCTCTATTGTGTGTGATTGAAGCTGCCCATAATCACCAGTCGGGCAAAACATTTAATAATCCCTTTCAATAGTCGGCAAGTTAAATCAGTATTTTATAGGGACGGTTAAATATGTAGAGCTCTTAAAATATCTTGTTCCGATACACAGTATAACAACAGGAATCTCGTAGAGTCGAAAGAGAATAAATTACAAACATTAAAGATTTAAGACTGCAATGTATAAGATAAATTATGGAGTAGTTACACTACCGGCCATTAAAATTTCTACACCAAAAAGAAATGCAGATGATAAACGGGTATTCAATGGACAAATCATTTTCACGCAATTTGGGTGCATAGATCCTGAGACATCAATACCTAGAACAACCACCTCTGGCCGTAATAACGGCGTTGATACGCCTGGGCATTGAGTCAAACAGAGCTTGGATGGCGTGTACAGGTACAGATGCCCATGCAGCTTCAATACGATACCACATTTCATAAAGAGTAGTGACTACTGGCGTATTGTGACGAGCCAGTTGCTCGGCTACCATTGACCAGATCTGGAGAACAGAAAGACCCGTACAGGACCTGCAACATGCGGTCGTGCATTATCCTGCTGAAATGTTGTGTTTCACATGGATCAAATAAAGGGTAGAGCCAAGGGTTGTAACACATCTGAAATATAACGGCCACTGTTCAGAGTGCCGTCGATGCGAACAAGAGGTGACCGAGACGTGTAACCAATGGCACCCCATACCATCTCGCCGGGTGATACGCCAGCATGGCGATGACGAATACACGCCTCCAATGTGCGTTCACCGCGATGTCGCCAAACACGGATGCGATCATCATGATGCTGTAAACAGAACCTGGATTCATAGGAAACGATGAATTTTTGCCATTCGTGCACCTAGGTTCGTCGTTGCGTACACCATCCCAGGCGTTACTGTCTGTGATGCAGCGTCAAGGGTAATCACAGCCATGGTCTGCGAGCTGATAGTCCATGCTGCTGCGAACGTCGTCGAACTGTTCGTGCAGATGGTTGTTGTCTTGGAAACGTCCCCATCTGCTGACTCAGAGATCGAGACGTGGCTGCACGAACCGTTACACCTATGAGAATAAGCTGCCTGTCATCTCGACTGCTAGTGATACGAGACAGTTGGGATTCAGCACAGAGTTCCGTATTGCCCTCCTGAACCCACCGATTCCATATTCTGCTAACAGTCATTGGATCGCGACCAACGCGAGCAGAAATGTCGCGATACGATAAACCGCAATCGCGATAGGCTACAATCCGACCTTTATCAAAGCCGGAAACGTGATGGTACGCATTTCTCCTCCTTACACGATGCATCACAACAACGTTTCACCAGGCAACGCCGGTCAACTGCTGTTTGTGTATGAGAAATCGGCTGGAAACGTTCGTCATGTCAGCACGTTGTAGTTAACGCCACCGACGCAAACCTTGTGTGAATGCCTTGAAAAGCTAATCATTTGAATATCACAGCATCATCTTCGTGGTGTAGCAATTTTAATGGCCAGGAGTGAATATAAAGACCAGTGGTCTCTGAGTTCTGTACACTGCCAATTGTATGTTTTTGGAGTCGCCAGAAATCTTTATAAATCAGATAACTTCGTAAATAGGCAGAAAATTATGTTATATTGCAGAAAATTATCAACCATTTTCTTTGCTATGAATGCTTTCGAATTTTTGGAGAACGTAATGCACAGGGTAATGTACAGGCGGCTGAGCAGCCACTTTAGATACACATCTGGTAAATCAACCATAATGTGAGATATATATTTTCAACTTTTCTCTTTCAAGATTGTAACATGTCACATTAACCAACTGTTTAATCTCTGCTGGCGCTTGAAAACGGTGGAAAATCGACACCGGTAGCATTGGGATGAGTGTTTTTAGGGAGACAAAAATGCTGAGGTAATCAATCGGTAGCAATAGGCCAATAAATAAACAGCTTTGGTCAACCATAATGGTATTCTCGAAATGTATCAACGCTGTTAACTACCACCTCTACATTCATCACTGTATGTGTGTATTTAAAGCGTTGGGCCGCCACAGTGTTTGAGCCTACACTACAAGAGCTCCAGTACATCTTCCAGCAGCCAGCCGTGACCTTTAAATGTGCAGACGGCCACCACAATAGTCCGTCCCGCCAGACGTCTCCTCCCACAGACGGCAACTCTTGGCAGCCGCACAGGACCTCAAAACACGGCGTCCGTGGGAAAAACACAGGTGCCGTCCACACAATGTGCAATCTTCTCCTGTCCTGGTCGGCCCTGAGCAAACGAAAACTTTACGACGTGTGTGGGTGACCCGGAGCATGCGCTGGTTCCAGTGTCGGGCCTTCACACACGCTCGGGTTACCGACTACCTTCTTAGCATTTCCATATTTCGACTAAACGAGTTGAGCAGTAACTTCAGTACTGCACCTGTCACATTTTTTAAAGTTTACTACTTCTCTGTGCCAGCATCTGTGCTCCTCCACTATGTTTACTGTTAAACGTTCTACATACTACGTTGGTGCATAACTTCGTAGCATTTATTCATAAGTTAAAACACAACAGATACACGTGACAGAAAAAAACGTCGCTAATAATATATCCTCCTTCACTATTTAGAACACTGTATCAACGTTGAGGTAACATTCCGGTTCCGCGACTGTAGATACCGTTTCGAGGTGAAGAAGGTCTCGAGCCGTGTTCACAGCGAATTTCCACCCGGAAAGGAAATTCCTCGAGGTTGTTCGATAAAAGAAAAGGTGAAAGTGTAAGAGCACAAGATACGTTGGTTGCTATATACTAGTTTTGCCAGTCTAGCACAGTGGTTCCACAACCTACGGTCCGCAATACCTCAAAATTGTAATCACTTCAAATTAATTCCGTCTTAATGGTCAGTCAGTCGTATTCTGCCCACGTCCACGATAACTGAACAGCTTCATTGGTTAAGATAGGAGTAGATAACATCGGTAAGATTTGAAATATATACATTTGTCTCCTAACTAAATTCGGAACTGATAGAAAATGTAAGAACGCATTTTAATTCATCCTCTTGGGTAGTTTTGTTGCAAAATGGCAACATGCAATAAGAGATAGGAAATCACTTTGCGCCATCTCCAGGACTTTTTTTTAGAGCCACGCGGTTATGGTACTCCGGTTTAAGTAGTCATGTCATGGATTGCGTGGCCGTTCCCGTCGGAAGTTCGAGTCCTCCTTCCAGCGTGTGTGTGTGTGTGTGTGTGTGTGTGTGTGTGTGTGTGTGTGTGTGTGTCGTCACTAGCGTTACTTAGTTTAAATATACATTTCGGTGTGGCGGTTATTGACAGCATTCTCAAATTTTATAAAATGAACGACACTTCGTTGTCCAAAAATTTTTATATACTCGTATTTGCTGCCAGTTTCACTTTTAAACCCTAATCTGGCGAAGGTTTTTAGGACAGTATGAAATGTATGATATGTAAATACCGCAAAAATCTTTGACAGTCGATGGCTGAAAAACTAAACTGGTAAGCATACAATAAAACATTTGGTCAAAAATGTGTCATGCATTTTATATTATTTAGTTTAAGTGGTTTTTAAGTCTAGGGACCGATGACCTCATGTTTAGAATCATTTGAACTTATTTAGGCGCACAAGGTTTTCTTCGTTGCAAATAAGCCGAGGACTCGATTGAAAGTATGTGAAAATATACGTCTAGCTTTCAGTAACAGTATTAGCACAAGGTTTTAAAGTGAAAGCTTTAAAATCACATATCTACAAACCGAATTTAATTTATATTAAAACTTTCTAGTATAATAGCAATGTGTTAAAGTGATCATTAATGTTTATTTTTGGATTGACAGAGTTCATGAAAAACAAACCTTGTAGTTCCTGCATACAAAAAAAAAAAAAAAAAAAAAAAAAAAAAAAAGACAGTCAAACCGGCCCCTTGTCTAAAAAAAGGTTGGTGCCCACTGGTATAGCAGCGCGTAGGATTAGCCGTGCACGCCGCCGTTCGCCGTCGGAGGTTCGAGTCCTCCCTCGGAAATGGGCGTTTGTGTTGTCCTTCAGTTAATGTACCTTAGTATACGTAGTTTGTAAGCTACGGACTGATGACCAAGCAGTTGAGTCCGATAGATTTACAAACATTTGATTTAAACTGACATAGTACAATGCGAGCAGGCGTTAGTGTCGAGTAGCGTAAAGGCACTATTCCTCGACATCACAAACGATACGCCAATTTATGACGAACAAGCAGAGATGCACATTGGTCAACAGCTTATATTAGTGATTTTAGCTTAGAGCATGCGGTAGCCATACTCTTAGTTTTTGAACTTCCCCATTCAATGAAAATATCTCGCGATCGTGGAATTATCAAAGTTCATCACATCTGACGGATCTTGAGTCCTTGAGTTCTCTGAGGTTGATAATTGTGAATAAAAGCGTAAAAACGACCTTTATCAAACCCCGAAGGTATTCCTGTAGGAGGAAAGTCATCAAGGTTAAATCGATCCTCCGTAAAACGAAAAAATATTTTCTTGCCGTGCTCTGACCAACGGCTTATCCCATAAGCAACACTGTCCGATGTTCCTGGCTGCCTCCGCTGCTATCAGCGGTCTATTAATCTCAAACAGAAGAATATGTCTGTAATGTTTCGGTTTCTCCACATAATATTTTTTGTTACTATTTCAAAATGACAATATGTAAATTCAAACAGCAAATGTTTGTAAATCTATCGGACCAAACTTCATGGTCATCAGTCCGTAGCTTACAAACTAACTATACTAAGATACACTAACCTAAGGACAACATACACACCCATGCCCCAGGGAGGACTCGAACCTCCGACGGCAAGCAACCGCGCGCTCCGCAGCGAGGCGCCTTAGACCGCTCGGCTACTCCACCGCGGCATCAAACAGCAACAGTGAATTACAAATAATGACTGTCGGTAAATAACCTATAGCAACCGGAATACTATCATGCAAAACAAAAACGCTACGAACATATGCTGTTGCTTACAATGTAAAATATTATAATTGTCCAAAAATTCCCAGTGAGCTCTAGATATTTCCATACTGATCGGTTTCGCAATTAGCGTTATCTGGAGGAACCGAGAAACAACCATTTTAATCCTGTATCCGGTGTATTCAACTGGATTCTGATGGTTTCGGCTTTGTAGTAATCATCAGATGTAATAATTACAATAGCGATAAGAAAACTATCTCATCAAAAGAATCCAGACATTGATTAGTCGACATTAGCGTAAACTGTGTCTACTCTTTGCATTTACCTGCCTGAGACACTTTCAGTGAGGTGTCATAATGTCAGTGGAGGAATGGTAGATCACTCTCGTCCGTGTGCCAAAACCAGGTAAGTTAGTGACGATGGTTTCCGGGGACTGCAAACAAGTCGATGTCTAGTTTATCTTAATGAAGTGGTTCAACTGGATTCAGATCGGGACTCTGGACAAGTCAGTCTATTGAGAGTAATGACACTATCCCTAAACCACTGACCAGACCAG
The DNA here is from genome assembly GCA_026315105.1 of Locusta migratoria. Classification (NCBI taxonomy): domain Eukaryota; kingdom Metazoa; phylum Arthropoda; class Insecta; order Orthoptera; family Acrididae; genus Locusta; species Locusta migratoria. The sequence continues at coordinate 247,628,977 of CM048748.1, forward strand.
TTACCGCGTGGTTTGAGCATAGTGCGCCACTTTCTGGCTCCGATTCGAATCCGCTCGACGGATTAACGCTGAATGTCGGTGTATCGGCCAGTATTAAGTGGGTTTTAGGCGGTTTTTCACATCACATTAGTTTAATACTGGGCTGGTACCCTAACTCCGCCTCAGTTACACGATTTGCAATCATTCCGCACAGTTTCACATATACATCAGTATACACAGCAGGGGCGTGCAGTGTCGTATAATGCTGTGTATGCTGGTAGGAGCGGTTCTGGAAGTCGGTCAAAAGGGTGGGGGAGTTAGAGAGGCATGTGGTGTATCTCAACAAAATGGCAGTTGGGGTTCCTTCTTCCCCTCCCAACAAACCGGTCAAATTCGGTGTAACTTAATGTGGATTTTTACTCCTTTGTTAAAAAGTGTTTGAAATACATTGCAGCCTACATTGTTACTCATAATTACGAAAATTATTGAGTCTGTAATGTACTTGCTGAGTCCTGAAGCCATTTGGTGGAGGGGGACTATTTTCCGCGGCACATGTATGCTAAAAAGAAATATTTCCACATATTTTACAATTTACTGAAGGTATCGCAAGAAAGATTCTATTACATGCAGTTAACATGAAATTTATTGAAATATGTACTTCACGAACTTGCATTATTTCACCACATTGTACAAATGATACACGTTAAAAAATTAGTATTAATTATTACTTGTATGTAAACTTCATCCTTTCTTGTCTGGTGAACTCTGTGATTACTCATAGAAGCTATGGCTGCTTCTCAGATTGTGAAGAACTTAAGCGTCCATGGGCAGAAGTGGCGAACCCGAAAGACGCTATTCACTCTGTGTACAGCTTCGGTACGGTTTAATTTTTCTTAATGCAGCAACAGATCTTTCTACTGATGCAAGTTTCCCGCGATTTATTGGTAGGGAGCGCTCGGTGGAAACAATAGCGTTACAGGAAAGCGAGAACCAATACGATTGCCTCGGCAAAGCGGCCGAGCGCATTGAGGCGCTATGCTGCGATGCGCGAGGTCGTTCCTGTCGGGGGTTCGAATCCTCCTTCGGGCATGGATGTTTGTGCTGACGCGTACACTCCCTCCTACCATCAGTGAGAGAAAGGATGAAGTTAAAATTTCTGCCATCCAAAGGATTAGTGCACTTTTTGACAGGTCACGGACCCTACGCGGTGCACTTGCACCGAATAGGGAAACGGCCTGATGCAGTTTGTGAATGTGGTGCTGAGATAGGCACCCCGGAACACGTAATCTTCGAGTGCCCAGTACACGTACGAGTTGCCTCTGTAAAGAGGCAAGCCATACCCACCAGGGACATCTATGAAATAATAAGGAACGATGAGTTAGTAGAGATACTCATTATACTAACTGAGAAAGTATCAATCCACGCGCAGCAGATCTATCGAGGATAGTCTGCTGCGAAACAACAGGAGAGAAAAGCCGTGCATGCCTCTATGAGGCATACATTGGCAGCAATATACTGCGTACGTAAAACCGGATTGACATCACCATCCCTGGCGTCCGGCCGGCTAACGTCGTTTTGGCACCACGGACGGAACCAAATATGACCGGAAGGTTAGTTGAGGCAAGGAGTGAAGAGCTGGACGACTTCCCCGCCTTGCGTGAGCAAGGTATAAGGGAGAAGTTCTCTGGTGTTGGCTGCCTCGCTACCTTCCAAATCCAATCTAGACTAGAAATCCAGTGGTGCAAAGGAGATGGATAGTGTAAATCAGTGCACCACTAGTAGAAGTAGTGTAATTTACTTTGTTTTGTAAATGTAACAATCTGATAAATTAATATGAGTAGCAGTGGTTACGTTAGTAAGTAGGCCCCGCCCACGTCCACGTGGTAGGGATGGATACTGGCCTCCCTTCACGAGGCTTGCTAAGAGACGGGAATTATACTTAGAGTTGTCATTAACTTATTACTAACAACTAAACAATTTGTAATGTATAATAATTTATTGTAAAGGTCTGTTTTAGTTATCCAGGTAACAGACCTAAATTGTTATTGTAATTGTAAAAAAAAATTGTCTTTAGTATAACTTAGTTCATAAGCAGTTTGTAAGTTTAGGGACTGATGACCTCGCAGTTAAGTCCCATAAGCTTTACAAACATTTGAACATTTTTTGAATCAATACAATTGCACACTGGTAGTATCTTTTCCTCTATGAGGGGTTTTGAATCTATTCTGGTGTTTTATTATGAAAGTAATACAATTATATTATAAAGTATTCGATGTGCTGTCGTGCAATGCTACTGGTTGCTCTTCTTTCGCCCAGGGGCCCGAGGTCTCCCTAACGATTAGTTTTCCTACGTCGCTGAATATCAGGCCTACGGCGCATGCGCACACACAGCTGACAAGCTGGGCAGCGAACGACAAACAGCTTCCCCGATCACAGAACAGCTGGCCTACTGCGCATGCGCGTATGCTGGCGCTTCACCGCGCGTATCGTACAAAAAGCAGCTCTCGGCTCAGCGGTAGGAGCTGCAGATTTTCCACTGCAGAAACGCGAATTGCGCGAGGAGCTTCTGCGTTTCCATAAAGCAGGGGAACGATTAATAGTAAGATATAAATAAGTTCCTATTTGCTTTTCATTTTCAAAATTCGTATGGGTAAGCGGCGCTTACCTAGCATACCCAGAACTCACGCCTATGATACACAGACAGTAGAGGTACACATAATTCCTCTTGGGAGGGGGAGGGGCATGGCGGGGGAAGTAGTGATGTCTGAAGGAGCCTCCACATGCCGTACAAAGTCGAAAGAAAATCTTCCATGAAGTTTAGGGAATGCAGCTGGATCACATCTTCTTGGAAGGATACTTCGGCTAACATCCATTGAGCATATTCACGTGAAACACTAACTATATGTTGTATTCGTCGTGTAGACGCATGCAATAAGGCAGCTACTACACGAGCGCCCTCTGCTCCAAAAGTCGTGCGCGGGCGGATACGTAATTGTGACACTATATACACGATCTCTGTCGGAATGCACTAGGAACCTAAAATTCAGATGCGGGATAACGTTTCCTTTCTGTGCATATTAGAGAAATTACTGGATCCCAAGCCTTATCCAGATGAAATCCGCCATCGCGACTACTGAGATCCAGCCCTTTCTGTATCAACACAGATTCTTTAATAATCGAATACCTGAAGAATCTCTTACAGGTCAAGATTTCCGTAGCAGAATAATCCAACGAATGCATTTATATCAACATATTTACTCTGCAAGTCACATTTAAATGTCTCGCAGGCTGTTTATCGAACCATTATCGTAACATTTGTCTACGGTTCTGTTCCCTAACAGTGCGCGGTAGAAAGGAACACCTAACTTATGATCAAGTCTCCCTATAAAGATGGTACCGGTACTAACAAATTACGTTCACAAACGTAGGAAAAGATTGATGAAAGAAATTTCGCAATTCGAGCTCGCCGCAAATAATAACGACTTTTTTATGATGTCCACCCAAAGTCGTGATTGTCTCCCTCCTATATCGCTATGATACAAAACGAGTTGCCGTTCTCTGTACGTTTTCTCCATCTCCTCCTTCAGTCCCACCTTGTGAGGGTCCCAGAATGAACGGCAGTACTCCATAATATGACGGAGAATTGCAGTGTAAGCAGTTTCTTTAGCAGAACTGTTGCTTTTTCTAAGTGTTCTTCCAATGAAACGCAACTTTGGTTCGCCTTCCCAACGATACTCTCTGTGCGTTCTTTCCCATTTACGTTGTTCGTAATTTCAATGCTTGGCACACCCTGCCATTTTTTATTTTATTTTATTTTTATTTTTATTGTGTTGACTTTTAGTGCCTTGTACTGTGTGTGTTTCTTCCTTTTTTCCCCTTTGCAAACCGAGGCTGTTTTATTGGGTTCCAGTAGACGAGCTTGACGCTCGTGTTCAGCGCTCATTTCACGTACATGTGTCGTCAGTCCACTGTAGGCTTAGCCACACTAAAAGCCGTATGCTGATTGGTAAAAGTTGTGTGAAGATATATTTTTGAAATGATAAAACCAGTCTGAATCATAATGAAATAAATGGCCTGCTAAATTAATTGCCAGACTAAGAACAATGTTGAGTTGGATCGCCACCAAGATGCATTTGGTACAAACACTATCATAAACTTTGTCATTAATGAATTCTTTAAAAATAATTTATCATGGCCCTATTAAGAAATATTCTTAAAGTAGTTAGTGCGTACGAAATATTTCCTTTAAACATTTACGATATGTAGCGTGCATGTGACTGACTGACTGTAATAAATCTGAGTGTGAGAAAGACTTTTACTGTGTCAGAATCACCTGCGAGAATCTATTCTGCTCTATAAAATGTATTAATATGCATATTCATATGTGACTTTCATTTAAGGCAGTATTGATTACTTCAGACAACAATCATTAATATTCATTAATCATTTTGAGCAGAATCAAGGAAAGAATATAAAAAAAACTAATCGGAATGATTTCTCCTATACTCAATATTTCTTTAAACTCTTATTGTAATTAGAGAGAAAGAGGTTAGGCAACTAACTACTTGAATGAAACAATGCTGCAAATACAATGTACAATTATTATTGCGCAAGAGCAGCGATGTGCATTACCTAGGTTTTCAGGGTTTTACATAAATAATAGAAACAAGAATTGGTCTGTTCTGTCCTTCCAATAAACGATAATTCTGAGGTACAATTTCTCTGTGATTGCTCCACACATCTCGTCACAGCCGCTACTGTACAACTGATTCTACCAACGCTACCGTCCAATTGCACTCTACCAGCACTGCCGTGCAACTACTCTCTTTGACAAAGATACTGCCGGCCGCGGTGGCCGAGCGTTCTGCGTCGCGTCAGTCACAGTCTGCACGGCCACTACGTTCGGGGGTTCGAATCCCCCCTCGGGTATGAATATTTGTGCCGTCCTTAGCTAGTTCATAGGTAGTTTGTAAGTTTAGGGACTGATGACCCCGTAGTTAAGTCTCATAAGCTCTACAAACATTTGAACATTTTTTATTTATTTTTTTTTCTGACAAAGATACACCATATCCTGAGAAGTTTGCTCTATCATCACAGATAACACGGCGTCAAACATACACATACGTGTTTCAACACTGACATGCTATTTTGGAGATACCAGACTTCCTCAGACCCAGATAGTCCCTCACCAGTGCTGTTGGCCAAAATTATAATTTTTCGTTTCTTTTTACAGTTATACACATGTCCATTTCTGCTATTTATTGGTTTTCACCGTCAAACAGCTTATGGGTATGCTGCCGGGTGACGTCTTCGAACACCGCCGATATTTCGACAGGAGCACATCCTGCCATTTTTTATTTTATTTTTATTTTTGTTGTATTGACTTGTATTCCGTGTGTTTCTTCCTTTTTTACCGTTTGCAAATCGAGGTATTAAATTCGCTTGCACGTTGTTTCCTTGAGTGCAGTTGTGCCTTGAAAATGGTAGGGTCTGCTCCTGTCGAGATATCGGCGGTGGTCAACGACCTCACCCGGCAGCATACCCGTAAATTATTTGAAAATTTATTACGCCGTGAAAAGTTAAGGTTTCACATGGTTTTCATCATGTGTTAAGAAGTAGATCGCCCCTGACTTTCCCACGATCCTAGCGTTCGAACCATTGTAACGGGAGCACGGATACTGCGCACTGTGTGGGAACTGAAACAAGTACTGGAGATTGCTCGCAGGCGGTACCGTTGAACCTGACCGCGTGACAGAAAAGTAACTCCCGGCCGGCCTTCAACTTGATGCATTACTTTTGCGCAACAGAAAGTTGCGGCAGCAACTGCAGTGTCGTGAGTTGTGTGAACGGTCGTTTTTAATAACACTGAAGGCCGTTCATCACAGCAAGATGGCTTTTGTTGTCTGTGTGATTGCGTTGGTCCTTTTAGTGGAAATCCATTGCCACGACCTTGAACGGAGTACGTGCCCCTAGGTTTCTATACGCTGTGTGCGAAGCATTTGTATTGCGTAAATGTGAAGGTCTGCGCTGTCCGGTCGATCAAGTTTAGCTGTTGCCCGAGTTATTCTGATAGAGGAGTTATTCGTGCAAGATTTCTTGGTTGAGACTCCGCGGCTCTACGTATGACCAGTATATTAGCATTAGTGTCACAGACATCACGACTGCGTAAATTTTAGTGCAGTGGATGACCCGTGTGACATTCTTCACTCGTAAATAACTGTCTGGAATAATACACAGAAAAAGGACGAAGACATGAAAATATACTGGACCAACTTTTGTGTGGCTTGATAAAAAGCGAAGTTGAAGCTATTATGACGTCGCACTAGTACAAATAAATATCTGTGCAAGAACGTGCATGCATCTTACTTGTGGACCCATAAGAGAAATCTAAAGAATGCGCGCGCGTGCGCACAGACACGCTAATCTACAGTAGATGTAAACATAAAGTTGGATTAACAAAAGTAGCGACTCATCTCAAAAAGGTATCACGCAGAATCTAAACTGTTACTTAATACGAAAGTCGAAATGCATTAGGAAAGTCGACGAAAATTTACGAAATACGTTATAGTGTACTGAACGATCAAAAGTAGAGGAAGAAATTTTGAATAAAATTTACAGCTTGTTCATTTAAAAAAAGCAATACGACGAAAATAAATAAGTCTGACAGAAACAAGAATGGCCTCGGTGGACTGGCCGAGCGCATTGAGGCGCTATACTCCGTTGAGCGAGGCCGTTCCCCGTCGGGGGTTCGAATCCCCCCTATGGCATGGATGTTTGTTAGTTCATAAGTAGTTTGTAAGTTTATGGACTGATGACCCCGCAGTTAAGTCCTATAACCTTGACAAACATTTGAACGTTTGAGAAACAAGAATGGCAGGATGTTATAATTCAGCGTAATTGATTTTTTTAAACATTATTAGCTTCAAGAAAACTAGCATGATATGGAGAAAGAGCTATCTGAAAATAGAGTAGTGTTCTATGGAAGTGACATTTGGCAATAAGAAATTCGAAGAAGACAACAGATGCTTTAGAAGTGCCGCGTAACAGAAATATTAGCCGGGACCTAAAGCAGTGTCTGTGGCTACTAAACAATATATCCAGGGACCACTGTTCAAATATCCATATACCAGAAAAATCGTAAACAGTGCATATAATTTCATTTTTACTTTTTTTCCCCCTGGTCATTTCTTTCAATAACTCTTAGGTCGTTCAGTATAGCCTCCCTGCTTCTCTAGTGAATCCCATAGTCTCGGACGCTCTACTATTCCATACAACATACCAATTTTTTAAATTAATTAAAGTAAAAGAAAGTTTATTGCTTTCTACATTGTCGCTATACATGCCGTCAAACGGTTGCATCAGGCACGACGCTGTAATGTGCCACTCCGTTACTACTCTCACCAAATGTGCCGGCATATTTAAATAACTGTAAGAGATACTGGAGATACTAAGATGTTTGAAAATCTGAATGACGCTCTATTACGTATTTACTAATAAAGCTATTTGCAAAGCATTTCGTAAACCCATTTAAAAGTATATAAAACCATGGTCTCATTCGAATGGAACGTTGTATCAAAATTTCAAAGCGCGTATCTCTGAAAATTCTTGACCAAATGATTCAAATTTTGATACAACGTTGCATTCTAATCACGGCATTTCATCGCATTCAGAATCCAATGAAAAAATCTGCATTACTGGCACATTTCATGTATCTACAGAACATGTGGCCTGTCATCTAACATGGATGTGGTAACTAAAACTTGTAGTTGCACGATCTTTCAGATGATTAAAATTGTTTTCGAACGAATGTAATCAATATAAGCGTTTTTCTTTTGTTTCAGGTAGGAGCCCTGACATGTATAAGAGGCTCTTAAAACAGTAAGTACAAAATCAGATCTGGAGGTCCTCAAGACGAAAGTTTGACGAACAGATTAACGTGGTATTTTGTAATAATAATACTCTCTAGTAAATCTAATATATAAAGCAGAGTGTTCGTATATTTGTACGTGTTGCATACAAATCTACAGTTTTGTTCCAATCATTATGAAATTTGTACACGTAAGCTTCAATCCATGAGGACGGTCGCCGTAAGTGTAAGAATCACATACGATATATAGTTCACAAGATATGACGTCATAAACACTGAGATGCCCGAAAAACTGCTGCATTTTGCGACAATGCTGCTCATTTTCTTCTAAACCATTGGACCGATTTCAACCAAATTTGGTACACACATTCCTTACAGTGAGGTAACAATTGCTGCATGGTTAAGAATCACATACGGCACATGGTTCAAAAGATATTACGTCATAACCAATAGAAATCGCAAAATATGCCGTATAATGCGGCGAGGAAATACACTGTATGAGAATGACGGTACTTAGTGACTTGCAACAAACTTTAAACATAATTTCAAACCTTTATTAAACTTTTTCTTGCTGGCATCCATAGTAAAATGATGAAAGGAAAAAAGTTTCTCGCTTACTACTTTTCCGCTGTTTATGGAGTAAAACTACGGCTCTCGGTATTACGTTACAATTTATAATTTCAACACTACAAATTGTAGCGACATGAAATTTTACAGACAGTATACACGCATATAGTTGACCGTAACTTCTAAATTGTACCACAGTACGACACGTAGTTCATGAGATATGAGCACACAAACAGTTACGTTCAAGGAAAACCGCCCCTTACCGCACCAAATTTTAATCTGTTACTTCTTTACTACTAACTGTATTCCCAAGAGTGTTTATAGACGTATAACCCTTATACAAATGAACATATACCTGAAAAATGACAAGAATAAATGAATAAATACCCGGGCAACGCCGGGTTTTCAGTTAGTTTCGTATAAACTTCACCAATATTAACGATCCTTTAAGTAGTAATGTCACAACTGTTAAAACTCGCCGCGGCGGAGTGGCCGAGCGCTTTGAGGCGCTATGCTCCGTTGCGCGAGGCCATTCCCCGTCGGGGGTTCGAATCCTCCCTCGGGCATGGATAATTATGTCAAGTTAAGTTTATAAGTAGTTTGTAAGTTTGGGGACTGATGACACCGCAGTTAAGTCCCATAAGCTTAACAAACATTTGAACATTTTTGTTAAGACTCTAAAGTCCTCCAATGTTATTCAAAGAACTAACAGGAAAGATTGCTACAGGAAGCCATCCACAACCTGTTTGATTAGCAGCATCTTCTCTATACTAAAATTGAAAGGAGCTCCGAAACATCTCCTTGTGTGTCATGTGTCATTCGGCGCACAGAGCGCGTGTATAGCATTAAACAGGGGTATTTCCAATTTAAATATGACTACTGCGATTTTGGAATGTAACTATCGTATATGTTTGAATTTGTTGTTAAATATACTATTACTACACACAAATTTTTTACCGTTCAGAAGTTTGTGGGGTGAAGGAAGGATTTTGAAAAATATCAAAATGTTAAAGATGAGTACAGTAGTTGTAACGTGCAGTAGTAACGATGGAAATTGTTTCATCATTTTTTATATATGTCCTACTCTGCCCATGATACGTGCTCCAGAAGTCACTCCAGTGGCCGTATGGGGACGTATAAAAAAATAGCACTGGCGTGTTTTATGGCCCACTAAAGGTTTTCCCATGGTTTTATTATTTTTTGCAAACATTTCGGACAAAAATAAAAAATATATAAATAATAAAAAAATTATGGACGATACGATCATGACTCTACTATTGTGATAATATCTATGCACTCAACGCATAATATTCTCTCTGGCCGTAGTTTAAAAAAACTGCCGAAATTATTTGACATTTGAGTTTAGCTTTGACCAACATACACTTTTTTTAACTTTTACCTCTTTAAAGTGTTATTTAAATATCTGTACCATTTTTGTCATTACCTTTTTCCGTTAAAATATCATCACCTGTCTTGCCGTGGCACTTTGCCCTCTTTTTCAAGTTTATTCTCTTTCCCCGTACTGTTTTACGTAAAATTATGAGGCAGTGTCAAATCGCCGTTATTTTTTCAAATAAAGAATTAACACAAGAGGGCAAAGGTGTTGAGAATTTTATCATCTACATTATTCAATTTTCGTGTAAGATGAACGGTTAAACGTTATTTTAATTTAAATGTTGAGATGTCAAAAGGCTATCGCAAAGGCCCACTTTTAGCGCTACTACCGTAACCTACAGTGGGCCAAAAGTGTCGTATTTTACATGGACTACAACATTTTGAAGGAGTGTAAGAATCAGTGTGTGGCACTTAGGTAGTTTTCGGAAAATGAGCGTTTCCGGACCCATGTTTATTGGATTCATTTTTCTTGTTTCTATAAGTAATACCTGCACGGCCACTACGGTCGGGGGTTCGAATCCCCCCTCGGGCATGGATATTTGTGCCGTCTGTAGTATAAGGTAGTTGATAAGTAGATTGTAAGTTTAGGGACTGATGACCCCGTAGTTAAGCTTAACAAACATTTGAACATTTTTTTTATAAGTAATACCGCCCCTCAAAATATGCGGCACTACTTTTCAACACTCTGTATAACTTCCGAATGCAAAAAAATAAATAAATAAATAAAATAAAATAAAATAAAATAAAATAAAATAAAATAAAAATGTTTTCAACTACTATAATCATAAAAAGAAATAATTGTGGAGCGCCTCAGAATACTGGTAATAAGCGGTCTGTCAAAAGTGTTCATTATAAACTTTATGAAGTAATATCGTCGAAGGGCCGTGAGAATCTAAGGAAGTGTTGGAGTATCTGTTGTGGAAGTTACGAGTAGAACAGAGTATAAAGACTATCTTACACAAGTCTGCACCAGCGCCACAAGCGTGTAAGTTTGGAACTGCCAACGCCACCTTCCGTCCTATTATACGGCAAACCTAACAAGTCCGAACGAGTGCCTCAAGAGCACATATTTGGAAGTGAGGGACTGTTTACGTGTTGTTTACTCGCCCCAGGGATATTTTATCTTTTTGTCGTGCTTTTATTTACTCATATAAATCTTTTGACAAGTCTAGGTTCTTGTTTATTAAGCAATTATTATTGTCTTGTCTATGTTGCATGAAATTACGTTAGGAATACGGAGTTACAAACTTAACTGTTCGTTTTATTTCATTTTGGTACAACCAAATATTTGTATTTACATTTCTCTCGTGCAGTTAACTTGGACTTTCGTTGTGATTATAGAGTCTAATGAGCTAAATAGATCGTTTTATGTCTGTTACAAGCAAATGATAACATTTACGTAATTTAATATCTAGTTTTTAGTCTCGTATCATATCCCAGCCTTGGTATAAATTGCAATTCGTAGGTTCCTGCTATGCTGTGATTACGTTTCTCTTGTGTAGCTAGGTTGTAATTTCGTTATAATTGTTTTTTGTCAAGCTTGTACAAGCAAATGATTATATTTCCGTTCCCCTCTAACAGTTAGCCTGAAATTACAATATTATTAGAGCTATACAGAATTATACACTGATCTGTTTGTGTCATGCTGGTTCACGCAAATAATCATCCATATTTACGTCCCACAGTATTTCAGACACAGAGGACTTATTTGTTTTTGCAGCATTTGGCAATACAGTGGCCGCCTCGCCGAAAAATGTGTTACGGGTCGCGCCGCCTCCCTCGTAGGAGGCTCGAATCCTACCTCGGTCATGGGTGTGTGTGTTTTCCTTAGGTTAGTTAAACTTAGTTTAAGTAGTTTGTAAGACTAGGGACTGATGACCAAAGTAGTTTGGTCCCATAGGGCCGGCCGCAATGGCCGAGCGGTCTGCGGCGCGCCAGTCACATTCTGCACGGTTATTACGATCGGGGGTTCGGAACCCCTCGGACATGGATATTTGTGCCGTACTTAGTACTAGCTAGTTCATAAGTAGTTTGCAAGTTTCGGGTCTGATGATTCCGTAGTTAAGTCCCATAAGCTCTACAAACATATTTTGAACATTTGAATTTGCTCCCGTAGGATTACAAACATTTGAACATTTTTTGAATCAGCAGCGGTACCACTCATGGCCACTGTCACCCTATGCAGGCTCTCTAACCTGACTCGTACACGTTCGGTGTGTCGAGTAATACCGGTTTAACTCTGAGCAATGCGCCCGGTTTCGGCGATAGCGGCAGGCACTATGTGTACCACGGAAGTTGCGGGAGACAAAATGACGTCGCGCCGTGAGTTACTTCCAAAGATCCACAAAACGGATGTCCCACTGCGTCCTATAGTGAGCAACATGATTTGGAACTCCGGGAGGCCAGAGTTTACAAGATCCACTGTCAATGTGGCCTTTCGTACATAGGACAGACGACACGTACAGTCAAGGAAAGATGCACGGACACTCCATGACATATGAAAACGTCAAAATTTTAGCCTCCACTTCATCTTTCTGGGACTCAGTGGTGAAAGAAGGAATTGAAAATCGCTTGGGGACAAATTTAATTAACAGATACAGCGGCTTCAGTTTACTCGTAGATAAATCTTGGAATCCGTCACTTTCCCTAATAAATTCACAAAGACGCCGCCACAGCACAGATCATAACACATCGATTTCTCCGCAATAATCGATCATGCAGCCACAGACATAATTTACACACACGTGTACTTCCTTGCCACCGAGTTACGTCTTTGGCGCCTTGTTGTATCTGTGGCCGCAAGCGCAGTAGCGCGGCCCTCGCGTTTATAAGCACGAAGCGCGTGCTGGAGCGTCAGTCTTTGACGCTCTCTGAAGATGGCTGAACGTTTCTCAGCCGAAATATTAGAAGAAGTCAAGTTTATGCGGCTGCACGCTCGAAACTTCTTTGATTAGTGTAAGTAGTTTGTAAGATTAGGGACTGACGGCCATCGTAGTTTGATCCCGTAGGATTACAAACATTTGATCTTTTCATCATTTTCTTGATTTGCAGCTCTTGTTTTTCCGTGTTTGCAGTAAAAATTACTGGGTATGAGGTCCGCCTGATATGCAAAACACTGTTTTTATTTGGCACCCAAACTACTTTCAGCACCTCTGTGCCATCATCAGTGGGCTTTATATTTATTTCATGCTGTGAAAAACAAATTACATTTATTTTACTATTGTGCTAGTTGTAAATTTAGGCCTAAAAAAGTCGTCAGTCGTATTTTGGTTTTTTACCTTAATTTACATTTTGTGGTCATTTGGGACCCTTTTTATATACTTATGAAGTTGTCATCTGCAACCAAAAGTATCTCTTTTAACAATTTGTGAGGTTTTTTAAATCGCTACTTGTGGAGTGAAAACGTAATTTTGGCATCTGGGGATATTTTTATCATCTGTTTATTATCTATTACATACGGTTTCTTTTGTTATATACTTCTTCCGCCCTGTTTCGTATAGCACTCATGTAAAACACATATTTTTGTGGACTTTTTTAATCACAACCACTTTCCACTTTAAAAATTCGGCTGTTTACTTTGTTAAATTGCACCTGTGTCAGTTGACTTTCAGGTGTTCCCCAGTGGAATGGCGGTCGATTTGAATGATGTTTGTTTTCTCTCTCTCTCGCTGTGTGTGGGTGTGGGTGTGTGTTTTAGCTGCCTGTGTCATCCTTTCTGTACAATTCATGTAGTGGGTTAAATAATGTGTTTTTGCATAGGGTGGTGTATTCGTTCATGACTGATTTTCCTTCTGCTATTGCTTTTTGTATGTGGTAATTTTCTTCTATTGTGAGTTTGTGGCTTGATTTTAATATCTTTAGGTCTGTTTCTATTTTGGTTGTGAGTTATTGGGTGGTCTGCAAATGTGCTGTGGGAACTGTGACTTTTTAGTGCTCTGAGGTGTTCTGAATATCTGGTTTTGAAGTTCCTACAAGTTTGTCCAATGTAAACTGATTGACATGTATTGCATGTGAGTTCATAGATGCCTGATCTGTTGAATTTGTCTGTTGGTGTAGTCTGTGTTCTGAGGTGTTTTTTTTTTTTTTTTTTTTTTTTGATCAGCAGCGGTATCACTGTCTCCCTATACAGGCTGACTCGTACACGTTCGGTGTGTCGTGTAATACCGGTTTAACTCTGAGCAATGCGCCCGGCTGCGGCGATAGCGACAGCCACTGCGCGTACCACGGAAGCTGCGGGGACAAAGTGACGTCGCGCCGTGAGTTACGCGCCGGTGGTTTTACGATCGGCACTTTAGCGCCCGCACCTGGCAGTACCTAGGTACAGGCACAGGTAGAGGTAGGAGCGCGCAGCGGCAGTCCCGTGGCCAGCCGAGACGTCGGCAGGACGTAGCGTCGCCAGGCGCGCATAACTCTGAGGCCGCCGCTCCAGTCAGGGTCAGTGGGGCCGCGCTCACAGCTGGCGGCAGCGGCTGGAATGTTGGCACGCCTGCCCGCCGGCGTCGCGCCGGCTACGACACACGCGGCCGCTGTCCATTGGCGTGAACAGGCGCAGTTCCGACACAAGCGTTATTGCAATACTGGAAACACACAAGTAATGACACAGCTTGCCCTTTATTCACATGAAGTAATAAGTGCCATCGACAAGGGAACTCAAATCGATTCCATATTTCTGGATTTCCAGAAGGCTTTTGACACTGTACCTCGCAAGCGGCTTCTAATGAAATTGCGTGCTTATGGAATATCTCCCCAATTGTGCGATTGGATTCACGATTTTGTCTCAGAAAGGAAACAGTACGTTGTAATTGACGGTAAGTCATCGAGTAAAACAGAAGTGATATCTGGCGTTCCACAGGGAAGCGTTGTAGGTCCCCTACTCTACCTCGTGTTTATAAACGATTTAGGAGACAATCTGAATAGCTCCCTTACACTGTTCGCGGAGGATGCTGTCGTTTATCGGCTAGTGAAGTCAAAAGAGGATCAAATGCAACTGCAACACGTTTTAGAAACAAATTCTACATGGTGCGGAAATTGGCAATTGACACCAAATGAAGAAAAGTGTGACCACCATGACCACATGACCGCCAAAAGAAATCCGCTGAACTTCAATTACGCAATAAATCAGTGAAACCTTAAGGTCGTAAATTCTACAAAATACCTAGGAGTTACAATTACGAACAACTTACACTCGAGAGAACATATAGAAAATATTGTGGGGAAGGCGAACCAAAGATTACGTTTCATTTGCAGAACGCTTTGAAGATGCACCTGTTACATCAGAGAGACTACCTACATCACACTTGTGCGTCCTCTCCTGGAGTACTGTTGCCCATTGTGGGACCCTCACCAGGTGGGACTGACGGAAGATATTGAGGAGGTTCAGAGAAGTGCGATATAGGGGAGAGAGTGTGACGGAAATGATGCACGAGTTGTGGTGGAATTCATTAAAAGAAAGACTTTATTCATTGCGGCGTGATCTGTTTGCGAAGTTTGAATCGCCGACTTTTAATTCTGAATATGAAAATATTTTGCTAGCACCTACCTACTTGGGGAGACATGACCATCTCAATAAAATAAGAGAAATCAGATCGAAAACGCAACAATTTAGGTGTTCTTTCTTCCCACGCGCTATTAGAGAATGGAACGGTAGAGAAAAGTTATCAATGTGGTTAATGAACCCTCTGCCAGGCACTTAAATGTGATTTGCAGAGTATCTATGTAGATGTAGATCTTCATTTAAAACGGTTCTTAAACAAAATGGTCACTTTGTTAACATAGTTATTTATTTATAATGCATTTGAAAGTTTTGATAGATTACCGATTTCGATGTTATCATCTTCTGATATTTATACAGGAATAAACTTTCAAGTTCTGCTGTGGGAGGCAACGTGCCTGAACTCTGAGTTATGCTGTGGCATGCTGCTTCCAAAAGTAGAACTTCAAACTTCACTTATGTGCCGAGTTCCGAAGATGATGTCAACGAACATCGAAATCGGTAATCTGTCAAGCCTGTCAAATGCATAACAAATAAATAGTCATGTTTAAACATAATCATATGGTTTAAGAGCCTTTCTAAAAGAATAAACGTTATTACATTTATACAGGAGCGCAGATCGTCCTCCTGACCATATCGGACAATATACGAAGTTCCGTAAAGAAAAAATTCAAATGTTTGTTGTGCTTAAGGGACTTAACTGCGGGGTCATCAGTCAAACTTACAAACTACTTATGAACTAACTAATTCTAAGGACGGCACAAATATCCATGCCCGAGGTTGGATTCTAACCACCGACCGTAGTGGCCGTGCAGACCGTGCTTGGAGCGCCTCAGTCCCCTCGGCCACCGCGGCCGGCCGTAAAGAGGAGCTCCAATGTTTGTATACCTTACAAATGATTTGATGTGCTAAATATTTTATTTAAAGCGTGTAATGGTGAAAACGCTTTTGATATGATTTGAAATTGTGTTAAAAGATTGATGAAAGTGATTATCATTAGTTAAATAACTGTCATTATCAAACTCGGGATTGCCGCGGTGGAGCAGCCAAGCGTTCTAACGCGCCTCGCTACGGAGCCTGCGGTTGCTCGCCATCGGAGGTTCGAGTCGTCCCTGGCGCATGGGTGTGTGTGTGTGTCTTGTCCTTAGGTTAGTTTACCTTACTTTAAGTTGTTTGTAAGCTACGGACTGAGGACCACGCAGTTAGGTCCTATAGCTTTACAAAAATTTGATTTGATTTTGCAACACAAGATTAACACAGGTTAATTTGCACTAGTTTCCAACGCAACTGTATGCTATAATTACGTAGGTGGATTCAGTGCAAGCATTGTCTGGAAACAATAAGGGAATATTAAAGTAAACGCCACACCTGATACTGCAAACCATTGTAAGCAGAAGGTACACTTCCTGACAGAAAGTGGTGAATCCAGGAGTCATTATCCCAGTTCCGAATACATGCTTACCAATGATCTGTGAGCATATTATTAGATGCACATAATGTGTAGAACGGCCACTGGAGTGCATTCGTAAATTCACCACCCTGTTCTAGCGAAGGTGGTACCAGTCAACTGCCATATGCCAGACCGTGAAACATGGCTTTTACTTACATTACGAAGCTGCGGCGATACCTCGCAGACGAGTCAGTCAGCGTACTAACCAAATGAATGGACCTTGACGTCTCATAGTTGGACTGCGTTAAGTGGGGTACTACCTATTGGCACCACAACACCAACGACGGGCTTAGCATCGTATTCTCCATAACGTCCGATGGCCATCGTGTTCGGTTTTGACGGCGTCAAGGACATAGGGCAGCATAGCCTTGAAATATTGTGGAGAGACACAAAGGCGTTACTCCGGGTGTTGGGAGCCATAGCACAGCGTTCATATCGCCTCTAGTAGTTCTTCAACGGTCAGTGACGTCACATAGATACGTCACAGACTTCTGTGTCCACACATCCTACCCCTGATGGCCCAGCACCCTGGGACAGATAATGCATGCCAACACACAACACGTGTGTGTATGAACTTTCTTCAGCATGCTCACTGAGGTCCTCCCGTGGCAGCAAAATCCCCGGACGTTTGCCACTTTGCGCACATATGAGATGACATTCGTATAGGCATCCGTACCAGAATCCACCTCGAGATCTGAGGGGAGGATCCAAAGTCTGGTTGACAGCATTCCGAAGCGCTGTCGCGCTACCCGCCTTGCTCGAGCTGTTGCATAGGCAACTACATTGTACTGCTTCCGAGATGCCACTTCATTTCCGTCGTAGGAGAGCTCTCGCGTTACTGTGTATCAGGCGATTCCAAATATCACCTTTAATAATGGTAATTCTACTAAGAAGTCTGCTGTGAAGACTAAAGGAATAGGATCGCAGGCTATACTCAGACGTGCCAAGTATAACGATTTGCCCGTAATTATCGAGATTACTAGGCAAAATTTACGATGTTACGGGAGCTGGTGCTAAAATTATGGAATTCGCTATTTAATTTATTTTAATAGTTTGGCAACACAAGTTTCCGTTGGGTCATTTTATGAACCATTATAGTTTCAGAAGTAACGCAATACCGCACCCTATTATCATCAGTTTTGTTCACACAGTATAATAAAAACAACACTGAACTGGAGCCTCGATAACTTCAGTATTGCGGATGAGTAAACTTGCAGTTAGGCTTGAGATTGGCGTATTCATGTTCATGCTGTTATGTCATTAGCGACTGTAAATTATGTGTAGCCCTTAAATTAACTCTCACGCTGTTTTTGGTATGTTTCGGACATAGGTAAACGAATGTAAAGGTCAATGTAATTGTTTCTTCGAAAGTCACATACTGTATTGCAGAGGTATATTTATTTTTAGTGCGCGCCTTCTCGTGTCTTAACAGCTATTTTGACTCCCAGTTTTTTTAAATACATTTCTATTAAGGCACTCCTTCTCAATCCTGGCTCCATTACGGATAGCTTCTTTTCAAACTTGGCATCTCTGTATACTTGACGATCCTTCTTATATATAAAGCAGAGTGTCCGTATATTTGTACGTGTTGCATACAAATCTACAATTTTGTTCCAAACTTTGTTAAATTTCGTACACGTAAGCTTCAATCCATGAGGACGGTCGCCGTAAGTGTAAGAATTACGTGCAACACATAGTTTACGAGATATGACGTCATAAACAATGGGATTCGCGAAAAACTGCTGCATTTCGCGACAATGCTTCAGAATCACATACGGCACATGGTTCAAACGATGTTACGTCATACCCAGCAGGAATCGCACAAACGTGCCATATAATGCGGCGAGGCTTTCGACATACACCGTATGCGAATGACAGTACTTAGCGACAAACTTTAAACATACTTTCAACCCCTCATTGAACTTTTTCCCGCCGCCAACCATGGTAAAATGATGAAGGGAAAACGGTCTCTCGCTTACTACTTTTCCGCTGTTTATGGAGCAGAACTACGGCTCTCGGTATGGAGTGGCAATTTCTAATGTGAACACGACACGTTGTAGCGACAGGGAGGTTTACGGACGCTATACACATATATCGTTGAATGTAGCTTCCAAATGGTATCACAGTGCGACACGTAGTTCATGCGATATGAGCACAGAAATGGTAACGTTCTTCGAAATCTGTCTCATCACGCACCACGCTTTAATCCGTTACTTCTTTACTACTAATTGTAATCCATAGGCGATTTTACAGACATGCAGCCCAGATGCAAATGAGTACGCGCGTGTAAAATGCCAGGAATGAATAAATACATACCCGGGCAACGCCGGGTTTTCAGCTAGTATGTTATAAAGGACGTTACGTGCCACACGCGTTTCGCTTCTTATTCATGAAGTACGTCCCTAGCGTGCCGTAAAAGTTTATATTGTAAAATGTAAACTTTCACGGTCGCATACGTCAATATTGTTACAATTTTCCGGTCTATTATGCCGTGGTCTTGAGGATTTGTTATCAAAACCCAGTGTTTCGCCCTCCATGTGTGGAGGACATTCTCAAGAGGGTTCGTGGCTCTTTTCAACGTCCTAGACACACCCCGGGTCCTTACTGACTGCAGCCCAATTCCGTTTACGCGTGCTCGCGCGCAGAGGTGTCACGTCAGATGTTTTGGTACCGCTATGTAGACGATATGTTTGTTGTGTGGAGGCATGGGAGAGAGGAACTAGATCGTTTTCTTGAACACTTCAATGGAATTAATCATAGAATTCAGTTTACCATGGAGAAGGAGGCGGTCGGAAAACTGAATTTTCTTGACGTGTCAGTTTTCAAAAAGGGGAATGGCACCTTGAACCATACAGTTTATCGGAAGGCCACACACACAGACCGTTATATGCACCGGGATTCAAAGCACCACCCACAACAAAAGCGGAACATAATGACGTTGGCATAAAGAGCAAGAAACATCTGCGAACCGGAACTACTCGACGCGGAATTAAAACCCCTGACTAATGCTTTACTCAAGAATGTCTATTCATCCACAGAGATAAATACAGTATTGAGAGCGCCATGTAAGATTCAGAACGATGAAAAAGTTCCTGTGAAATCTAAAGTCTTTCTGCCTTTTATTAAGGACGTCTACAAACGCATCGGTAAAATTTTCACGAAACGGAATGTCGCCGTAATATATAAGCCTACTCGGAAGATAGAGAATCACCTGAATTCGGCAAAGGATGTTCGAAAACCACTGGAAAAGCAGTAATTTGTACGATCCCGTGCAGCTGTAAAGACGTATACGTGGGTACCACAAAAAGAACAATCAAAAACGACTACAAGAGCACAAGCATAACTGTAGAATGGGAGAGATTGACAGATCAGTTGTTGCTGAACGTGTTTTTCAACCAGAAGACCACATTACTCAATTTGAGAAGACTCAGGTTTTAGCAGCCACAAACTGATTTCACGAAAGACTGTACTGGATGGCTATAGAAGCTGTAAAACACTCCAATGAATTAATAGGATAAAGGAGGGCGTGAAACTGAATGACATCTGGATTCCGGTGTTGAAGACGATATCAACAACGGGCAACGGCAATCGACGACGGCGAATTGCGCACGCCTATCCAAAACATCTGACATCACACCTCTACGCGCGAGCACGCGCAAATGGAATTTGGCTGCAGTGAGTAAGGAAGCAGCGTGTACATCGCACGTTCAAAAGAGCTATTATCCCCCTCGAGAATGTCCTTCACATATGGGAACGAAACGTTGCGTTTTAATAACAAATCTATAAGACTACGGCATAAAAGCCCGGAAAATTTTAATAATATTTTTTTATGTACACAGTTTTTTGTTGGTCATTATATCTCTATTTCAGTTTGTTACTTTTATCCCATATTGTTAGTCCAGGAATAACTTTCTGTGCGCAACTTTCGTAATGTCAAATTACTATTTAGTTCTTCCCTATGATTTTGTTCGAGTCCTTCCTGGGGCATGGGTGTGTGTGTGTTTGTTCTTAGGTTAGTTTACCTAGGTTTAAGTAGTTTGTAAGCTACGGACTGATGACCACGCAGTTTGGTCCGATAGAATTACAAACATTTGAACATTTTTTTATGATTTTGTGACATCATTTAACATGCCTTACAGTTGTACATACTGGGCTACTTTCGACGTTTTCGGACACTTTTCATTGAATATTTTACTTTCATTGAGTGTTTATTTGTTCGCATGTTTACTGTACATGGTATTGCCAACTGTTGCTGAGTGTTATTGCTTCACATTTTGTTTCTGTTGGCGTGTTCTTATGTAGTGTCAAAACTTCAATTTTCGATCGCTGCACTCGTATTCTCCGCCTTTAAAGTTACGACAACGCAAAATAGGGAATAAAAACACACTGATTGCTTGCAACATTACATAAAACGCTGTAAAACACATTGTTCGAGAGGAAGACGTTCATGAATATGAATAATCGATTACACTGGGTAACTAAGTACAGCTCGAGGAGGAAATATGAAATAAGATTATAAAATCATAGGTAAATGCAAATAACTATTCAACGTTGTTAAATTACAACGTGAAACTTTATTTTTTACTTAAAAATAAGGATATACTTGTTTCTCGGTAACATAACCATTTTCAACATCAGGAAGTGTTGAAACTGCTTATTAATGATAGTGAAACATGAAGGTGTGAAATTTCGAAGTTTTGATCGAAACTGTCACTTTATAAAAACTTAAGTCCGTGTGGCGTATTGTGTAATTAGTTACAGATAAATTAAATCATTGAAAATAATACGAGGGTTGGAACTTAAATAGTGGCAACTATTTATTCACAACCGATACAAATGCGTTACATGTTTGCGCCTGTTACTGTCCTTGAAAGTAGTCACCAGCGTCGTGTAGAACCCGTTCTCAGCGATACAGAAGGCGCATTATACCGTTAGCAGGGCCTGTTCTGTTGATGGTGCGAATGGAGCGGTCTGCTGCCTGTCGAGTCTGGAACAGTTCTGAAGCGAATGCCACCAAGTGGTTCCTTAATCTTCGGAATCAAATTAAATTCACAAGGACTTGTCCGGGGAGTATGCTGGATGGTACAGTACTTCCCAGACCCATCATTCGAAAAGAGCAGCCACAGCTTGCGCTGTATGCACCCGTGCATTGTCGTGTAAACTGGTGGGTGGGTTGCGCAGAAAGTGTTGCTGCAGCTTTAGCAAATCTGATCGCAGGTGATGCTCCTGAAAACGAACAGTAATACTGAGCATTGATTATGTTTCGAAAACATAGTGACACCGGTACGTTACAAATTCAAATGTTTGTATAGCTTATGGGACTTAACTACGGGGTCATCAGTCCCTAAACTTATAAACTACTTACGAACGAGCTAACACTAAGGACGGCACAAATATCAATGCCCGAGGGGGGATTCGAACCCCCGACCGTAGTGGCCGTGCAGACCGTGACTGGAGCGCCTCAGTCCCCTCGGCCACCGCGGCCGGCGACTGTTTGTCCCTCGACTGTGCGTACGCCGGTGACGTGGGACGGGCGAGTCCATTTCCTCGGTGGTGAGGTAGATATGTCAACAACGTGTGCTATCAGCGACAATAGTAGACTCCATTGCATAGTGTCTTCACAGCAGTGTTGCCACTATTTAAGTTGTAACCCTCGCATTTGAGCGCGTATTCAATAACAGTCAATCTGCATATGTAGCTTTTCCGGTAACACTGTTTTACCAAAAAGAGGCTATTAGAGTGACTATGTTTGTGAGGGAGCAGCAATATTGTAATCTTTCGTTTGCATTAATGACTTCTTTTCATTAACAGTAAATCCATGATTTAGTAATTAGCAAAGAAAAAGAATTTTCCACTAGTAGACAGGGCTGGAGAGACCCACTGAGTACTGACCGACCGACTGCTTCGTCCGAGGGCATCATCGGATACGGTATGCAGGGGGACGTGGTCAGCGCCCCGCGTCGCAGGCCGCTATTTCTCACTCAAGTAGCTCCTCAGTTGGCCTCGCAAGGGCTGAGTGCACCCGGCTTGTTGAGAGCACTCCGCAGACTCTGACGATTACCCATTCAAGTGCTAGCCAATCTCGACAATGTTTAACTTCGGTGATCTAACGAGAAATATACTCTGTTCACCGAAACGAGAGACGTATTGTAAATGCACTGAGGCGCATGACAAAGGGTGGACAAAACATAGACGCTCGCTCAATTTCGCTGCATCCGTTTCAGGTGTCAGGTCGTTGTGTGTGTTGTTATGTAGCAGTGATAATAGGTGTTGGCTGTCATCTTCAAGGACCAGCTGCTGAACTTTAACGTAAGTATTAGTGTTTTCAATAACATTCAGCATTCATAATCTATATGTCTCTTTTTCTCTCTCATTGGTATCAAAATTCAAATGTTTGTAAATCTATCGGACCAAACTGCGTGGTCATCAGTCCGTAGCTTACAAACTACTTAAACTAAGGTAAACTAACCTAAGGACAACGCACACACCCATGTCCCAGGGAAAACTCGAACCTCCGACGGCGAGCAACCGCTCGCTCCGCAGCGAGGTGTCTTAGACCGCTCGGATACTCCACCGCGGCGCTCTCATTGGTATCACGTAAGAGTAAATTCATTATGTAATCCTTCCAAGAAGCGTTCAAAGAAGAGTAATGCAGTTCTTCAGAAAAACACATGGTTCCTGGTATGTATAAAACATAGCTGTTATGTCCGCAGCAGTCAATGACTGCTATTGTTATGAAAACAGTCAATAGAAAGCTACACACTCTCGGAAGCCTAAAAGGGAAAAAATATACGACAGAAGCTTTCAGAATGTCTTGATGAGGTTGAATGAAATGAGATACGAACAAAAGTTTTTCGTAAGAATTTTCCAGCACTTGACAAAGTGCTTGCTGTGATAAGGGAAGATGCAGATTTGGGAAATTTTCAGAGAAAATAACTTTTTATGATGTACTAAAAGAAATGAATTTTAAATGTTGTTGTTGTGGTCTTCAGTACGGAGACTGGCTTGATGCAGCTCTCCACAATACCCTATCCTGAGCAAGCCTGTTCATCTGTCTGAATCTGCTTATTGTATCCATCTCTTGGTCTTCCTCTGCGGTTTTTACCCCCACACACTTCCCTCCAACGCTAAATTCACAATTCCTTGATCTCTAAGAATGTGTCCTACCAATCTATCCCTTCTTTTAGTCAAGGTATGCCAGAAATTTTTTTTCTCCCCAATTCTGTTCAGTACCTCCTCATTAGTTACGCGATCCACCCACCTAAACTTCAGCATTCTTCTGTAGCACCATATTTCAAAAGCGTCAATCCTCTTCCTGTCCGCACTGTTTATCGTCCATGTTTCACTCCCATACAAGGCAACACTCCAGACAAATGCCTTCAGAAAGGACTTCCTTAGGCTTAAATCAATATTCGATGTTAACAAATTTCTCTTTTTCGAGAACGCTTTTCTACCCATTGCCATTCTGCATTTTATGTCCTCTGTACAGCGACCATCATTAGTTATTTTACTGCCAAAGTAACAAAACTCATCTACCTCCTTTATTGCTTCGTTACCTAATCTAATTCCTTCAGCATCACCTGATTTTCTTACACTGCACTCCATTACCCTAGTTTTGCTCTTGTTAATGTTCATCTTATATGCACCTTTCAGCACACTGTCCATTCTCTTCCAGGTCCTTTGCTGTATCTGACAGAATTACTATGTCGTCGGCAAAATGCAATGTTTTTAATTCTTCCCCCTGAACTTTAATTCCTTCACCAATTTCTCCTTGCTTTCCTTTATAGCTTGCTCAATGTACAAATTGAATAACATTGGAGAAAGGCTACAATCCTGTCTTACTCCCTTTCTAACCACTGCATCCCTTTCATGCCCTTCAACTCTGATAACAGCTGTCTGGTTTTTGTACAAGGTGTAAATTACCTTACGCTCCCTATATTTTATTCCTGCTTGCTTCAGAACTTGAAAGAGTTTATTCCAATCAACATTGCCAAAATGTATGGCTTCTAATAGCACTGCTATATAACAAAACACACAACGATCTTACATCTGAAGCGGATGCAGCGAAATTGAACGAGCGACCCTGTTTTGTCCACCCCTGGTCACACGCCTCAATGTGTTTACAGTAAGGCACTCATTTCGGTGAACAGAGTATAGAGTGCCCACTGCACACGGCCATTGGGAGGGCTAGTAGAACGCGACGGAAATGCCATCATGGTGCGCCTTGCGTACGTCGCAATGCCGACAGAAACATGTGCCAGCCAACAGGGCGGCTGCAAGACAACACAGCAGGCGATGTGTCAGCCGGGCAGGAGCGACAACAAACACAGCAGTGGCGGCTGCAGCCGGCCAAGGCCGCGCAGAAAGCCGCAGCCGCCACTGCTGCTGCTGCTGCTGCTGCTGTGGCTCCCACAGACAGCTCGCGCTGACAGCATTTCCGACCCTCCATCGTCTGCCCTCCTTCCTGTACGCCAGAGGTAACAGTCACTCTAGCAGCTTCTTAGAGGTATTGGCAGAGCGCCAACGACAAGAAGAGTGTGAATGACTATATTTCCCCAAGCTGTTGGGCATGTCCGGTACACAGTCACTAACCCAGCGTCTGGAAGTCGATGTGAATGATACATGTTGCCGCCATCGGGGGAAAGATCATTTCATGAACATCTACGATCCCTGTTTAGTGTAACTCCACCACACGAACTTCAGCATGAATCCACATTCGACGAGCCGCGCAGAATGGCTGCGTGGTCTAAGGTGTCAAGCTAAGGACTAGAGCAGCTGTTCCTGCCAGAAGTTCGAGTCCTCACTCGGACGTGGTCGTGTGTGTAGTCGTGTAAGTTAAAGAATTGATATGGTGTCTGTTCTTTACGGACATGTCCGAAAGAACAGACACCGTATGTTGACATTAACGGCCATAATTTTACGAATTCGAAATATGTAAACATTTTGACCGTTTCAGGGCATTGAAATACATTCAATGATAAAGTTCAAAATTTGTGATCGACCGGGATTCGAACCCTGATTTCCCGGTTCTCGCTTGCGGTCGCCTTAACCAAATGGGTTACCCAGGAACGCTTCCCTGCCAACCCAAATTCTCATCTTGTAGCACACTACGATTTTAGTGCATTAGTCTGCATTTGATCAGAGTAAGTGAATCACTCAGCCCAGACCAGAAACGAAATCTAGTGGCTGAGAGGCAAAGCGAAATATTGTTTGAGAGACACATTGTTACGACGTGTTCAAATATGAAAAGTTGTGTTTCTAGCTCCTATTATTTGGTTCAGTGCAATTTTTTTTCTGGGAGGGAAGGCGGCTTTTCGTTTGCTTCAGTGAAATATTGTTCGGGCTTGCGTGTGTTGCATCCCGCTGTTATAGTGCAAGTTTCCACGAGGCTGAAAAAAAATTTAAAAAAATAAAATCATGTGTGCTCTCTCCTTTTGGAGAGAGTATGAAATGTTATTTAAAATATCCTTCGTTTCGGTGACATAATGGTGTCGCATTTTTGCGTATTTACCTTGAAGTTTGTCGCGTACATCGACCTCGAGTAGCATAAAGCGACAAAAGGGACTCTGATAGAAATCATGTTCATATGGAGATGAGAAGGCGCTGTGAAAACCACAAGGCTTCAATAGTGACAGCACCTGGAAGTTTCTACAGCGCTTCTCAGCTCAACATCTCGATATCGGAGTAAGATCTGAACATGATTCATACTAGGATTGAAACTAGTAATCAATAAAATAAAATGGTGTGATATAGCCTGTATTTTTAGTACTAAAATTGAGACTCAACCCGTTGTTACTAAAAAATGTTCAAATGTTTGTAAATCTATGGGATTTCACTGCTTGGTTATGAGTCCCTAGCTTACAAAATGTTCAAATGTTTGTTAAGCTTAAGGGACGTAACTACGGGGTCATCAGTCCCTAAACTTACAAACTACTTATGAACTACCCACAACTAAGGACGGCACAAATATCCATGCCCGAGGGAGGATTCGAACCCCCCGACCGTAGTGGCCGTGCAGACCGTGACTGAAGCGCCTCAGTCCCCTCGGCCACTGCGGCCGGCCCTAGCTTACAAACTACTTAAACTAAGTTAAAGTAACCTAAGGACAATACATACATCCATGCCCGAGGCGGGACTCGAACCCCCGATGACGAACGGTCGCGCGCACCGCAGCATGGCGCCCCAGTGCGCACGGCTATTCCGCCAAGGTCCGCTGTTACTCTGACAGTGATTCCTTTAACATGAACTACACATTTCCTGTTTACAGTGAATACTATGTATTACATGTTTACCTTCAAAATTAAGCGTGTCCGAAGACAAATAAGAATTTTCGAAATTGCCTTTCCAAAATAAAAATCTCCTTATTAGCTATAAGTCAAAAGTTTTGACCATATGCGTACCAAGTTACGAAAGTACTTCTGTAGATAATTATCGAAGGTATAAAATCGTTTCTCACGAATTCGTTCGCATTTAACTTCGTGGGAAAGAGCTTTTCTCTGTTTCCTGCGGGCGGGTACCAAATGCTAATCAGCGATGGACGTTTACACACGGCGACAGTCCAGTATAGAGGATAGCCGAGAAAGTGAAACCAGTCCTGCTGGCAGGCTTTCCAGACGTTTCGCGTCTCACGGTGGGCCGAGACCGGAGATACGAGTCGCTTCTTCACAAAAAGACCGCCGCACGCCGCCAGCGCCCCACACAGTCCGTAGGCAGTGCGCAGAGTGTGCATACGTCTCGTTTCTGACTCTGCAGAGTACACGGGTGGAAATAAAAGTCTGTACGTCTGCCAGGCACAGCAATCCTTGCAACTCAAAAATCTGCTACTCAAAAATTAAATCGACAATTCTTAGCAACAATGACCCATTCGAGGTAATTCACATACTTAAACTATCAAAAATTCACACTAATTTAGGAAATATTTTTAAGTGTTTTATACTATATGCTGATCTACTAAATTAATCGATAGTTTTTTGGCATCATACAGACTAAATCTGAACGGAATGGACAGTGTGTTGAAAGTGCGTATAAGATGAACAAGAGAAAAACAAGGGAAATGGAGTGCATTCTAATAAAATCGGGCGATGCTGAAGGAATTAGATTAGGTAAGGAAACAATAAAGGTGGTATATGTGTTTCGTTACTTTGGCAATAAAATAACACATGATGGTCGCAGTACAGAGGATATAAAATGCAGAATGGTAATGGGAAGAAAAACGTTTTTGAGAAAGAGAAATTTGTTAAAATCGAATATTAATTTACATGTAAGGAAGTGCTTTCTGAAAGCATTTGTGTAGAGTGTTGTCTTGTATGGGAGTGAAACCTGAACGATAAATAGTGCGGACAGGAAGAGGATAGAGGCTTTTA
This sequence comes from Locusta migratoria, assembly GCA_026315105.1. NCBI lineage: Eukaryota > Metazoa > Arthropoda > Insecta > Orthoptera > Acrididae > Locusta > Locusta migratoria. The sequence continues at coordinate 247,657,089 of CM048748.1, forward strand.
AAATGTGGTGCTATAGAAGAATGCTGAAGATTAGGTAGGTGGATCGCGTATCTAATGAGGAGGTACTGAACAGAATTGAGGAGAAAAGGAATTTGTGGTATACCTTGACCAAAAGAAGGGATCGGTTGGTAGGACACGTTCTTAGACATCAAGGAATCGTGAATTTAGCATTGGAGGGAAGTGTTTGCGGTAAAAAAAAAAAAAAAAAAAAAAAAAGGGGCAGAGAAAGAGATGGATACAGTAAGCAGATTCAAACTGATGTAAGTTGCGGTTCTTGTGAGGCTATGAAGAGTCTTGCTCAGGCTAGAGTAGGGTGGAGAGCTGCAACAAACCAGTCTCCGGACTGAAGTCCACCACAACAACACAACATTAATGATAAATCTGAAGATTTGAATTAAAATTTGTGACGCGCCCGGTTATCGAACCCGGACTTCCATGCTTACTAGGCTTAGCAAGCTTAACAAAAAATTTTCACATTTTTATATCTATCACAACAGATGTTCACCATTCGTAGGGAAATACCCTCGTGCGTCCTACTCATAATCGCGAAGTCGTGACAGTCAGGACACAACTAACACTTCTGACTTAAATATTTATAAATAAAAACATTATCTTGTAACTGGACTTATCAGAAAGTTTGGGTAAGGCACTGCAGCCCGTTCAGACCCAAGGTTGTAGATGATGTGACAGTAATATAGAGACTGAGGGACGTTTAAGTTACAAAATACAAGGAGTAATTCATTTCAAAAAAGAAAATAAATTTATTTTCAAAAATTTTGTACCCACACAATTGTCTGTTTTGAACCATCACTACAAATTTTTATTATCTGCACCATCTTACAGTAACATGCCTTTGAAAAAATGACACTATAACATCATAGGATCATATGAAATCGTCTGGCTCATATTATAGCTTTACATGTCAAAACAAGGATTTCAACACCTTCAAATGTTTTTTAAGCTTAGGGGACTTAACTACGGTGTTAAACTTACAAACTACTTATCAACTACCTTATACTAAAGACGGCACAAATATCCATGCCCGAGGGGGGATTCGAACCCCCGACCGTAGTGGCCGTGCATACCGTGACTGGAGCGCCTCCGTCTCCTCGGCCACTGCGGCCGGCTTCAACACCTTGTCAACAAGTCTTTCTTGCCGCCGATGTAAGTGTGCTGGAAGTTTGCCGACTGCTGTCACCCAGTGTAGAAACATGGAACTAAAACACGTTGCGCACGTTACCACAGTCCATCCAGGACTGGCTCGAACTTCCCAGCATGAATCACACAGAAATAAAGCGAGCAAAACCGCAACCGCACAATAGTGCGTGCAGGACCTGAAGAGGGTAGGGTGCCGCACCTCATTTTAGAATTTGACAACTGCAAGAACATGGGAAGCTGGTAATATCCAACTCACAATGATGTTTTGTACACAGGTACGCGATAACAGGGTACACACTGCTGCAGGTAATCAGATCTGGGTAGGACGTCTGGTTTTTTCCGCCCCCGGCAGTTAAGAGGTGAGTCACAAGTGTACACGTCGCTTTGGTTGGACTTCCTCCTCGTTGATCAGCGGTGAGTCAGACTGGCTGGACAGGTGTCTGCGGCTGCGGCTGCTTCGTGATGCCCGCCCGTTTCACTTTCCTGCGCAGACAGTCGGCCAAGTCAAAGTCCGCACCGTGCGAACGCGGCCGCCAGCCAGCCAGACAGACAGCCTGCAATGGCGCCGAGTCTGGACGCAAACTTGCTAATGCGGCGCTAAAGGGAAAGCAAAGGGAGCTGCGCTAACACTGCTGCTGCTTCACACAGCTCAAGATTATGTAACCTCAGCAAGCTGCAACTGGGCCACTCGGCTGCCCTTTTAGTAAAATTTGAGACAATACTTCCATTTCCTTCATTACTTTTATAAAATGTGTTAAAAGTGACACTTTGAAACTTCTAATACAATACAGTCTTGGTTGCAAGAATTTGTTTTCATTTGCGCGTTTCGCCTTTTTTGGGCATCATCAGTATCTGGAAACGTTACAGGCCATGTCTTATGACGCACAGCGATAATAAAAAATAGAGAATTACTGACCTTATAATAATGTTTTACATCGGTCAGCTGTGAAGTTTATTTCTTATGATCGTTGTGCATGATAAGACAGGGCCTTGTAACGTTTCCCCACATTTATTTTCCAGATTCTGATGATGCCCCAGAAAGGCGAAACGCGTCAATAAAAACAAATTATTGCAACGAAGACTGTATTTTATTAGATATTATACTGCATTAGTTGTTGTACAAAACAGCCTGATGGACTGAAAGATCAATTGAAAATATTTTTATTAGATTTGCGATAACGTTATCCAATCTCTTGGGCGTAATTTACATGTGTGTGTGTCTCTCTCTGTGTGTGTGTGAGAGAGAGAGAGAGAGAGAGAGAGAGAGAGAGAGAGAGAGAGAGAGAGAGAGAGTCTAGACAAATGGGGTACATTAATTTTTAGATTAAATTGTGATCATTTCCTCTTCCCCGAAAGCCGCGCGGGAATAGCTGTGCGGTCTGGGGCGTCACGTAACGGATCGCACGGCCGCTCGCGTGGAGGTTCTAGTTGGTGTGTGTGTGCGGGGGGGGGGGGGGGTATGTTGTGTGTGTGAGTGTGTGTTGTTCGTAGTATCAGTTTGTAAGCCTAGGGACCAATGACCAGAGTAATTCGGTCCCTTAGAATTACAAATAGTCGAATAAAAAAAAATCAAATGTTTGTAAATCTATCGGACCAAACTGCGTGGTCATCAGTCCGTAACTTACAAACTACTTAAACCGCGACAATAGTCGAATATTTTCTCCCCGAAAATTGTAACTATTTCCTCGCGGCTAGCCAGTCAGCTAGCGATCGCGTTTGCTCAGGATTACTATGATCACGTACGCGTCCGGACCTATCTCTCTCGTTGGCCTCGGCAGTGACGACTATGACGAAACGAGGCTCCGCTCGATCGCCGCTTATTATTCGTGGTAAAGGTAATGCCAGAAACCTTTGTAGGGTCGGTACATTATGACACTGTCCTAAAAAACGCGGCGCAGTGGTAAAGCCCTCGACACGCTTTCGGAAGGAAAGCTGTTCAAGCGCAACTCCGGTCAACCTGACTGAGGATTTCTGTGATTTATGTAATCAGTCCAGGGAAGTGGCGGGAGCCGGCCGCGGTGGCCGAGGGGACTGAGGCGCTCCAGTCACGGTCTGCACGGCCACTACGGTCGGGGGTTCGAATCCCCTCTCGGGCATGGATATTTGTGCCGTCCTTAGAATTAGTTACTTCATATGTAGTTTGTAAGTTTAGGGACTGATGACCCCGTAGTTAAGTCCCATAATCTATACAAACATTTGAACATTTGAAGTGGCGGGATGTTTTCCTTCGCCTTGTGGTAATGGACGTGCGGTCTAAAACGACATGCTACGAATTGAATGGCCACACAAGTCGGAGTTTCGAGTCCTCTCTCTCCCATTGGGGTGTGTGTTGCCCATAGTCAGACCACAGGGAAAGTTAGATTAAGTAGCTAGCAAGACAAGCGGCCGAAGACCCTAGTAATTTTCTCACATTGGTTTACAAACATATGAACATGTATTCCTTTCAAAGGTCTCGGTCGATTCCTTCCCACCAACAAATAACAGTCCAAGAATATGCTCTTTCTCTAATGACCACAATATCGACGGGACGTTTAACCCTAGTGTTCCTTCCTTCTTGACACTGTGGATGGCGAAATAATTCTCTAACTATTTACAAAATGCAGTATCCCGTGAGCCTCCAAGTACCATTTCTCGTTCAGTCTGTAGCCTGGCGATGTTGATGGAAGTATCTGTAGCTGCAGTCTGTCGCTTTAAATACTCTGAATTAACAAAAGATGGAAGAGTTCACTTTCAAGAAGACCTGACTAACATTGTAACCAAACCAATCATTCACCTGAAGATCTTCTGTTCCAGGCGACTTGAATCCGTTTCTTCAGCAGGTGTCTCATTGCGTAGTTGATGATTAAATTAAAGAATCGGACAGTAAGAGAAGATACCGACAATGAAAGTCGGGAGAGTCGCTTGAAACATATATTCGGAATAAAGCACATATATCAGGGCTAGTCCTGTCACAAGTTTTCATAAGCAACTGGTCATTGAATAATAGCCGTTGAGAGAGAGAACTACACTTAGTTTCGGACAAGCCGGTAATGCAATGATTTATACATTAATAGAATGAAGATCAGTTCTCAGAGAGAGCTCATAGATCCAATAGAACTAGCCATGGTTTACTCGAACTATCACAGGGGTCGGACAAAGGTAACTATCACGCTACATACAGTTTTGCAGCACCCGAATCTGGCCCTGTAAATGCAGCGATACCACTGTCACAACCGTTGCAGTAGCGGAGTACGTTGAAGCCCGACACATCACGAGTCCGTCGCGGGTGGTTAAGACGAGCTGCAACCAAGGTAATGGGAAACACGTGCTGCTAAATGTCGATGACTGCAGCACACCGTCCTATCGAGACTGCTAGAAGCTGCAACGAAATAGGTCGGCGAGCTGCTCTCAAGCTTACTTAAAGACGCGGACAACGGATTCCTGTGCACTTCCGCTCTATGTTGAAAAGGTCAATGTAGCCAAGCTAACAGCGGCAGGGAGGGGTAACAGACGCTGCTGCTCCTGGCCTCTGGCAATGGCTGACTTACGGCGTTTAGGTTGGCTGCCCTGAACTGGTCCTAATCCCCAAACCGCGAGCAGCTTGTCTCCTTTCGCCAACGCGTGCTTACAAAGTCGGTTTGAAATAACGGCCAGGAAACAGAACTATCTTCCACCATGTTTGGTGTTTTCGATAATAATTCAATAGAAAATGGAAAAGTTATCCTGGACCCCTCCAACTGATGCTCCTCTCTGTAGACAATATATTGGTAGTGTATGTGGACAAAATTTAGTAATGTAAATGACAAGTGTTGCCATCATTATAATGAAGTACCTCGGAATCAGGGTTTTTCCTCGAACGTTGTCAGTCTTTGTCGTCTGAGCACAAAGATGGTCACAACTCAGCATATGTCCGTGATGCCCAACCTTATTCCAAAGTAACTGGTATCCAAAGTTACTTGGCCACTCATACGTAAGCAAATCAAAGAAAAACTGGGAATAGATACCATAGATGAAGCAGTTAGAGCGAACAGGCTGAAGATGGTGGGGTCATGTTGCACGCATGGGAGAAGCAAGGTTACCTAAGAGACTCATGGACTCGGCAGCGGAGGGTTAGAGGAGTCGAGATAGACCAAGGAGAAAGTACTTAGATTCGGTGAAGTATGATTTTGAAGTAAAAGGTGTAACATCAGTCGAGGCATCAATGTCAGCATGGTAGAATTTTATTAGTAGGACTGTGTTCCAGGCTAAACGCTGGAAGGCATAATCATTCTCTAATAATGAGGATGATAATGTAAATGACGCAATGCAGTTTGGAGGATTTTAAATAATTAATGGATCAGCATTTTTTTGCTACTCGTTTACTCGGAATTAGAATCTGTGATCAGAAATAAAGTATAATTTGCATTGCTCTCTATCTTTGTCGGAGGACTGGTGAGGATAGATGCAGCGCTGCGATCTCGCCATGTTTCTTTCGTGTTTCACCAAGGGACAGCGTTACAAGCAGTGGCGGCGCGTCCTACGTGTGCACTGGTTCAGTGAACCCCTGGATGAAAGCTCGTCGTGGAAAAAAAGGTAAATAAAATACAAAGTGTTTTGAAACTATCATTCTTCGTTTCGTTCTTCTATAAGATCATTCAAAGTATTTTTATCGCACTAGAAACGTTTTACGTCGCGGCGGAGCACGTATGAGTCGTAGAGCGGTCGCTTAATAGGCGGCAGTGGCCGCAGCGTTGCAATGCGCATGCGCGGCTGAGGTTCAAATTCTCTTCAGAAACCCCTGGAGGCAGCATATGGGCGCTCTCGCGGCAGGGACGGGCGAGAGGAAACGCCGGTTTTAACAACGACGTTGGAGCTGGTAGAAACGCCAGATTCTGGCTACTCGGTCTCTAGCGGTTACGGACGAATGCTCCCGAAGCAAGACAATGGACCTACTTCGCACCTCGCCTTGCGCATCGGCTAATCCTCCATTAAGGAAACATTCACCCTTCAAATCAAATCAACTGTTTGTATAGCTTATGGGACTTAACTACGGGGTTATCAGTCCCTAAATTTACAAACTACTTATGAACTAACTATTACTAGGGACGGCACAAATATCCATGCCCGAGGGGGGATTCGAACCCCCGACCGTAGTGGCCGTGCAGACCGTGCTGGAGCGCCTCAGTCCCCTCGGCCACCGCGGCCGGCCATCCGCCCTTCATATTTGTGTTTGGCACATTGAAGATTCATCAAAAACACATCGTATATGGTAAAATATCTGATAACTATAAATTAAAAAGGAAGGAAGCTTGGAGTTTAACGTCCCGTCGACAGCGTGGTCATTAGAGACGGAACTTACGCTCGGAGTGTTTGAGTAAGGAAGTGGAAGGAAATCGGCCGTGCCCTTTCAAAGAAACCATCCCGGCATTTGCCTGGAGCGATTTAGGGAAATCACGGAAAACCTAAATCTGGATGGCCGGAGGTGGATTTGAAACACCATCCTTCCGAATGAGAGTCCAGTGCGTAACTATAAATTAAAGACGCATCAACTGTAAAAGCTCAAAAATGTTCAAATGTTTGTATAGCTTATGGGACTTAACTACGGGGTCATCAGTCTCTAAACTTACAAAGTACTTATGAGCTAGGTAACACTAAGGACAGCACAAATATCCATGCCCGAGGTGGGATTCGAACCCCTGGGCGTAGTGGCTGTGCAGACCGTGACTGGCGTGGCGCAGTCTCCTCGGCCACCGAGGCCGGCAACTGTGAAAGCCTTCACAAGATTCGATCAAAAATAATAATGAAGTCACTACTCTCCAACCAGCAAGGATATTCGTGCGGTTAGCGGCATCGCGTTGCGCCGTCGAATGTAGTGGGTTCGAGACCGACAGAAACAATTCTTTTAAAATCGAATCTACTTTTTAACGAACACGGAAAAAATTACTCTTTTTTTTTCACATACCTTTCGAGGGTTTAGTTAATGTTTAGCTATTCTGAGAGTAAATGACATTTATATTATACATTGTAACAAATATTTAACTGTATGAAAAGATGTGGGGGAGAGCAGCTTTTGCGCGTGCGTAAGGTTAAGAGGGGCTTACAGAGTCACGTGACCAGAAGGTAGCTTGTGTCTTTATCGTAACAGATTCATTTTGTTACAGTAACTTAACAGTGTAATCAGTTACTTACTGTGTTATAGTGTTCATGTGCATATTCATATGCTCTTGATGTTTATTACCAAAGAAAATTGAACGACGTTCAGTATCTTTTAGAAACAAATTACTCAGCTTTAAGATTAGAAGAAAAGTGTGAAATAATGAAGCTTGGTAGGCCGACGCCTCAGCTCGAGTTGGGCAGTGAGGGGCGGAAGGGGGGGGGCGCTGTTATCAACATCCGGCACTGCTGAATAAAGTGAACCCCCAGTGATCTGAAGCACCAGCCGCCACTGGTTACAAGTCAGTTAATATGCGTCGTGTGCCCACAGTCACATCGGAATCCTTTTCAGTTTAATTACTTGGTTGCAGAAGACAGCTCCGTCACCGCTCCACCCTTCTGTGTATTGTGTACGCGGTACTTCCGCCACCTGTGTGTACACTACCTCTAGTACTACATCGACACAATTCTGCGATTGGATTCACGATTTCCTATCAGAAAGGACACAGTTCGTTGTACTTGACGGTAAGTCATCGAGTAAAACAGAAGTGATATCTGGCGTTCCCCAGGGAAGCGTTATAGGTCCCCTACTCTTCCTTGTGTTTATAAACGATTTAGGAGACAATCTGAATTGCTCCCTTAGACTGTTCGCGGATGATGCTATCGTATATCGGTTATTGAAGTCAACAGAGGATCAAAAGCAATTGCAAAGCGATATAGACAAAATTTTTACATGGTGCGAAAATTGGCAATTGACACTAAATAAAGAAAAGTGTGAAGTAATACACATGACCACTAAAAGAAATCCGCTGAAATTCAATTACGCGATAAATCAATCAAACCGTAAGGTCCTTAAGGTTGTAAATTCTACCAAATACCTAGGAGTTACAATTACGAACAACTTTGACTGGAGAGGACACATAGAAAATATTGTGAGGAAGGCGAACCAAAGGTTACGTTTCATTGGTAGAACGCTTCGAAGATGCACCAGCTCCACCAAAGAGACTGCCTACATCACACTTGCGCGTCCTCTCCTGGAGTACTTTTGCCCATTGTGGTACCCTTACCACGGGGAACTGACGGAAGATATTGATAAGGTTCAGAAAAGGGCAACTCGTTTTGTTTTATCACGTTACAGGGGGGAGGGGAGGGCGGAAGTGTCACGGAAATGTTGCACGATTTCAGGTGGAAATTATTAAAAGAAAGACGTTAGTCATTGCGGAGTGATCTGTTTGCGAAGTTTCAATCACCAACTTTTACTTCTCAATATGGAAATATTTTGCTAGCACCCACCTACATAGGGAGACAGGACCATCCCAATAAAACAAGAAAAATCAGATAGAAAACGGAACGATTTAGGTGTTCTTTCTTCCCGCGCGCTATTAGAGAATGGAACGGTAGAGAAAAGTTATGAAAGTGGTTGCCACGGTGGAGTAGCCGAGCGGTCTAAAGCGTCTCGCTGCGGAGCGCGCGGTTGCTCGCCGTGGAGGTTAGAGTCCTTCCTGGGGCATGGTTGTGTGTGTTGTCCTTAGGTTAGTTTACCTTAGTTTAAGTAGTTTGTAAGCTACGGACTGATGACCACGCAGTTTGGTCCGATAGATTTACAGACATTTGAATTTTTTTTTTTTTTTTTTTTTTTTTTTTTAGAAAAGTGGTTAATGAACCCTCTGCCAGGCACTCAAATGTGATTTGCAGAGTATCGATGTAGATGTAGACGTACCGGTGTACCGTGACTCGTGAGGCCGGTGCCCGTTCAGAGCGGACTCACTGCCCTAACACCTGTCAGCCGCTACACATGGCCACCGCCACCGCGCCCCCAGTAATGAGCACGCCGTCACGTGGGGAGTCGGCGGGCATCCGGTGGCCTTCATCGATATTCGCACGGCGGGCGTGGGCAGACGCGACGTGCCCGTGACCGCGGCGCGGCTTGGCGTCGGCTTCCCGGAACGGCGGGGTGGGCGTGCCGACAGCCACCTGCCACCTGCCGCTAGCAGTGTCGACAACCGCGGCGCCCACGGCCGCCATTGTCTGCGCAGCTGGGCGCCGCGCCGCGCCGGTCTGCGAACTCACGACCCGCCGCCTCAAGCGGCGTCTCCCTTGATCCCACGGCGTGGGCGGCGGCGTAGGCGGCCACCACTCATTAGCAAAAGGTCACATCCCATAACGGCTCTACTCGTGTCTCCTGACGGTGCATTAGCATTTAATCCTAGATACATTGCCCTCCATTACTTTCGAAACACCATGCAACGTATTAATGTTTGTATAGTCTATGGGACTTAACTACGTGGTCATCAGTCACTAAACTTACAAACTACTTATGAACTACTTACGAACTAGGACGGCACAAATATCCATGCCCGAGGGGGGATTCGAACCCCCGACCGTAGTGGCCGTGCAGACCGTAACTGGAGCGCCTTAGTCCCCTCAGCCACCGCGGCCGGCGCAACGTATTACAACGGACCAAGATGGAAGTGATCTATGCGAGTTATTCGTTAGAATACGGAATAGCAAGCCAAATAACAATTAATAATGACACAGAATTGTACATTTAATTATTGTACATAATATGTTGTTGTTGTTGTGGTCTTCAGTCCGCAGACTGGTTTGATGCAACTCTCCGCGCTACCCTGTGCTTTGCAAGTCTCTTCATCTGAGAATACATTCGGCAACCTACATCCTTTGGAATCTGCTTACTATATTCGTCCCTCGGTCTCCCTCTACCATTTTTACCCCACACGCTTCCTTCTAATGCTAAGTTGACAATTCCTTGATGTCTCAGAATGTGTCCAACCAATCTATCTCTTCTCTTAGTCAGGATATGCCACAAACTCCTTTTCTCCACAATTCGGTTAAGCACCTCCTCATTAGTTACGTGATCTACCCATCTAATTTTCATCATTCGTCTGTAGCACCACATTTCAAAGGCTTCTATCATCTTTTTATCTGAACTCCATATCGTCCACGTTTCATTCCCATACAATGCTACACTCCAGACAACTACTTTCAGAAAGGACTTCCTAACATGTAAATTAATATTGGATGTTAAGAAGTTTCGCTTCTTTAGAAACGGTTTTCTTCCCGTAGCCATTCTGCATTTTACATCTTCTTTACTTCGGCTATCAGAAGTTATCTTGCTACCCAAATAACAAAATTCGTCTACTACTTTTATCGTCTCATTACCTAATCTAATTCTTTCAGCATCACCTGATTTTCTGACATTGCATTCCATTACCTTCGTTTAACTCTTGAAAATGTTCAGCTTCTATCTTCCTTTCAAGACACAGTCCATCCCATTCAATTGCTCTTCCATATCTTTTGCGGTCTCGGTCAATGTCATCAGCAAACCGCAATGTTTTTATTTCTTCTCCCTGCACATTAATGCCCTCTCCAAATTTCTCCTTCCATTTCCTCAATGCCTGCTCAATGTACAGATTGAACAACATTGGGGAAAGGCTACAACCCTGTCTTTACTCCCTTCCCAACTTCTGCGTCCCTTTCTTGCTCTTCGACTCTAATAACCGCTTTCTGGTTTTTGTATAGTAGAATGTAACTCTTCGCTCCCTATATTTTACCTCTGATACCCTCAGAATTTGGAAGAGTGTATTCCAGTCGACATTGTCAAAAGCTTTCTCCAAATCGACAAACACTAAAACCGTAGGTTTGCAAGCCTTGAACTCTATCGTAGTTTGAAAACGATTCTAAGCCATTGCAACTGCACTCTCGCTGACATCTATTTACCTTAAAATTTCTCTTGATGAAAGTGCTTGTTGACACGAGGCAACAATCCGTGTGCGATCAAACGTTGATATTCTTCTTCTTGCATTTTGAGAGCGTCATATATTGTCTACAAACGCACTATACTATTACTGCAAAGGAAATGAATGGAACGTACAAGTCTTATTCTCTCACATGAATTAGTTGCTTTCAATAGATGAAGCTGTAGGCAAATTTGTTTACACTGTATGTCAGTTCAAAGGACCAAGTTCGTCGACTGATGTTCGCGTAAGTTCCCGATTAATGTGCTCGTGTTATACACAGACGATGCAAAACTTGTTTTTAAATGTGTATATCCTGTTACATCCCCGACTTGCGCAGCGAGCATGGAGGCCGAAGCTACTGTGGCACTTCGTTTTTTCCAGTGCTGCATTACCGCAATTACTGTTCCCTCCCTCTCTCTCCTTGCTCCTTCTCGTCCCCTTTCCCCCTTCTACGGGTCGGTGGCTACAATTGACCCGAGGTTTTTCCTTGCCTGCCGTGAGAGGCGGCTAATTGTAGGGGAGTGTCTTACTGTTCGCGGTAACCAAGATGTCAGCCTGGCGTATGGCGGGAGCCATCGTAAATGGGAAGGGGCTCCACGGTCTCTCCTATAATGCGCCTCGCCCAGCTCACCTATGTTTGCGCAGACGGTAGCTAGTCTCTTAGATAGGACAGTGTTTCATGGAATGAAAGTGATAGTCGGAAATTTAATGTTGCCTTTTCTGTGGTTAGATATCTTACTGATTGTTACTGAAATTTGGTAGGAGAGACTCGAGGTTCCGTCCCTTTACTCACTAAACCAACCAACCAACCGTCCTGACCCCTCTATGACGTCTCTGGGAAAACAGAAAAACTTGTGCGCTGAATACCCGATTTTCGACAGGAGAACGACAATTGTGGCATTTTTTTCTGGCCTCTCTCAGAGCGACTCCGACTTGAATTGACCAATCGTCTCCTTGACACTTTCGCGTTTCCTGGATGAACCTGTAACTAAGCTTGCTATTCTTAAGCGGATCTTCTGAATCTGCCAGTCCTATCTGACACTGATCCCACACTGATGAGCAGTATTAAAGTCTTGGTCTAACAACTATTTTGTAAGCTATTTCTTGTGTTGATGGCCTATACACTTCCTGACGAAGTTTTCCAATGATCTCAGTGTGACATCTTCTCCAAGACTAAAGCTACGTTGTCCCTTCACTTCACATCGCCTCTTATGCCTATTTCCGGATATTTTATGGACGTAACTGTTTTCATAGATTATTCTCAAATTATGTAATCATAAATAAGGGACCTTTCTTTCTACGTATTCGCATTACGCTACGTTTGTTTATGATGAGGGGCTGAAGGCTGTAGTTCATCCTGCACCTCGTAGCTGTTTTTCTTTTCTTTTCTTTTTTTTCTGTGTATACTACAGTATGACAAGCAAAGAGTGTCAAGGAACTTTCATCGTTACCTGCTAAACAGTTTACGTGTAAAGTGAAAATTAAGACTAATAATACTCTAGTAAATAAATACTTCAACCAGCCACAAAATTTTTGTAAATCAATTTACTTGATTATTATTAGTTTCGGACCTGAGCCCAACATCAGACGGTGGTGTTGATTTCAAGTCTACATTGGTGTCCTAAAACAACAAAGTTATGGGAATATATAAGTTACAAAGTTTATATATTTCTATCCTAAATATAATAAAGTTTTCTTGCTTGTGTTGTTTACACTTGAATTAAGATTACATCTATTGCTTGTACAGTGAACTTACTTCAGAGAAACGTCTTTTTTATACATTATTATAGGAGAGAGATGTGTGTATTTATATCGCTGCATGTTGATCTGTGAGGTACACTAAATTCAAGATGGCCGCGTTTGTTTACAATAACTGATTTGATGCACCAAACAACGTGACATATTTGCAAACATGACGTACTGCAGTGCAACTGAAAAGATATACTCATTTTTAAATAAATACATTTAATTTTGCATTTGAAATAAGCTTCCAAAGGCCAATGAAAAAAGTTTCCTATCAGTTAAATGTGATCTATGTTGGTTGTAATTATAAAAGTTGTATGAAATTTTGGAGGGACTGTTGGTTTCTTAATTCTAGCTGATCATTCAAGATACAATCAGGTTTCTTGTGACTGTGACTGTAAATTTATATTTCTGTAATGAAATTCATTTATGCTACTTTTTCCGCAAATGTAATATTTCTAGATTTCAATCAGGCTCAGCAACTTAAATAAATCAATTTTTGCTGCTCACTTGGCCCAACACAAACACACAAGTATAAGCATTGATCAAAACCGAGACATATTACATTTGCAGAAAAAGGAGCACAAATGAATTTCCTTGAAGAAATTGAAATATACATTCACAATAAACCTGATTGTATCCTTTATGATCAGCTAGAATTAAGAAACCAACAGAACCTCCAAAATTTAATACAACTTTTATAGTTACTACCAAAAAGGATTACATTTAACTGATAGGATTGTTTCTTCATTGGCCATTAGAAGCTTATTTCAAGTGTAAAATTAAATGGATTTAATGTACTGCAGTATGCCATGTCAGCTAATATGTCACGTTGTTTAGTGCATGAAATCAGCTATTGTACACAAACGAGGCCATCTTGAATTTAGTGTACCTCACAGATCAACATAGAGTGATACAAATACACACGTCTCTCTCCTATAATCTATAAAGAAGACCTTTTTCTGAAGTAAGTTCAGTATATAAGCAATAGATGTGATCTTAATTCAAGTGTAAACAACATAAGCAAGAAAACTTTTTTATATTTAGAAGAATATAAACTTTGAAACCTACGGGTTCACATAACTTTAGGACACCAGTGTAGGCCTGAAATCAACACTACCGTCTGATGCTGGGCTCAAGCCCGAGACTAGTAACGGTAATGTAAATTGATTTACTAAAATCTTGTGGCTGGTTGAAGTATTTATTTACTATAGTATTATTACGAAAAGAGCTGCGGTGTTGTCTAATCAAAAATGGATACAGGATGAAAATTAAGGGTCCTGCAACACTCCCCGGAGACTCAAGAAATCTCTTTCAAGTTGAAAACTACTCTCTCTCCATTAAGATTTACGTGCTTTGTTTTACTTTTCTCGAAACTTTTAAATCCAATCACACAGTTTTATATTCCGCACGGTCGACTTTATTTATTACGCAACAGTGTGGAATCCGAAAGTCAAGAAACATGCCTGTATCTACTCTTTTTTTGGTCTTTTGAAAGAATAATGTGTATTGAGATTCACACGATTGTTATTGTCACAACACACGTTGTTTCCCATAGAGGAGGTTTTCGGTCTGGAGAAATGTTATTGTAAACAATGACATTGACAGCAAAATGTGGTATATGATGAGCTGTTACTGCATTTGACCGCAATATACACCCATACAAAAGTGCTGCATCATTCTATGGGTTCATTTTACGATGTTTATATCATGAAGGAACGCATTACGAAGATATGCACCGTGAGCCCGAGATTTGTCGTCTATTGGAATCCTCAACGAAATGCTGCACTGGACGTCGGAGGATGTGACTCCTCTACCATAAAGCCGTTTGATTGCCTTCTACGACCACCAGAGGGCCCACAAAATGCCACTCCAAAAGATCAAGGAACCAAAACCTTGCTTCACTCGCTGGACGGTGTTTCTAAGACGTTCAGGCCGACCAGGCTGCCTCCAAAAACGTCTCCGACGATTGTTTCGTTGCATGCAGATGCGAGTCTCATCTGTGAACAGCACTTGATACCAATTCTGACGAGTCCATTCAGCATCTTGTTGGGATCATCTGAACTGCGCTACATGATGTCTAAGGTGTCAAAGCTGGAGTTCGCCAAGGACGTCGGCAGTGAGGGTACGTGTCATAGAGCCTATTACGAACCATTTGTGTGGAAATACGACGTCGTCAGCACGGTGGGATTCCTCACAGGGTTGCTGCGAGCCGAAATCCGTTAAGCAGCGGTCACCAGCGGCAGTGGTAGTCTTTGGGCTGCCAGCGTGAGGAATATCATCCACAGTTCCTGTATCTCTGTACCTTTTCCAAGTCCGAACAACATCGCTTTGGATCACTCCGAGACGTCTCTAAACTTCCCTTGATGTGAGTCCCTTCAGACATTAAGTAACAACTTTTATCCATTGTGTAGGAACCTGCGACTGTTTATTGAAATAGGTTTCAGAAATTACAGCAACCAGTCGCCTTTTGTTTCTTCTTAATGAAGATTTATTTAAACCATTACCGGTTTTGAGCTGCCTAGCAGCTCATCTTCAGATGCACCATCTGAAGATGAGCTGCTAGGCAGCTCAAAACCGGTAATGGTTTAAATAAATCTTCATTAAGAAGAAACAAAAGGCGACTGGTTGCTGTAATTTCTGAAACCTATTAAGTAACAATGCAAATATGTTCAAACACCGGAACTGATCATCTAGGTATGGCAGTACTGCGTCAACACAAGCAGTGTACTGTAACTGGAAATGGTCGGCTAGCTTGTCCACTAAGTCGTTTTGGCATTGCTAGGCGTGCAACGTTTTTTTACATCTCACAAGGAGATCACGTGGCTATCGGATTTTAGAATTTCTTAATATTTACGGTACGTGAAGTTCAGTCAAAGCCATTCGACGCAACTCTAAAAAATTCTCGAGAAAATCGTCTTTGAAGTTAAGCAAAGTACCCGTAAATACCAATAATTAAAACAGTTGAAGCGTCTGTCTGTGTAGCTCAGGTGGTAACGTGGCCTCACAGCAATAGAGTCGGTGGTCCGAATCCCCTGCTGCGGCGGAGTGGTCGAGCGCACTGAGCGCTATGCTCCGATGCGTGAAGCCGTTCCCCGTCGGAGGTTCGAATCGTCCTTCGGTCGTGGATGTTTGCCTTGTCTTTAGTATAAGTTACTTTATAAGTAGTTTGTAAGTTTAGGGACTGATGACCCCGCAGTTAAGTCCCATAAGCACAACCATTTCAACATTTTGTTCGAATCGTATTGTGATATATATATTCGTTTTCAAATTCCGTTATACAAAACATTTTGGGGTCTCTAATTCCACATTTTGTGTAAGTTTTTGTTTATGTGTATGTAGACTAGCTAAAAACCTTGTCGTCAAGTGAAACGATGATTGAGAAGGCTAGCTGCTTGGAAAGCCATAAGTAGCTATGTAGATGACATTCCAAAAACAGTGTCGTAGCTCTTCACAAATTCAACAATCAAAGGTTACCGTCGTCAACTAATAGTGAAGGCAATAATGTAAAAAATGTAACTTATGTTTTTTGATTGAAACTTACTATAGAAAAAGACGAATAAACAAAAATACGTGCACTTTTCGTGAACAACATCATTAGATATTAAAATTGTGTAAGTGTTCGAAGACAACGAAAATAAAGTCTGTCACGACAGGATTCGAACCACAGATCATAGGGTTCTAAGGCCAGAACGCTACCATCTGAGCTGCACCTACAGATGCTCCAGTTGTTTTAATTATTGGTACTTACGTGTACTTTGCAAAACTTCAAAGTCGTAAAATTTTAAACATAGCAGCTATTGTCATCGACCGTTACAACCTCAATGGATAAACAAGCAGCCCTCGGTCGCAAATTAGTCGATTTTCTGGAGAATTTTTGAGAGTTTCATCGAATGGCTTTGGTTGATTGTTATTTAAGTTCTGAACTTCACGTACCATAAATATAAAAAAAAATTCTAAAATACAATACCCATGTGTTCTCCTTATTAGTGGGGATCGAGTGATATCTATGGACGCTCTTAATGCAATACACTCATTCAACGTCAGTGTTCAGGAGGCCTTGGAACCAAGTTGATACGGCACTTTCATTGGTGTATGTATTTGGCTCTCTAGGCGGGGAGCACGTTACAACTCACGACTGATTTATTCCGCTGCTTTTCCTACAGCTGCCCTGCCCTGTGCTCGGAGGTCCCTTCCCTTTAGCGCAGTCGGTTTGTACAGCTGAAACGTCTCTCATGGTCTTGTCGTTCAGGTGAAATCCTGTCCCAACTACTGAGCCGCCTTGGCCGATTCATTTTCCTGTTACTCCATTATACAATACGCGCCGCCTGCTCCTATACTGACGGTCCCGCCTCTCGTGACATTTAGAGGTTAGTTGCCCTGACAGAGAGCTGTCCGGATAGTTTCCATCTGATACGATCTGTTAGAGTGGGCCACTGTTTCTAAGTTACGAAACAATGTATCTATA
The DNA here is from genome assembly GCA_026315105.1 of Locusta migratoria. Lineage (NCBI taxonomy): Eukaryota > Metazoa > Arthropoda > Insecta > Orthoptera > Acrididae > Locusta > Locusta migratoria. The sequence goes on from CM048748.1 coordinate 247,674,327, forward strand.
CGCGGAACTGTTTCACTGTTTCGAAACTGTCATGTTTCAAAACAGTACTGTTTCATTCCTCTCTCTTAAGGATCAAAATCGAAATCCACACAGATACAGAACCTATTACACCAGATACTAATTCATCCTAGCAGGTTCACGTGTTGCAGAACAGTACTGTTTCAGTCCACTATTGCACGGAACAGATCCACTGTATCGAAGCAGTGATGTATCATTCTGCTTGATCTAGGGCAGCATTCTAACTCGGTAAACATATTGAAGCACACTTAATAAGAAATAGCGTCAGGAGTTGCGAAATGTTATGACGTACGCGAGCACTCACCTCAACATTACCGTAAATAACGCTTCATTTCTAAGTGAATGGGGTACTCAGAAGTGATATTACTCTTTTATGAGAGTAACAAGTGATGAAATAAGACAATTTTGTATTAATGAATTATAAAAGGGTGAAAAAATATTTGATTTAATATATATGGTTCAACGATGTGTTTTAAGAATCAAACATTTTGATGTATGTTTGATAATTTGTACTAAAATTAGACTGCTGCCCTCACTGTGCCTCAGTCGACATAAACACATGTAAAACAAATAGCTAAGTTGCAGATCTTTCACTTCAAAGTTTTATCTGTTCATTAAAAATAAAACAAACCTCCTAAAGTTTTTAGTAAACAACAGCACCATGTCTAGAGTAGCAATTTTTACACTAATAAAATGATATCACACATTAAATTTCGAATTAAGAATCAGGATGTTTTCCCACAGTTGCTTCTGAGCCAAATGGAACGAACCATATCACTGAAACATTTCTGCCTGGGCACTCATTTAAAAGTAAAAGCTCTTAAAAACTGAAATACCTGTGAACCTAAATACTATATCAGTAGGACAAGATCACGAAGTATGGTAATGGGAATTTCATTAATGTTATTTGTGAAAAGATCACGTGTTTTGTTACTGCTTGCAGTTACAGAGCGTTATATTTTATTCTGTATTCAATTTTCACAATATTCACGCTGATTGTGTATGGAAATTAGCGTTAATGACCCCTTATTGTAGGATAGGTATTAACGATTGTGTATTTCTAGCGGAATGTGGGAATTACAGTTCCTATAATTTTGAAATCTGTGTCGTTTCTTCTTTCCTCGACTATGCCGTTAAGAATTTCCATGTGGATTGATTTTATGAACTTATATCCCGAAAAAGTGATCAACAGTGATGTCATTTAGAAGTAGTTCCACTTCTTGCTTAAATAGACATTTATGATGTTAACATCCTATAGTTAAAATAATTTAAGTGAAACTGGTTCAAATTATTTTTTATGAATGGAGACAGTGACGAAGCCAACACACTACTGCAATATAATCTGCATACAACGTGTTAATTACGAGTGATGGATGCACGCGAGTAAGAATAAGTATATGACTGACAAAGGTCACTTCGCTGATGAAAACTGCAGTCAGAATTTACTAGAATGGCACATTGCCTTTATCTTTCCGCCGATCAGTCAGTTCATTCTTAATCCTATTAAACTGATAGTTTGGTAATTTTCAACACCTTTACTGCAGACTTTGAAATAGGAATTATTACTTTCTTCTTGAAGTCCAGGGGTATTTCGGTCTATGTAATATATTTTGCGCACTACGTGGAATAGATTTGTCTTGTAGAACACTCCTAAGGATCGCAATAATTCTGAGGTAATTTTGTCTGTCGCGTAGTTCTAAGTACCATATCAGGGGACAGCGCGACCGCCCCCGCCAGAGGTTCGACTCCTCCCTCGGGCATGGATATTTGTTTGTTGTCCATGGATCAGTTTAAGTAGTCCAGGACTGATGACCACAGTAGTTGGGTTCCATGGATTTACAAACATTTGAACATTTGTTGTAATTTTGTCTACTCCAGGGGCCTTGTTTAGATTGTTTCTCAATTGTTCAAATGTTTGTAAATCTATCGGACCATACTGCGTGGTCATCAGTCCCTAGCTTAAAAACTACTTAAACTAATGTAAACTAACCTAAGAACAACGCCCACACACCCATGCCCCAGGGAGGACTCGAACCTCCGACGACGGCGAGCAACTGCGCGCTTCGCAGCGAGGCGCCTTAGACCGCTCGGCTACTCCACCGCGGCAGATTATTTCTGTCAGATTATTTTCGCAGTATGATGTCACGTATCTCATCTTCATATATGTAGGGCAAAATGAGAGAAATTATAGCGACAAGGGACGTTTGTTGGCAGTCGTTTTTATCGCGACCATACACAACAGCAAAAGGAGGAAGTGAATGTGGAACGTATTCTATCCAAATGTCGTAAAGGTAGCATGCGGAGTGTAGATTGCTTTATCAGCATTACAATGCATCATGTCAGAAGCAGTGAGGCTATGGTTTGTGGACATTAATATCCGCGAAATTTACGTGCCTGCCCATGGGCAGTCTATATAGATGCATGATACTGAATACAACATAGCTACTTTCCCTGGTTTCGCTTCTAAAGGAATAGTTGGCTTCCCTTTCTAAACAAACTTTGAGACACCCTGTGGTAAGTTTCCCCAACAGAGGACAAGAAGGACAAGCCGTCGTGTAAACGACAAAATAATAATAATAATAATTTTAACATACATTTTACGTTGGGGAAAGTATGCATTGACATAAAATAGGTAATAACTTAATAATAGCTCCATATTGGTCTTTCTTACGTTTACTAACAACCCAGACGAGGTGCGGAACGATATATTATGGGACAGTTTATTTAGAATTGTAACCTACTGGCTTTTACTGAATAATTTCATTTTCTATTAAAAACGGCTAGGAAATACTAGAAGACCCACCCTTTGGCAGAAGAACGTTGGTTTTATAGTCAGTTTCTTCACTACAATTCCAATGAAATCGGTGACGGTGGAACGGAGGAAGCGTATGTGGAATGCAACAACTGCAGTATTTAACGTACGAAATCAGCCACCACAGCTGTAGCTGAAGAAAAACCGTCACAGACGTAGCAATTAAACGGCAGAAACTATCAAACTGTTTTCCACCAAAGAACCAAATTCCACAATTGTTGCTACAGTTGAACCACAAACGACATGCATCTTAAAAAGAATGACTTTTTAAACTAGAGTAATTACACTCAAAGAAAACATGAGGATATAAGACATACAAGTGAGGTGTAAAAATGTGCGAATCATTAGACTCCACACCGAACTGTTACGCGTCAAAAAAAGTGACTGTCATAGTAAGAACAGATAATCTTAAAGATTACAAGAATCTACGAAAACTGAAGTCAGTCGGCCAGACCTAACAACACACAGTGGCTCAATCTCTTTGATTTGCGCTTTTCAAAATATTCAAATGTTTGTAGAACTTATAGGACTTAACTACGGGGTCATTAGTCCCTAAGCTTACAAACTACTTATGAACTAGCTAAGACTAAGGACGGCACAAATATCCATGCCCGAGGCGGGATTCGAACCCCCGACCGTAGTGGCCGTGCAGACTGTGACTGGAGCGCCTCAGTCCCCTCGGCCACCGCGGCCGGCATTTACGCTTTTAAACACTAGCATTGATTGATTCTGAAGATAGCTATGCGTGAACACTCAACTTTACTTCCATGTTTCCCAATTTTTTTGTCATTCCACTAACGTTACGAAGTATTCGCACGGGTCCTCTAGTAGAAATGTATGTTTCTCTTACGTTTATATTCTACTTAGTTTCAACAGAATAAGCTGCAAATATACACATATTCGTAAGTATTTGTTCATGACGAAGTCGTTCTTTATACCACCTAATCAGTCAAATTCGGCTGTTTTTTTTTTCATCAATTTTCGTATTACGTATGTCTCTTGATACTTTATTAATGCTTGTCAAGCAAAAATTATACCAACCATTTCGTTAATTACGCACAAAAACAATTAAAAACAAACATCACTGCTTCGTTGGGTTGCCCACTGCTGGGAGCGCTATGTCGTTGGAACTGTCAGCTGGTAAGAAGTTTCAGAGCAGCGAGGGGGAGGTGGCGACTCTATATGTTAACCCCGTTCTACACGAGTATAGAGAGCTTAGAAAATTACCCATGGTACATCGGTTACGTCTGCCGCATACTGTGTAGACGCGTCCACTTACACAAGATGCAAGCATACGCTCGCTAGTAGACAGAATTGGAGGATCCTATTCTCAACGGTATGGAAGTGCTTCGCGCATGCACAGACGACCGAGTGGGAAACCTGGCTGACGAACGGAACCAAGTCGCGAATTTCTTTGAGAATGTGTACTCGTCTCCTGCTCAGGGAAACGTAGTTGCTCGACTGATACATATACAGACTGTCTCGAGAGAAGTCGTAAATATTTTAGGAGGTGGCACTATAGACGAACTGCAATAAAAATTCCATACTATGTGCACAATTTTATTGAGAACAGAGATATAGTTGTTAACATGAAATACAGACAGACTGAGAGCAAATGTAAATGAAGACTTTTTCACTGATTTTTCCGTCGGTTATTAGTAGAAGAACATCACACTGTCTTCAAAGTACAATGTTGTATATGTTCTACAAGTTCATTTCCACTTAGTTACCGGTTTTCGGCTACCATTGTCATCTTCAGACTTTAAAGTAAGTCGAAAACCGGTTATTTAAGTAAAAGTCAATATGATGATTTACGAAGAGCCGACAAAGAATCAGTCAAAATATTCAAATCATCATTAAATATGCAAATTAATAAAATCCGAAATAATTATTACTATATTAAAGTTTGATTGCTATTCCTATTTGTGAAGTGTTTAACAAGAATTAATTTACTGTTGATTGATTTAGTATCGTAACACTGGCATGCAACAGTCTACGATCATGTATAGTCAAGTATAGCAAAATAGTCTCAATTAAATTTTTAACACTGTTTCTATCTTTACGTGAACTCTCTCCCTTTCAAAATGACCGTTTTCAAATATTGATTAACTAAGTAAAAATTCTATCACTGTTACGTAAATCAAAATTTGTCACAATGAAATAGTTAATCACTGACTTTCGCAATGACGTTAACTTTTCTCTCTTAATTACTTTTAAATACTTGACTTTGAATTTTGAACACTTTGCTCATGAAACATTAATAAGCTTTGTTATATTGGCAAGATTAGGTAACTACTTGTTACAAATAATATGGAACACGTATCATCAAATTTCTTATATTTTGATAAGAGGCAAACATGCATCTACATTAATTACAATAAATTACATGAAACTTATCTTAATCATTAAGTCGAGCGATGTGCTTCACTGTAGCTCGACGATAGATCCTTTACAATGTGCTGATTGCAAGATTTTCGTTAGTACAGAAATTATTTTTGTTGGCTCCTTCTTTGGTAGCTTATTAGCAGTATGCAGAGATCCTTCGCGAATCGCGACCGTTAGCGTCCGCGATGACGCTACCGCATTTCGGACGTCTGGACGGACATCGAACACGTAACACATTTCTGCCTCAGCAGAACGAACGAATTAATATATGCTCAATATCTGTTTATACTTCACTTAGATACACTTAAACACTGGTTTCATTTATACTTTTCATTTGTAGCACTTTTAACACCTTTTTACTTCCCCTTTGTAATAACACTTTGTTACATTCATAGTTTGAGCACTCGGCGGACCGCATACGAACGTCTGTTCTCTGTCACGGGGCAGCAGATACTGCTGCTTGCCTGCTCTCCCACAGGCGAGGGCTGCTGTCCAATAAAGTCTCTGACCTGAGGAGCTTTTTGATTACAGCAAGTATCGATCTTTGAGCTCGTTCACAGTGAAATATTTTACATACGTAAATTAAACATGACAAGTAAATACAGAAACCGTACAAAGTAAATAAAATAAATGAAATAATATATAGGCCTACATAGACAAATACAGTACAAAGCTAATAAATAAATGACATGAAGTGGTTATAGTTACATTACATACATACATTACATTTTAGTACATATACACTATATGCAGGTTGAAATGAACAAAATCTCTCAAAGTTAGGCTCATACTCAGTCGTGATGTAAGGGTTACCTTACATTATTTTAAAATGAAGATACCTTGGAGGAAAACGAATATTTTTAGTAAACAGGCGCTTACTGAACAAAAATGAATCTACATAGAAGAATATTTTGTCTGTTTCAGAACTTGAAATATCTTTCCTGACCAACTGAAATTAAGCAACCAGAGTAAACACAATATTTCTTTTTCGACTTCCAATCTGACTCTGTCAATTACCGCTACACACTGCGAACGACAACCGATTATCAACTGTGGCCGTACAGCGCCTGTCTAAACATTTAGCGGTTCAACCCGCGCGGTTTAAACCTCGCGATTCCCGTATGTCTGAACGCGGCCTCGCCTTTTACGAGGTGCGGTATTTTTTTTAATTATTTTTATTTTTTATTTTATTTTTTTTTTCATTTTTTTTTTTTTTTTATTTTATTTATTTATTTATTTTTTTTTTTTTTTTTTTTGTTAGTTCCGTTTGAGCAGAAGTACACAACGAAAGGTTATTTCAAAAAAGTAAATTTATTTTCAGAAAGTACATACTCTATTTTCGCCAAGTTTGTTCAAACACTTATGCCTCTCAACCAATTTTATAATACCCTCTTCATACAATGTTGCCGTCTGTTCCGATAACCAAGAGTTCACTGCCGTTTTGTAAAGCACTGATCTCTATACGTCAGGAAATTCGTTTGATAGACCTGTTATTGTGAAGCTCCTGTTCTCGTGAATCCTCGCTTTAGCTGAAACCTCCAAATCGTCTGTAATCGAAGATGGGCGACTGGAGCGGTCCTCATCACGGACGTTGTCATAGTCATCTTTGAATTCTCGTACCCACTTACTCACTTTGCCTTTACCATATCACTGAGCGAACATCAGACTCGGCGGGCGAGTTGATAGTCTTAAACACTTTGAAAGAACAGAACAGAACCGTACAGGTTAGCTACAGAGCTGAAACTGAGCACAGTTGTTCCCGAGAACAGCGAGGCCACTGGGCGCGTCACACAACAGGATTTGGTTGTAGAGCAGAGGGCAGCGGCAGGTGGCTGAGCGAAGGGCCCGGTGGCGGGGTCGATGAATGGCAGAGGCAGCGCGCGGTGCGGCGCGGCCCACGTGGGGCGGCGGCCCTCGCCGCTGGTCCTGGGTGGGCGGCGCTGTGCTGTGCCGTGCCGTGCTGTGCTCCAGCCGTGACCCTCAGCACGCCGGGTCGCCAGCAGCCGCAGCCGAGGCGCCAAGGACGCTGACACTGCCGCCGGATCGCGTCTAGGCGAGAATCCCCAGCACCGCACCTTGCACTAGACTTGCGCATAATAGTTCGCGATCGAGAGCGCTCACTTTAGTTCGCGGCTGGGGAACTAGTTCGTTCTTTTAGTTCGTCCGCTCCCAGTGACGGCTGAGCGGCGTGGTCTGCGCAGGCAGGTCTTGGCATTATGGAATTTATTAGTCAGATATTGCACAGTGCAGATAACTTCAAAACAGAAATTTTGTAGCACTGAACTATGTAATAGCTAGATTGCTAAGGCAGACGCTCACCTCGAAATGGCTCTCATCAGAAGAAGGCAAACACGTTATTTTTAATTCTGCTGCGCGCCCTCTCGCTATTGCCCGCCGGTCTTCGGAAAAGAATCCAACGAACTAAGAAGCGAGATACGTTTGGCATAATAGTTCGCGGCCGATCGCGCATATCTTAGTTCGCGGCTGATCGCGCATATCTTAGTTCGCGGCTGATCGCGCATATCTTAGTTCGCGGCCGATCGCACATATCTTAGTTCGCGGCCGATCGCACATATTTTAGTTCGCGATCGGTAGCTCTCTTTTTGGTTCGCAGCTCGGCCGCGAAGTAGGTCACTGTGTTTAGTTCGTCCGCTCTTTTTCGCTTACCGCTACTAAAAGAGCTCTTTCTTTTGTTACGAGAGCTTTTTTAATAACGATCAGTGTTGCCCAAGCGTGTGCTATTACCCGTATTTTTGGACAATTAGACATCAAATACTTAAGCAAATAAACCAGTTATTATTTAGACACTGCCTTAGAAATACCTTTGAAAAGAAAATTTGTGGCAGTGATCTATGAAACTACAGCTCAGCTGCATCTCAGCTCGAAATGACAGTAAACTGGCACAAGGGAGTCACACGATTCTGCGCGCTCTCGCGTCCTCTCGCTCTTCCCCGTCAGTCTTCGGAAAACGAGCGGACGAACTAAGAGACTACGGTTCTGCGAACTAGTTCGCGTAGTTCGCCCGTGGGAGCGCTCTTCCGAACTAGTTCGTTCGCGAACCACACAAGACTACCTTGCACTAAAGGTCCCTTCACGCGTTCCGATTTGTGAGGACTAATTTATCGGCAGTCCGATAAATTGGACGTGTGGCGATGCTTCCCTACCAACTTAACTTGTTGAATGGTTGGTCGGGTGTCTGACACTCCCCCCCCCCCCCCCCCCACAACCACCATCACACCCGACGAATTGTACCGTGTGTAGCGCTACCCGATAAACTTCCTGCCTGCGATCGTCTGCTGTCTGCACAGGAAGCACGCGGAAACAAAAACAGTTCGACAAACACACACCAAAACATAGAGGCGCTCCAATCGCTGCTTGCAGTAAGTAGGAAGGTGTGTAGGTTGCTACGAATTTGGTTGGTTCAGTGGTCAGTTGGTTGATCGGACGATAAATCGGAGCGTGTGTAGGGGCCTTAAAACTGCAGCGCCGTCAGAGCGGCGAGCAGCGAGGGCCCAGTCGCCAATATGTAGGCCACATGCTTGGACATGAATTTACATTAACTGTAACATCAGGCATTGTCTATGAGGAGTGCGACTGGAAAACGTTTTTATCTCTCTCTTCAAAATGAAAACATTTAAACAATGTACTTATATACCACAGTCGCTACATTACTTATGACATATCTTTATTTTGTACAACTAGTTTCAGTGAAGCTATGTCACCATTTTCAAGTACTTCTGTATCACCATTATCTTCACAAAATTTAAAAAAGTACTGACTCTGTGCTAATACTGTAATAACCAGACAGCGGTTATTAGAGTCGAAGGGCAACAAAGGGATGCAGAGGTTGGGAAGGGAATAAGACAGGATTGTAGTCTCTCCCCAATGTTGTTCAATCTGTACATTGAGCAGGCAGTGAAGGAATGGAAGGAGAAATTTGTAGAGGGCTAAGTACAGGGACAATTGCGGTTTGCCGATGACATAGTAATTCTTTCAGAGACCGTAAAAGATCAGATGAAGAGACTTGCACAGGACAGGGTGGCGTGGAAAGCTGCATCAAACCAGTCTGAGGACTGAAGACCATAACAACTGCTTTGTCCTCGTCTGCCTGTCTTTCAGGAAAGGACAGCTAAAACAGCTATACAGATTAGTAATACAAGTTTTATTTACTAAGGTATAGAAAATACTCAACTTTGGTAGGAGTGTGTATGTCTGTTCCCGTGGCGGCCTCTTCTTGCACGATAACTCATAGTAACTTCCTAGTTCGGAGTGCCCTTCCAGACGCATGTCGGCCTAGATAAAGCTGCTTGTAGAGGGCGATCTTCTCGGTTCCTCCCTCCAGGAGGCGCGGTGCCGGCGTGTGATTGGCTGCCGGTCATCCGCTGCCTTCTTGACTGTCGTTTTCGTGCGTCTGGCGTGTGGCGCTGACTTTACGGCACAACAAATACCAGTGATTATAAAAAATGAATATAAATTTGATAGTGTACTTCCGGCTTATTGCTATTTCTTAATCTAATATAAACATTACATTGATGCTACTTTCACCATGTAATACTGCTCACAATTTCCTGGAATAGAAAACAGCGATTTTAGAGCCTATGGGACACTACTAATCGACTCATGGATGTGGAGATTCGTCAGTAGTATCAATATATGTGATCCGATTTCAACCAAACTTATTAAACATATTCCTGACCATCAGATAATAATATTTGTGGGGTTAAGAGCCACCTATGGCTCATAGTTCAGGAGATAGTATATCACAAACAATGAAATTCACGAAAAACTGCATCATGCGGCGTTGTTCAACGTGTCCTCGTAAAATAATGGTGCTATTTCAACGAGACTTAGTACAAATATTCTTTAACATCGTACGACATACAGTACAGCCGAGTCACAAGAAACTGCCGCATCATGCGACGCGTGAGTAACGGGACTTTATTCATCGAATATCTGAGAACGAGAGCACTTGAGAGATTCCAAAAAATCTTTGTACAGCGTTTCAAATTGAAGATTTTTCTTGCTGACAACCCCAGGAAAATGATAAAAGTGAAGAAGTTTAATCGCTTAGTACTTTCACTGCAGTAAAACTACGCCATTCGGCATGACATTACAATTTATTGCTTCCACACTACTAATTCGCGTGACATTTTATAGGCAGTGTAAACATATACTTCGAAATTATAGTACCAAGAAAAGTTGGTGAGATATGAGGTCATAAACAAGAAGCTGAATGAAAAACCGCTCCATCGTTGTTGATCTTTTGAATTTTAAAGACATTACTACTAACTATATTCGTAACATACAACCTTTCACATTAAGGTTAGTGAATAGTCCTGTGACATTAACGTGGATCAGCTATGAATTACAGTTACGTTACTGTCCTTGAAAATAGTCCTCTCTCATAACTAAGCACCGCTGAGTTTTGTGATGCATGTCCTGGAAACTTTGCACGAAGTGTTCATTTAGGAAGGTGTTCAAAAGCCTCGTCACGTTTCGTTGGATGTGGGGAATATCGTCAAATTTCTTTCCTTTCAAAGCGAGTTTGAGTCGATGGAATAGGAAAAAATATGGAGGATTGTGATCCGGCGAGTATGGTGGCTGTTAAAGTTGCACCACCCGCATTTTTTACTGGAACTGTTTGACTATATTGGCTGTGTGCGGGCGAACTTTGTCGTGGAACTTTAACATCCTCCATACTCGCAGGATGCCAATTCTCTAGACTTCTTTCTATTCCCCCTAACTCGCTTTGAAAGGAAAGATTTGACAATGTCCCTTACGTGCAAGGAAACACGACGAGGCACACCATCCCAAAGGATTCCAGGACATGGATCGCAGTGCTCAGCAGTGCTTAGTTATGGGAGATGGCCATTTAGAAAGACAGTAACTGTAGTTTACAGTTCATCTACGTTAATGTTACAGGGCTATCCACCCAACTTTATTGTCAGAAGTTGACGTTGCAGGCTGTATGAAGATATACCACTGAACGCACCTTATCATAGTACGACAAATAATTCAGAAGAGAAGACGTAATAAACTAAGAAATGTTAGCAAAACGACCCATTGTAACATTAATTTTGTGTTGTTGTCTGTACGCATTAATGTTAAGCTCCGCGATTAAAAGATTAAGGATTTTTGTTAAAATTTCGATCATAGAAAAATCGGATAAAAATCTGATTAAATACTTTTGATAAGGGTGGATGAAATTAATACACGAAATGATTGAATAGATGAAATGGCGGAATACAGATTGGGGTTGAGGCAACACACAAAAATAACATTACAGAGAAAACTTAGGGAAAGTACCCATTGAAGCTTTTTTCTGGAAATGTTGGAAACTGTTAAGCAGTTGAATGGTTTAGATAAACTTAATGTTCAGACTGTTCGCCTCGTAAGTCATTGTTGACGGGCCTTGTTCTAAAGTTTGATTACGTAAATAACAAACCGAAAAAAATCCATAGGACTTTGTGAAACTGTTAATACGAATTCATGTTGTAAAAGGAAGAAAGGTAATGATTTAAAGTAACTGATAGGGATTTAATCAAGGCAATACACAAAGCAAAAGTGATGGCGCCTGAACATCATGTTACGACGGAATATGAAGGAGCTGAAAATCTCAAAGAAAATGAATAATTAAGGAAGGATGGACATTATTGAATGAAAACAGGGTGGAGACATAGCTCTTAACAAAAGAGGGTTTATTTGAAAGTAAAATTTAACAGCATTCACACATCACAAAGCAGTCTGCGTACATGTCCACACTTAATAAGCTCAAACAAGAGAGTGAATCATCGCTGTTCCTTCCTCTCGACACGCCGGAAGAAAACGAAAGAGGAGCGAAAGCCAGCCGCGGTGGCCGAGGGGACTGAGGCGCTCCAGTCCCGGTCTGCACGGCCACTACGATCGGGGGTTCGGATACCCCCTCTGGCATGGATATTTGTGCCGTCCTTAGTCTTAGCTAGTTCATAAGTAGTTTGTAAGTTTAGGGACTGATGACCCTGTAGTGGAGCGAAAAAACCTTTTCACAGATTAAATATTTCGAGAATAAGGGAAACACGTCGACAAGCGTCGCTGATTGATAAAAAAATATTAATCTAATTATGTATCGTTACACCATCACGTATGAGATTATAAATTATTACATGTTTATCACCTACTCTATTCGCTACACACTTTGCAGTATCTATTGTTTACCACTCTAAAAAAAAGTCAACAATCCGAAGGTTGGTTTGAACACCACAGTGCTTTACCAGTCATGGTCCTGTTAGGAGGTGGTATGCCGTTTCCTTCCTTCGACCTGACTTACCCAGCCAGATATAGGGAGACCTACAGTTTAACGTGGGTTCCGAACCACGATGCTACTCGGTATTTTTCACATGATCAAGACTGGCAGAGGTGAAAGAAGTGGAAACTGACAGATAAAAATCCTAGAACCCGCGACTTTTGGATTTGAAGTCTGGCACTCTACCACTGTGCAACTGAGGCGAATCTAAGTAGCTGCAAAATGATATTATTGAGATGTCTGAAAACGCAAGTGAAGTGAACAGAATTTGTCGCAGAAGGCGATGGACTTATGCGGAAGAAACTTGATTAGCATATGAGTGGACTAAACAAATACCCAGGCGAAGCTGAGGAGTGACGCTTGTAGCAGATAAGGGCTCTTGGTGCGCGGCCTGGCTGCCAGCAGCGCCTGCGATTGTGGGTGGTGGGAAGTGGGTGGGGGCAGTGGTGTAGAGTGGTGGGGGCGGCGTTTAGTGGTGGCCGCGCTGGAATGCGCTGGAGTGCCAGTGCGAATGCCGCCTGTACTACCTGCCTCACCTCCAGTGTCGACTGAAAAGCCGACTAAGCCGCTCCTCGCGGAACGGCAGCGCGCCGCACAATCTGGGCTGCACCACTAAAGCCCGTTTTAAACGACGAGCGAACTTGTAACAGATTGATAACAAGTTGCGTTAATGGCGGCCGTTTGTCGTTTGTATGGCTGCACTACTGTAATCGCGTTAGTATCGAAGCGCGGTAATCTATAGCTATAAATGTGAATGTCTGTTCGGTGTATGTTTATCACGTCTGAACCACAAGACATGAAGAGCTAAAAATTTGTACAGTTACTAATGTCTACCCGGAGAAGGCTTTAGGCGCGCTTTTACGGCGATCGGATAGCTATTTATCTATATATATTAATGTGAATGGCTGTTCGGTGTTGGCTTATCACGTCCGAACGACAAGACGCAGAGACTTAAATATTTGTGCAGTTACTAATTTATACCTGAGGAAGGTTTTACACACGGTTTTATAGCGATCTGATACATATTTAGTAATTTCAATAATACAACGCGAAATGCCGAACAATAATTACTCTTTGAAAATTATATTTCCTCTTTGAAAATGGTTTTATTGGTTACATTGTTGCTTCAAAAAAAATTGTTTGCATAGTTTAAGGGACTTAACTACGGGGTCATCAGTCCCTAAACTTACAAACTACTTACGAACTAAGACGGCACAAATATCCATGTCCGAGGGGGGATTCGAATCCCCGACTGTAGTGGCCGTGCAGACCGTGACTGGAGCGCCTCAGTCCCCTCGGCCACCGCGGCCGGCTGCATTGTTGCTTGAGGGTTGATAATGATAAAATGGTGAAGTATATTGGGATGGAAAGTTATCGGTGTATATAAAATTCTACGTGTGTGTGTGTGTGTGTGTGTGTGTGTGTGTGTGTGTGTGGGTTTTAATATTTCGCTCTGCAGCGAAAACTACAGAACGCAAACGAATGGTCTGTGTGCAATTGTCCGAAGTCTCCCGCTGTACACCGTAGCAGATCCATGCCGATAGCTATAAAGGGGTGGAACATATGGTGGTTGAAAGTCATCACATTATAAAAAAATTCGGACTGAAGGCCAGCGATGACGTTTGCAACTCTATAGCAAGGAAGTTACATACAGCCAAACGTGATGCCACACACCATATCTTTTGTCTGTGCGTGCTACAATGTCTTCAGCTCTTTCTCTATAAGGATAAGAATACGAATAAAGAAATTTAAGAATAAATAAATAAAGCAAAAAAGAAAGAAAGAAAGAAATGAAATTTATTTTAATACATCTCTTTAAAAAATCGATTTGACGTTTCGCGCATTACATCAAGTGATCGATCTGTGATATTATTACAATCATTATTGTTGAATTTCGTGGTTGGATTCTTCGAAATGAGTGCATTTTTACGTGTGGTTTCATCTACACTACTTACTTTCCTGATAAAAAGTAAGTGCATAGACTTCTGCAATCTGATAGGAATATTTTTCAGTTCCTTCAAAATCAGTCTCATAGCACACTACTGAAAGATAATCAACCAACACGTGAGCGGAGCTGCGGGTTTAAGCTAGTTATAGCGATAAAGAAATAGGGCCAGTTTTAAATTCGGTACTTGTGGGTTCACTGCGCATGCGCGAACTAGTAGCTGTCAGCTGCAGTCACCGCTCCAGTTAGTCCGCCATTTTCCTTCGTATTTACGTATATTTTGCGTTATGTCGAAGTTTATGATCGGGATTATACCAAAATGTATTTCTAATGACGGCATTCACACTGTCCGTCACCAGACCGTCACCTAACGTCAACGTCACGTTAAGCTTTCTCGAGAAGATTGTTTTCATTGAACGGTCGTCTGCTGACATCGGAAATTAACCTATTTTCGTCACGCGTTTTTCATATTGTACTCGACAATTACACGGTTTGCACGCATATTTGTGTTATTAATCTTTATTTTATTACTAGCTTAAACCCGCGGCTCCACTCGCGTGTTGGTTGATTATGATATATAACGCGCGAACGTCAAATCGATTTTTTAAAGAGATGTATTTAAAAAAAATTATTTTTTACTCCTTTGTTTATTCTTATATTTCCTTATTCGTATGCTTATCCTTACAGAGAAAGAGCTGTAGACATTGTAGCACGCATAGACCAAAGTCTGTGACATCACGTTTCGCTGTATGTAACCTCCTTGCTATAGAGTCGCAAACGTCATCGCTGGCGTTCATTCCGAATTTTTTTTATCATTTAACGACTTTCATCCACCATATCTTCCATCCCCTTACAGCTATCGGCATGGAACTGCTATGGTGTACAACGGGAGACGTCGGACTACAATTACACACAGACCAGTCGTTTGCGTTCAGTAGTTTTCGCCGTAGGGCGAAATATTAACACACACAAACACACGCGTAGAATTTTATATACACCGATAACTTTCCATCCCAATATACTCCACCCTTTTATCATTATCAACCCTCAAGCAACAATACAACCGATAAAACCATTTGCAAAGATTAAGTATAATTTTCAAAGAGTAATTATCGTTCCGCATTTCGCGTTATATTCTTCAAATTACTAAATATCTTTAAAACCGTGCCTAAAACCTTTCTCAGGTATAAATTAGTAACTGTACAAATATTTACGTCTCTGCGTCTTGTCGTTCGGACGTGATAAGCCTACACCGAACAGACATTCACATTAATGTATATAGATAAATAGCTATCCGTGCGCCATAAAACCGTGTCTATAGCCTTCCCCGGGTAGACATTAGTAACTGTACAAATTTTTAGCTCTCTATGTGTTGTGGTTCAGACGTGATAAACGTACACCGAACAGACATTCAAATTTATAGATATAGATTATACTTTGGTTTAGCGGTAAATTGCAAATGTTTCATGACGACTTCAATATTTATCTCAATTATTGTCCACCGAAAAGCGAGGTCGTACATCTGAAACCCAAAAATGGTTATATTTTGCAATATTGTAACAGAAAACACTGAAGCCAATTGTTCATATGAATAAGATTGCAATTTGATGTTACAATTATCATTGACTAGCGTTTTAAATAAAAAAGTCAGTCCGTCAATGTTTGGAAATGTTGTTTCACTTCCCAGAACTTTACTACACTAAGTTGACCGAAAACATACATTGCAAGGTTTTCTTTGGTCGTCAATAACATTTAGCGTGGTTTCCTCAATTCAGTATTCACTATGACTTCCTACATAACAGATCGCCAGTCATAACCTCACTTTCAACATCGGATATTACTGTCCGATTACGTTTATCAAATGTTTTCAAATGTTTGTATAGTCTATGGGACTTAACTACGCGGTCATCAGTCCCTATACTTACAAACTATTTATGAACTACTTACGAACTAGGACGGCACAAATATCCATGCCCGAGAGGGGGATTCGAACCCCCGACCGTAGTGGCCGTGCAGACCGTGACTGGAGCGCCTCAGTCCCCTCGGCCACCGCGGCCGGCGATTACGTTTATCGTCTAAACACGCTGCCACAAGATCTTGCATGAGTTCATAGTTCAGGACTAGTACGCTAGGAGCGCTTCAGTAGACTATCTTGTTCACTTTCGTTCATCGTTTAAAAAGGACTTTAGGCTGTAGGCACTCCTGACTCTACATCGTATTAAAGAACTTCAATAAACGAGCCGTTTTTGGTGTGATTTTCTGTCCGACATTGTCTGAAAGTGCTATTTACACACAGTGAAACGTTATCATTGGATGTTTCTTTCGTCGCCGGCCGCGGTGGCCGAGGGGACTGAGGCGCTCCAGTCACGGTCTGCACGGCCACTACGGTCGGGGGTTCGAATCCCCCCTCGGGCATGGATATTTGTGCCGTCCTAGTTCGTAAGTAGTTCATAAGTAGTTTGTAAGATTAGGGACTGATGACCCCATAGTTAAGTCCCATAAGCTTAACAAACATTTGAACATTTGTTTCTTTTGATGTTTCATCTGAATTTCAATATTACTATTTCTATTGTTTTTCTATTTATTATACAAGGACTGTTCTTCCATCGTGGCTTGTTACTCCACGCAGTAGCCATGTTGCTAAAAGTAAACAATAAACCGAACTGACGCAGAAAAGGTCGGAACATGACGTAGACAGTATTCTCGCTTCCTATTGGTCCGACTTAACGTAGCACGTTACCGAATTATCGCAGAACTTATTTTGCGTTTCACGGGAGAAAATGGCTCATCAACGGGAAAAAGCAGGATGTGACGTCAGAAATCTCAGAGAGCGGCAGGTTAACGTTAGCTATCCCGTTCCGTGTGCCGACGGCATAAGGATGTCGCAGGCCCGGGCCGGCAGCAAAACAAAATTAGGCACCTCCGTCCACTTGGAAATGCACGTATTACTATAGAAAAAAGTAACTTTCCAGGTTTGGAGGCCCCAGAATGAGAGGCCAAGGACGCTAAAATACAATGCTTCGAGGTATATGGAGGCCCCCAAGACGAGGGGCCCAACTATACCTGACTTCAACTTATCCATTTTCCTTTTTAAATTTTCTAAGCTCCCGACTCGATTAAGGAATCTAACATTCCACGCTCCTATATGTAGACTGCCAGTGTTGTCTTTACTGGTAACCACATCCTTCTGAGTAGTCCCTGCCTGGAGATCCTAATTGGGGACTATATTATAGTAGCCTCAGCACTCATTACGTATTTGTCACCAAAACGTTTGGCATGCGGACATATTCGTGCTCTTTTAGCACAGAACATGCTAAACTCAGTTACCCATTCTCTCACCATAATGAGGTTTTCCTACATACCATCTTTTGTGTCCCAACTTCGCCGCCGCTTTTGTGTCCCAGCCTCGTCGTAGGTGTCGGTGGCCGAGTGGAACGAGACCGACACAGTAACAAAGACAGCACGCCGGTGCAGGTACGGAGGGGAGCAGCCAGAAACTACAAACACTAGAGTAAATTAGAAAGAGATATATATTGCACAGAATGTAACAATACTTAACTTTTACATAGTACTGCAGAATGTTGATACATAGTTGTTAGAGGCCTGCCTAGTGCCTGTACAATAGCAAAGTCTTCACTGGTGCCTATCTGATTACGAAGGTCCTAACTGGTTGCTATCTCAGTCCGAAGTGCCCAGTCCTTCAGTGGTGGCCACGAGCGGAGTTGTCGCAGAGGGCGCTCGTGGCTGTCGTCGTGAGAACGCCGCGCCGAGCGTGCCTGGCGGCGCGCGGCGAAAGTAGGTGGCGCGCACTTTGTACTTGTGCGACACCACAACCCTCCCCCCCAAACCGCCGCGCCGTCGTGGCGTAGGGCTGAGGGCCACGGCGACGGCACTGGGAGGAGGGCCTGGGCGGGGGCGTTACTGGTGGGACGGGCGTCGTAGCTGAGGCCGGGATCGAGACGCCGTCCGCGCCCCGGCATCCGCCTTGCGATCCTCCAGGGAACCCGCCGAAACCTGGGGAAGGGCGCCCGCCCCCGCCCAGAGGGAGCAGGTCATCTTCTTCTGAGGTGCGTGGCCCAAGCTGGGGGGGGCCCGCACGGTCCCGGAGTCCCTCTCGGTGACGCTGTCATCTGCGGCGGCGACAGCGGCGGCGACGACTGCGTCGGATGTACGTCGACGTCCATAGGGATCTCGTAGTCCGGGGACGAACGATGTGGCTGTGCTCCCTGGCGGTGAACTGGGTCTGGAATCAAGAAACCGGAGACAGGATCGCGCGGACTGTGCAGGCGCAATTGGTTTGCGTGGCGCCGCAGCTCCGACCCTGTGGAAGAACGTACAACAAACATATTGCGACCAAGCACGCGTTGAATGGTGCCCGGCAACCATGTCTTCTTGTTTCCAGCAAACACCCTGTACAGCACCGGCGTGGAAACCTGAAAACGCGTACCGCCATACGAACCGACTCGGTGCGTGGGAGGCTGCAGCAGGTGAAGGAGAGTGCGGTGACGGCGGCCGTGTAGCAGCTCGGCAGGAGACGGGCCGTCACGTGGCATGCACCGATACGTAGACAGGAAAATTTGAAGAGCTTGCTGCCTGGAGTGCTGACCTTTCATCTTCTCCATGTGAGACTTGAATGTTCGAACGAAATGTTCTGCTTCACCATTGGACTGAGGGTGAAAAAGTGCAGTGGTAATGTGCTGAATACCATTCGCACGACAAAACTGTTGAAATTCCGCACTAACAAACTGAGGTCCATTGTCACTGACGATAGTTTCAGGCAAACCTTCGATGCAAAACACTGATGTTAAGGCACTGATTGTACTAGAAGCTGTCGTTGAGTTCATGGCAATCACAAAAGGAAACTTGCTGAAAGCGTCTACAACAATTAACCAGCGCGTATTCCAGAAAGGTCCGGCAAAGTCAATATGTAAACGTTGCCATGGTCCCTTGGGGCGTGGCCAGTCTGAGAAACGCTGTGGAGGAGCCGCCTGATGCTCCGCACAAACTGTACACTGTGATGTCATGCTCTCTATCTGAGCGTCCATACCAACCCAGGTACAATGACGTCTGGCCAGTTGCTTTGTCCTAACAATGCCCCAATGTCCTTGATGCAGGAGGCGTAACACTTCTCGTTGCAGGGAACGAGGAACAATCACTCTTGCTTGGTCGTTGTCGGTATGCAACAACAGTACACCCTGACTTAAAGATAATGCATGACGTTGCGCAAAATAACGTCGAACCAGAGGCCGATCAATGTCTTTGGCTCTGGCAGGCCACCCTGAGCGAACAAAACGTGCTACCACACTTAGGTCTGCATCCGCAGCTGTTTCCTGTGCAACCCGACGAGAGTTCAAAGGAAAGTCTGCGACAGCGGAAGCATCTCTGGAGTCTATCTGACAACATTCCATTTCTGAAGAATCAAACGAAACATCCTGGCCAACCGGAAGTCGGGAAAGTGTGTCCGCGTTGGCGTGTTTAGTGGTAGGTCTGTACAAAATCTCATACTGATAATTAGACAATATCAAGGACCATCTCTGAAGCTTTTGTGCCGTACGTGGCGGAATTGGCTTTGTGGGTGAGAACAACGACGTGAGAGGCTTGTGGTCTGTCAACAAATAGAATTTTCTGCCATACAGATAATGATGAAACTTTGTGACGCCGTAAATGATTGCTAAGGCCTCCTTTTCTATCTGACTGTAATTCTGTTGCGTCGGCGTCAGTAGCTTGGATGCAAAGGCAATAGGACGATCATGACATCCAATACGATGTGACAGAACTGCACCCACACCGTACGACGAGGCGTCAACTGCTAGCACTACAGGCTTCTGTGGGTCAAAGGGAATCAAACATGCATCACTGAGTAGTGCAGACTTTAGTTTGTCAAAGGCAACCTGACAATCTTTAGACCATACAAAAGGAACATTCTTCCTACGTAAGTGATGCAGTGGAGCTGCAATCTGAGAGGCATTGGGAATAAATCTGAAATAATAGTTAAGCTTTCCCATTACTGCTTGCAATTCGTGCACATTCTTAGGAGGAGGCAAGTCTTTGATTGCTCGAAGATGTGACTGTAAGGGATGTATTCCTTGGGCATTAATCACATGGCCTAGGTACTCTATTTCAGTTTGAAAAAACAAACACTTTGCTTTATTGCAACGTAGACCTGCTGCAGTCAAAACTTTGAAAAGGCACTCCAGGTTTGCTAAATGTTCTTCAACTGTACGTCCGGATACCACAATGTCATCTAAATAGTTCGAGCAACACGGTACAGAAACTGTCAGCTGTTCCAAAAAGCGCTGAAAAATAGCGGGGGCGGAAGAACTGCCAAAGGGTAGGCGTTGAAATTGAAAAAGGCCCATGTGAGTATTAATGACGAAAAACTTTTTTGACTCGTCATCAAGTGGAATCTGTAAGTATGCCTCTGCTAAATCAATCTTGGGAAAGAAGCGAGACTGTCCTAATTTGTCCATCAGTTCCTCAGGTCTGGGCAGGGGATAAGTGTCTACAATTGTTTGACTGTTCACTGTAGATTTGAAGTCCGCACAGAGACGAAGTTTTCCTGTCGGCTTGGGTATAATTACTATAGGCGAGGCCCACTGACTCGCAGAAA
This sequence comes from Locusta migratoria, assembly GCA_026315105.1. Lineage (NCBI taxonomy): Eukaryota > Metazoa > Arthropoda > Insecta > Orthoptera > Acrididae > Locusta > Locusta migratoria. The sequence goes on from CM048748.1 coordinate 247,695,379, forward strand.
CAGGAGAAATCACCCCACTATCTTGCCAACGTTTAAGTTCTTCGGCAACTGTATCACGCAATGCGATAGGCACTGGTCTAGCTTTACGAAATTTTGGAACTGCAGAGTCTTTTAAAGTTACATGTGCCACGAAGTCTTTTGCACAACCTAGTTCCGGCGAAAACAAGTCACTGTATTTGTCACACAATGCATTGATTTTATCCTGAGGCACTATTGACGAAATTTGAAGCACATCTCTTTGAATTGATAAACCAAACAAGTCAAAAGCATCTAGTCCAAAAATGTTCTGCGTAGATTTGGCCTGAAGAACAACAAAAGCAACTGTTTTCGTAACACCTTGAAAAGAGGCAGGCAGGCTACACGTTCCTAGCACGGGAATATTTTGACCTGTATAAGCTGTTAACACTTGTTGACACAGCGATAATTTTGGCGAACCCAGAAGTTCATAAGTATCTTTATTAATTAAGGTAACAGCGGAACCAGTATCAAGCTGAAATTGCACAGTCTTATTGTCAATGTAAAGATTCACAAAAAGTTTTTGCTTGCGGCGCTCGACAGGTGCGCGAATGTGGGCAACTATATAGTTTTGCCATAGGCGCATAACTACTTTCTTACAATTGAGATCCAAGGAAAGCACTGTTCAATTCCACAGCCCGTATAACATTTACAGAATGAACCGTTCTCGCACTTTGCGAAGCACTGTTTCTAACGTTACTGTTCTTTGAGTTTTTAATTTGCATACACACAGACTGCACATGTCCCGATTTGCCACATTGATAACAGGTTGCGTTGCGACTAGGGCAATGAGCACGCTTGTGGCGAGACACACACTGGGGGCAAGATTTACGTACATTTTTCTGAAATGAGCGTTGGCGCCCGTTATTCAAATTACTGTTTCTAACACGACGGGGCGACCTTTGCGTCGCACTTTTACACTGGCTACTGTTCACTGTCTGTTCAGCACGGCCGGTAGAAAAATAAGAATCACTAGTGCTATAGTGAGAACTACGGCTAGGAAAGCGTCCGTTGCGGCGCACTGAATTTACACTATGGCTTTGCATTTCTACATCAGCTAAGTCAAAAGTATCATGCGCTTCTATAAGCTGCAGTACACTGTCTAAGGAGGGGTCAGACTGTTTCAGAATTGCTGCTCTAATTCTGGGGTCCTGAATATTCTGCATAATTGCATCCCTCAACATCACGTCACTATACGAAAGTCCACAAGAGCAAGTAAATTTACATTGGCGGGTTAAGCCCTTCAATTCCGTGATCCATTCTTGGTGTGACTGCTGCGGTAATTTTTTAAGTCTGAAAAATCGGTATCGTGCAGCGGCTACAAGAACTTTTCTCCCATAATGAGCATTCAGTGCATCTACAATTTGTTCAAAGTCTACATCACGAGGAGATGCGTGAGGGAATAGTTTCTGCAATAGTACGAAGGTCTGGGGGCCCACAATCGATAAGAAAAGGTTCTTCACTCTCTGACCTGTAATATGATGAGCCGCGACGAGTTCTTGAAACTGTGCGAAGTAGTCGCTCCATTCTTCCTCACGTTCGTTGTACTGGCGGAACGTAGGGAGCGGTACAGCGGCTGGTGTGGGCTGCTGAAGCGGCGGCTGTTGTTGTTGGTTAGCTGCTTGCGCTGTGAGCTGGGCCACAGCCTGGAGAAGTTGTGTTATTTGCGCCGTCTGTAACTGAATAATTTCCATTAAGTTTGGGTTCGGGGTAGTGGCCATGCTGACCGATTAGGCGCCGCGTATACAAGTAAATTATAACAAAACACAAATGCAATATGAAAGAGGACGCGCTGCAACAAAAAAGTCCACAAACACGTAACTGAAAATGTTCCCCAAAAATCTTATAATAAGGGTGGGTGGGCGGGAGCAATTTTTGCGTGCTCCGACTGCTGCTGTCTGGCTGCTGCAAGCGGGCTGGTCCAAGGTTCTATCACTCCTCGTCGCCACTTTTGTATCCCAACTTCGCCGCCGCTTTTGTGTCCCAGCCTCGTCGTAGGTGTCGGTGGCCGAGTGGAACGTGACCGACACAGTAACAAAGACAGCACGCCGGTGCAGGTACGGAGGGGAGCAGCCAGAAACTACAAACACTAGAGTAAATTAGAAAGAGATATATATTGCACAGAATGTAACAATACTTAACTTTTACATAGTACTGCAGAATGTTGATACATAGTTGTTAGAGGCCTGCCTAGTGCCTGTACAATAGCAAAGTCTTCACTGGTGCCTATCTGATTACGAAGGTCCTAACTGGTTGCTATCTCAGTCCGAAGTGCCCAGTCCTTCAGTGGTGGCCACGAGCGGAGTTGTCGCAGAGGGCGCTCGTGGCTGTCGTCGTGAGAACGCCGCGCCGAGCGTGCCTGGCGGCGCGCGGCGAAAGTAGGTGGCGCGCACTTTGTACTTGTGCGACACCACACCATCTCCCTGTCACTTCCACTGTCTGCACACGTCTTTCTCCTAACGTCTCCTTTTTCTCCCACTATAGCTGGCGTCATGTAGGAAGGCGTTCTACGCATAGAGGCGGAGAGATAGAGGAAGTGTGGAGAGGTGGAGCTACGCCCAAGCGCCAACAGTGGAGCCTGCGGGAGGAACGTTGCGTAACTCGAGGCCAGCCATGCGCCTAGAGAATGAAGCTTATTGGGTGCCAGTACAGTAACAGAGGTGGCTGCACAGAAGGGCGGGAAACTGGGCAGCCTTCCTACGTGACATGTACTATAGCTCTTCATCTTTCCCATTGTCACTGGCTTCATTCCCTATCTCTTTACCCTCCTTATCGCTATCTTTGCCCCTTTCACTGCCTCTCTGCCATTGTCTATGTCCCATTCTTATTGTCTCAAATTCGCAATCTTTTTCCTTATCACAGTGTAGTGGCTACCTCTTTAGTCACGATTGTCTCCTCTCTCCACATGTCACTGTGAATGGATTGGTCTCGCTTGTAAACCCTGGACAGAGAAACTTAAGACATAGGTATAGCTGGCAGAAAAAAAAAGAAGACAAAACTACTTCTTGTTAAATTTCACCGGCCTTGTTGGTCCACACTCCCAAAGCTAATGTCTGCTCTCCACTCACCACTATCTCCATTCACGTTTTTTACTGTCACTGTCTGTCTCCCAGCATGACCGTATGCTCTGCTTCTCTCTCGTCTCACGTTTACCGTTACTTTCTGCTAATGTCTTTCAGGCCAAAAACCGCATATATATATTGCTTACTGGAATAGGAGGAAGTGACAGTGAGATGCAAAGTACCCTCCGCCACACACCTTGAGGTATGTAAATGTCTCAAACCGTATAAAGAAAGTGTGGACGTATTCTACATCTACACTCATAAATATATCGAAACATTTCGACCGTTTCGGCGGGTTGAAATAAATTCAATGATTAAGTTTAAAATTTGTGCTGGATCGGGATGCGAACCCGGATTCCCCACTTCGGGCCAGAGGTCGCCTTAACCAATTAGGCTATCCAGGCACGCTTTCCTTCCGACCTAAATTCTCAATTTTTAGCCCCTGCCCATTGACTCCTCTTGCTAGCAGCCTATACTGGATTCTCGCAAGGGATTGAGCGTCTGAAGCGTCCGCATTGAAATCATCATTGCCTGTTCTGAACATATTTACAATTAATGATATGTCCAAAAAGAACAGACGCCAAATGAGTAATATTAATTTAAATGTAAGGAAGTCTTTTCTGAGAGAATTTCTCTGTAGTGTACCATTGTATGGGAATGAAATGTGGACGATAAGTAATTCAGACAAAAACATGATAGAAGCATTTGAAATGTGGTGCTACAGACGAATGCTGGATATTAGGTGGGTAGATCGCGTAACTAATGAGAACTGCTGAACAGTATCAGAGAGAAAAGCAATTTGTGGCACATCTTGGTAGGACACATTCTGAGAACTATTACACGTGCTGGCATCTATGATGCAAATAGCCTGGTATTTTTAACCAGTGTAACAGTTCTTTATATAAACTTCAGCCCAGCACAAGTTGGTGTAGACTGAATAGAAATATATCTTCCTTACTGAAGATTTAGTTTTGGTTAGAATGAAACATTGTGTAAAAACCATATTAAGGAGAGAGGTCCAACTTAAGTTGTGCCTCTATCAGTTTTCTTCTTTAGATGAGATTGTCATAAACATGTATTTATATAATATTCTCTTGAAGTATATCACTGAATAAAATTTTAAAGTGAAGAAGTAACTTTAAAATCCACTATTTATTATAGTGATAACTATACAGATTAATATTCAGAAAGTTATACATGCTTGACATTCAGCACCAGAATAATCAATAATACAGTCTTTTGTTTCAATAACTATGTGCACTGTTTAACCATGGAATATATATGCTGAGACTTCTTTGACTGTGTATAAATGGCTTCTTTGCCTACTTGCCGCTGCGGCTCTACCAGACTCTGAAACAGACAGATTCTGGCGGCAGCTTCTGTCTTGAATAGGCCCAATTATACTTACATGAGGTGGATACAGTAAGCAGATTCAGACAGATGTAGGTTGTCGTTCTTATGTGGAGATGAAGAGGCTTGCTCAGGATAGGGTATTGTGGAGAGCTGCATCAAACCAGTCTCCGGACTGAAGACCACAACAACAACAACAACAACAACAAATTAAATATCAAAGCTTTGGGTATCTCAATGTGATAGAATAGGGATTTTAGTTTGTGCCAGTACAACATGAAGCAATCGTCAACTTCGCACTGTAGGGAAATGTGTGGGGGAGAAAATCGCAGAGGGAGACCGAGAGATGAATACCGTAAGCAAGTTCAAAAGGATAAGGTTGCTGATCCTAATCAGAGATGAAGAGGCTTGTGCTGGATAAGGTAGTGTGGCGAGCTACGACAAAAGTCTTTGGACTGAAGACAAAAATAACAACAAATATTTCTTACAAAATAATTGTATTGCATGTACTTTGGAGAGGAGTGTGTCGTTTCCTGTAAAGGACGAAAGCCACGAAAATTATTGGCAGCATTCATTGTGAGCGAAAAATTAGTAAATGGTTAAATTGCTGTAGCTGACTATCTGCAAAGAAGGCTGTTCAGCCTGCTCACTCGCTTCAGCACCGAGACAGCTCAGCAAATGATCTGCGCTTATCGTTGAGATATATTTGAGGATATTACGCTCTAGCTGAACATTCGCTGCGGTTCAGCATTCGCGATAGTCCGTAAATCGATAAGCAATTGTATAGTTTTTGTTCACTAACTACCACGTCAAGTAACAAAAACAGGACCGTTTAAAATCGTCAAGTCACATTTAAATGTTTTCAAAAGGAAACAGAAACTTTCCCAATCGTACCTTGATCGTTAATGAGACGTGGGTCCATTCGTACGAAGCAAACAATAAACGGCAGAGAGTATTGGTTAAACATCCACCTTCGCCTCCAGCAAAACAGTTCTACATGATGACTTTTGAATAAATCTGCTCAAACAATGGACAGTGAACTACAGCGAGACTGCTTCAGGAGCAACGCCCATCGCCGTACGGCGGGAAAACAAACGATTACATTCTAAACGTTGACCTTCTGCAGAAGCCACTGCACAGTCCTCAGCTAAGAGTGACTTTTACCGTTTGGTCTGATGGAGGAGTCCCTGCGTGAATCCATTTGCCTGATGACGTAGTTATGCAACGGTGCAAAGTGAGACGCGCACGGTGCCAGCTTCACCTACAGCTACAGCCACACTCCGTATACCGCGCCACGGAGTGTGGCGGAGAGGACTTTCTGTGTCACTGTCACTTCCTCCTCCTATTCGACTCGTGTATGGTTTGTGGAAAAACGATATCAGTATGCCTTCGTCTGGGCTACAATCTCTCTCATTCGATCGTTGCGGTCATTTAACGAAATATACGTAGGAGGAAGCAGTACACTGGTCGATAACAAACGAAGGCAATGGGAAATTTGACAGAAGCCCGTGCCGCGATACAGAACGTCTCTCTGGCAGCGACGGCCACTGGAGTTTTCCGATCGTCTCAGTGACGCTTTGGCGCTTACTAAATGAGCCTCTAACGAGTCGTACTGCTTTCTACTGGAACTTCCCAGCCTCTTCTATCAACCCTATCTGGTAGAGATCCCACGCTGATCAGCAACACTCAAGCATCGGCCGAGACTGTGTTTTGTAACCTACTACTTTGTTGATGGACTACACTTCCAGAGGATTCTTCCAATGAATCTCAATCCAGCATTTTCCGTACCCACTATTAATTTTCTGTCGTCCATTTCAAACCAGTCCTTATGCCTACTCCCAGAAATCTTACAGAAGAAACTGCTTCCCCTGTTTGCTCTACTTTTAGTTATATACTATAGGACCTTGTTTTATATCATTTCGCAGTACGCTTTATTTATGTTGAGAACCAATTACCGTTCCCTGCACCATGCGACGATACGGAAAACATCCTCCTACATTTCGCTACAATTTTCCATTGCTGCAACTTCTGCATATACTACATTACAAAGAGCTCACAAAGCTAGTAGCGGAAACTCTTCCTTAAAACTAGTGACAGCGCTTCCGAGCACCTCCCAGCGGCGTGAGCTGTGAACTGGCAGAGAGCAGCGGATTTATATTGAGAGACTCAGAAGACTTACTTACGTCGACTTACTTCACGGAACTAGGAAATGCTTGGAAGAGGGAGTATGTGTGTTGTATTTGAGGTACAAGCACCAAACCACTCCTAAATCTTTCTTCAGTTTCCTGAAAAATAAAAGATATAATAATAATAGCTTAGCAGCCTACCATTAGACCGACACAGATTATTTGCTTTTAATAAACAGTGTATTTTACGCTATACTTTGCCTTATTTCTTACAATTTGTGTATAGATGCGCTAAGGGGTTATTCATAAGAGAGCAACTGACTTGGATAAAATTTTAAAAAAGAATTGTCTAGAGCATTTGAATAAAAGCCTATTATCTCAGAGCACTTCGTGCAGAAACTTTTCAGAAATAACAATTTGTTGTAATTTGTTCTCTGCGCGTAGTTTTTTTTTTTTTTTTTTTTTTTTTTTTTTTAAGTGGCCATATTTGAATGCCTTTATTCAAAGAGTAGCCTACACAATTCCTTTTTACACATGAGCGGATCGAAGGGGAGTTGGGAAGGGGGGGGGGGTGAAGGATAGTTCGCCCTTCCCCAGGAGCCTTTTTTTTAATTTAATTAATTTATTTTTTTCTTTTCCTAAGTATATGCGGAGATAGTGTGCTATCACTGCACTGAGGCTCCAAAACTGCGTGAAACTTTTGTTTGATTGGGCGTGGGGTAAAAAGGGGTGACCGCTACTAGAGTCTTTCTACTGAACCAGAGTTTAGCTGACCAATGAATACAAGACAGTTACACAACCAGCATGGCAATGTTTGTTTATAAAAGTAATATATTAACTATTTCTCAGTTTATTTTCAATTAATCTTGTGTATTTTATCTTGAAATATTGAGTTAAATCACTTATCTGTGATATAAGAAATTGCACGATTGTAATAAATAGTGCAAAGGATGTTTACACCAATATAAAAACATAAGAAATTTGTTTAATGTGTAGTGTAATTATTTTGATTTTAAGTAAAGTTTTATAAATGTATTGGCTGAGCGCTGTACGTTGGCAAATCGGTTAGAACAGCTCACATGGGGAAGTTGATGACGTAGGGAAAAAACCCGGCAGTTGGGCGAGGACAGGAAGTGACGAGTCGGAAGCGAGTGGTGTAGCTGGCCGGGCGGCGTCGCGCTACACAGTCGGCATGTGAATCTCCAGGTGGAGACTATAGATTTTTGTGTGGCAATTGCCAAGTGTGGTTGCTCGTCGTAGACTGCACCAAGTTGTGTCGAGTGTTACTGTGTGTTGTGAATATTTAGCCGGTGGAACAAGGTGTGCATCGCACTGAATTAAAGTGACTTGTGTTTTGTTAGTGTAACACGTGTCGTCGCATAGGCATGAACATAAACGGTGTTTGTGACAGGCACATGGTGTGAAAATAATTTGCGACAAATATTCATTTTGTCTGAGGGCTCACGAGCTATAACTTTATTTGATAAATGTGTCGACGTACAGACGTATCAGCCACAGGGTTTTAATATGGTGTAATAAACAACATAAAGTGAACTTTCACATGTTTTCAAAAAATAGTAGTTAGTACACCCTTTTTCTCACATGAACTTACTTTATTATTAATTTTTTTGTTAATCATATGCAGGGAAGGAAAGCTGCGAACGTGTGATATCATCCCCTAGAAAACGAGTCAAACAGTAGCAATAACAGCTCCAGTGTTTTTGCATGTTTAGGAATTTGGTTAGCAGCTGGTGGTTGTGAATTTTAAAAAATTAAACTTTCCCTATTTTAAACTCTCACCCCGACCTTCACCCTCGCAACTGTGACCTCAGGATATGACACCTACCATGAAATGAACCAAGTTCAAAGAGGTTCACGGATACTATGTAGTGAAATAGTGTTGTCTCTTTTTTCAGTAACAATTACTTTCGTAGCTCTCGTATTGTCTTGCGTAAGACTGAGAACAAGGACGTAGGTTCCTGCTCTCGTTAGTCGGGTGCGTATCAAAGAACACCAACAAACTGCCCCATTCGAAGAGCATATCAACTCTTTCAGAGAGCGGCTTTTAAACAGTGCAACACTTTCGAGTACAAGTTTGGAATCACTTCAGTGGAAATACAGCTAAAAATATCTATATTTAACTTGGATCTGATAGTTCCAGAAGAATACAAATGAAAATTGAGAATTTGAAAGAAGATGATCTGTTTGAATGGTTATTTCTGGCGTTCCCTAAGATAACGGAAGGAACACTTTTAAATAAATCAAGATATGCTTACTGGAGCTGTCTATCTAAAGAATGTAAAGTGGGGCAAACTGATAAAATTCTAAGGAAAACATTTGTAAGCTATAGAGAAAGACAGGTTCAAAAATGTTCAAATGTTTGTAAATCTGTTGGTCCAAACTGCGTTGGTCATCAGTCCCTAGACTTACAAACTACTTAAACTGATTTACACTAAAGACAACATACATACCCGTACTCGAGGAAGGACTCGAACCTCCGATGGGAACGGCCGCCCTGTACGTAGCATGTCGCCTTAGACTACACGGCCATTATACTTGCCGAAATAAAGGTGACATTCAACATGTACAAGAGCAGAGGAGGAAAATAACTGAAGGCAGAGAACAAATTATTCGAATTAAAATAATGTACATAAGAAAAGGACGAAGACTATCGCCCATACTGCTCAATCTGAATAGGCTGAAAGGCAAATTATGAAAGATACAAACACATTGCACATATCTCTGGATAAAGGAAGGTTACAAGTATTGACACAGTTACACTGTTGTTTGTTGTAGCATCATGGTGGCTATACCACATGAGAATCGTTTTGTGTGTTTGCATTTGCGTGAAGTGAATGTATTGTTCAAGTGCAGCGTGCGTTCCGTCGTATATTCAGCAGGAATCCGCCTCTGCACATGCAGATTTATGATGGACATAAAAAATTCTTGGACGTCGGTTGCATATGCAAAGACTCCGGTAGGCCATGCACGTCTGATGAAAATGTCAAGCGTATCAGGGTTGCATTCTCACAGATAACTCGAAGTACTGCGCATTGAATAAGAAGCAGGTGGCTGTCAAGACATGTGGAAATAAATTCGTTAACACCAAACCTTGTATCATTTAGCTACAACGAAAATAAAGAGTTGCGATGGGAAACTTTCTGTCATATATCATTGCTAATTTATTCATGAAGGACTTTGAGGGAAGTGCCTTAGAGTCAGTGACATTGAAACCTACGTTTTCTTCAGATATGTGGACGATAGTTCTGATGTTTGGCCTCAGGGCAGTGAAAATTTAAACAAATATTTGGGACAACTAAATTCATTCTACCAGAATATTCGTTTCACTATGGAGGTGGAAAATAATTGTGACCATTTGTCCCTTTGTGTTGGTTAGGTGGCAGGCTGAAGATAAGTTGTGACATGCTGTTTATAGGAAGCCATCTCACACTGACTTGTATCTATGGGCTGATGATAGCTGGTGTTGCCATCCGGCTCATCGCTGAATGGGTCCATCGTACTTTGGTGTCCAGGGGTCACTTCCTTTCAGATCCTGAAAGATTTTCATCTGAGTTATCACATCTACAATGGTTACAGCGACAGAAAGATAAAACGAGCATTGTGCTATCGATCAACCGCACAACGTGTGAGGTAGTACCGAAGTGGCACCAAAGTTAACGGTCCTTTTGCTTTATGCTGGAGGCATTTCCAACAGAAATGGCCATATTTTGTGGAAATATGATTATCACGAAGATTCCAATAGTTTAATTTTTATGCCCGACTGCATCTCTTTCACCTTGAATTGTGACTATTTTAATGACACCATCCACAACGACGGATTGAAATAACTGGACAACAAGATCTTGTCCGTTGCTTTTTGTCTCCCAGTTACGTAAAAGACGAAGGGCTTTGCCCCATCTGTAGCAGCTAATCTTCAACATCTGAAAAATCGAAATCTTGAAGTTGTCGATTCAGTAAACAGGAGCATATTGATTCGCGTGTGGAATTAAATGTATTACTGTTTCGACGTTTCTCGAGCGCCACATGTGCACATGTTGAATGCCTGGCATAATGCTGTGTGAACATAAAGCTTAGAACCCTCCTCTACTTCGTGCCACACACAATATGTTTCTATCTTTCATAGTTTGTCTGTAATAAACAAGTAAAATCACTCCTTTTTTTTAAATCATACTCTACACTGAAGAAGCTATGACAGAAATAAAAGTTTCAGGCGTGAAATTAAAATTAAGAATGATAGGATAAGGAGCAGTGGATTTGCTGATGATATTGCTGCCTTTAGTGAAGAGCAAGAAGAACTGCAAGATTTTTTGAAAGGGGTGAACTGTCTAACGAGGAAACGTTGTGGTCTGGGAGTAAATAGAAAATAGACAAAACCAATGAGTAGTAGCAGCAATAAAAATAGTAACTATAAACGTAGCGTAATAAGTAATTATAAGCTTACCATCAAAAATTATCTGTAAGAAGTAGTGTAAGAATTCTGCTAAATCGGAAGCAAAAATTAAGTGATGAGTGAAGCAAATAATATATGCAAAGTAGACCAGCACAGGTAGAGAGGACATTTCTAACTACCAGTAAAAAATGGCTTAATTTTGAGGAAAAAATTCTTGAGAATTTATCGTAGGAACGTCGTATTGTCTGGAAGTGTATCCTGGACTCTGTAAAAACCTGAAAAGAAGAAAATCGAAACGTCTGAGATAAGTAATTTGAAAATTAGATCGACTAGTATACAAGAAATGTGTTTTTCAGCATCGGCGAAGAGTACAAGGATTGGAAAATATTGACAAGAAGAATGGGCAATATTGTAGGACATATTAAGGCATCAAGCCATGTCACTACTAGGGTGCTTGTGGCAATGTGGAGGTGGAAAATACAGGAGAAGACTGAATAGATTCAGTAAATAATTTAGAACATTGAGTGCAAGTTCTACTGTCAGATGAAAAGATTGTCTCAGGACACAGAAGAGAAACTCGTCGAGTGTCGCTTCGAACCGTTAGACGGACTTATGACTATGCATTGGGCCTACCACTCAGCTTAATAATTCTGTTACTTGCATTAACATCGCTTGTGATACCTTCAAAAACAGAACCAACATAACATTTACTTAAAGTTATATTTTTGTTCTCGGCTTAGTAAATATATTGTAAGTCTTCTTTCTCTTAATTACTTTCCTGGACCGTAAGTCAACAGCATCGGTCATTTGTACTGTTATCGCCTACGTTTAGATCTCATGACGTATATCAGGTACATTATTGTTCTGAATCTCCAGCTATACCGCAAGAAGAAGTTCAAGTAATGATGAAAAAATATGATGGAGTCTTTCCTGGTTCATTAGATGAGTAACTTATCGGAAGTTGAAATCGATCGGTTAACTAACAGAATTCCTTACTTTCTTCCTTTGTAAATTCAGTAAACTATGTCAATTTTTGGGAAGCCGTTCAAGTACAACCTATTCATAAAAGTTGTTTTTCTTATAATTTGTAGTAAAACGATTAGAAATTGTAATTTGTTTCTCTTACTCTACATATGCACCACCTAGCTTATCGCCCACTGCTTCGCAGGCGTATGCTGGTTGGTCTGCACCAGTTGTTTCTCCCTCTCAATATTAGTTTTCATAGATACGATTCAACATAATGAATACAATAGCTACACTAGACGCCAAAGTTTTAAAACCGCAGAACAGATTTCGATGATATTTGAATCCTACATAATTTACACGTTATATAACGTATAGCTTTTTCAGTCAGCCGTTTAGTCACTATGTAACTAACAGTGGTTTCCTTCGTATTTAATATCTTTATTTTCATCTCGATAAAGGCAGCCAGTTTTTACCGTCATTCTGCACACGATTTTTTTAACCAGAAAATTGGAAACTTTTTCTTATCCTGGTCATAACTTAAGAACAAAGTTATGAAATTATTGTGCTTTCGATAGTCTTTAATAGGTATGCAAGGACATCAAGCCGCGGGTATAGCTAGTTCTCTATATAGTTCAAATATTGAACTTGAGCGTTGAGCCCATCAGCTTGCCTTATGCAATTAATGTTTATTTGACGTAATAATTCACTGTTCTCCATGTACCTATGCGACACTACTAGCGTTCTCCCAGCGTAAACTTACTTCCGACATGAAGAGTGCTCTCGCTGTTCAGTTTACAGGCAGAGTACGTACACTAGATTGCCTGTTTACGAACATCAACCCTCTTCATTTTCTACTCAATAAAGATTCTCTGTTTTACACTTTCAAGTCTGTTGTGTAAAGTCTTCAACCCATTACGTTATTGTCTAGATAGTTTCTTATCACGGGAAGGCAGCTAAGTGACTTCACAGTTCACCTTGCGTCACCTCTCAGTCTCGCCGTCTCCACTTTCATAGCAGTCACAACAACGTCCTATTTCACACCTTATGTCACATTCCTTAATTCACTCACGTCCGACCACCATGACTGTTCTTGTTATTTCTAAGGTGATTTTCTTGATCTTGCGTTTTGAAAAAGTGTGCAATACCACGTCTCACAGCCATTGTTTGTGATGTGTAGTGCATACATGATATAGTCTTCCCGTCTACTGAAACAAATATGCCGACACTGATTTTCCTACAAAAATTGGTCCAAAAACTCGATACGTCTTATATGCCGGTTGCCAGTTATAGTAGGTACCTAGAATTTCGATTTGTTACAAGGGATTTAAAAAATGGTGTAAATGCAGGAAATCATGTTTTTTGCGGGAAAATAATGTTTTATGAGATAAAATTTGTATTTAAGGTCCTTTCTTAAACTTTCGTAGTTTTTATTTCATATATGTACTAATATGTACTAAAATACTGGTCAGGAGCTTTATTATGTAGTAAAGATTTTCTGAATTTTGTACTATTTTTAGTGGGAAGCGTAACTGAAACTGGCGACATCATAGGAAGTAGAAACTTTCGACGTAATTCCATTCGTTATCATCCTGTAAACATTGTCATTCATTATTATTTGAATAATGAAACACTGCTCACTTAGTTGGCCATGTCTCGCCGTGCGATATTTGACAATTCATTCGCATTCTCAAGTGCAAATATGTACACAAGTATCTTTTGTGATGTTTGCACAGCTTCTGCGTCTCACAGTTGTATTTTTGAGATTATAACATGCTGCTCCACATACAGTTCGCTGACCAATACACAGACGCAAACCACCCATCATTCTCACAGTTCATGGAACTTCACAAAAATACTTACATAAATATTTGCGCTTCGCAATAAATTTTCAAAATGCGTCATTTTAAACATGAAAACCCCCTACTCGGCGCGATGTCTAATCGGAGCAATCGTAAGCAGAGCCACCTAGGTGTCAATGTCGTAAGCCTTTACGACGCTCTCGTCAACCATCGCGCTGTAAACAGCGATAAGATGAGTAAGCGCTAACTATCAAGAAACTTGACTGTGTAAAGTTTATGAACAGTACTTGAAGGCACTGCCTTAGATATTTTATGTACATGAACAAATGTATTATAATTATATTGCTATAGATCCATTAGATGTTATTTATTTACTTTTTTTCCTAAAAATACGGTCTTACGGTGCGTCTTATATGGCGGCAAATGCGGTATGTATTTACATAGAAAATGTATTTTTTTTTAATTATTTTAACCTTCATTTTGTATCCGGCAGAATACTGATTAATTTCTTTTTGTCTTGCTGTAGTCCACTTCTGTTTCTAATCTATCTCGCATACCAGGTATTACTGATATTGAAACTTCCTGGCAGATTAAAATTGTGTGCCGGAACCGGGACTCGAACCTGGGACCTTTGCCTTTCGCGGGCAAGCGCTCTACCGACTGAGCTATCCCGACATGACTCACGGTGCCGCCCCACAACTTTACTTCTGCCGGTATCTCGCCTCCTACTTTCCAAACTTCACAGAAGCTCTCCTGCGAAACTTGTAAGACTAGCACTCCTAGAAGAAAGGATATGGGGGAGAAATGGCTTAGCTAGAGCCTAAGGGATATTTCCAGAATGAAACTTTCACTCTGCAGCGGAGTGTGCGCTGATATGAACTATCCTGGCAGATTAAAACTGTGTGCCGGAACCGGGACTCGAACCTGGGACCTCTGCCTTTCGTGGACAAGTGCTCTACCGACTGAGCTATCCCGACACGACTCACGATTCCGCCTCACAACTTTACTTCCGCCAGTACCTCGCCTCCTACTTTCTAAACTTCACAGTAGCTCTCCTGCGAAACTTGTAAGACTAGCACTTCTGGAAGAAAGGATATGGTGGAGACATGGCTAAGCCACGACCTAAGGGATGTTTCCAGAATGAAACTTTCACTCTGCAGCGGAATGTGCGCTGATATTGAAACTTCCTAGCAGATTAAAATTGTATGCCGGAACCGAGACTCGAACCTGGGACCTTCGCCTTTCGCGGGCAAGCGCTCTACCGACTATTACTGATATTGTCAATTCTTTGGTGAAATTCTCATACACTCCTGAAAAATTAAAGAAGAACACCACCAATTCTTCGACCCAACAGAGGGAAATTTTATTGACACAATCTTGAGGATGTATACAACACACGGTTACAAAGAGCCATACGCACGTGAGTACAGTCACTAAGAGTCCGCAATGTTGGCGTTAGTACCGTGTACAGCATCTTTTGCAGCAATTCAAGCTGTAAATCTTCCATGGAAACTATCGTCGAGGTGCCCAATGTGCTCTTATGGAATGGCCTGTCATGCAATTTCCGCCTGGTGCCTCAGTTGGGCCAGATTTCGTGCCGCTCATGCAGACCGCCCAACATATGTTTCATGCGGTCCCAAACATGCTCATTGGGGAAGAGATATGGGGATAGTGCTGGCCAGGCTAGGTGACGTACACCATGAAGTGCACGTCGGGTGGTGCGAGATACAGGTGAACATGCATTGTCATGTTGGAAAAGCATATCGCCTTGTTAGTGGATGAGTGATAGCAAGAAGAGTTGAAAGATCACGATGATGCACGATTATGCGTGCCGTTATGGTGTCCTCCGATCTCGCCCCAGCATCGTTCAGCCCGTCTACAATGGTGTCACGGTAGGCGCTTATTAAAGGACAAATGGAGACGTGTCGTCGTCAGTGATGTGAGTCGCTGCTGCCTCGGTGCCAATGATGGTCGTACTTGAGTGTGGCGTCTTGCAAAGGAGCGCTAAAATTTGCAGTGTATACGACAGAGGCAAACGGGGACGACACCTCACATCATGGTGTGAGCAGCCAGTCCTACACTAGCCGTTCACCTCCGGTGATAGACTAGACAACATTGAACAGTGCACGGTACACTGAAACAATCATTCAACCCGTCTTGCCGCCGTTGAAGCGCCAACAAGGCAATATCCTTTTCCAACAGGACAATGTACGTCCAGGAGTATCCCGTGCTCTTCTAGGTGTACGTCAACCACCCTGCCCATCATTATCTGCCAGGCACTTAAATGTGATTTGCAGAGTATCCCATGTAGATGTAGATGTAGATGTAGATCCCCAGATCTGTTTCCCATTGAGCATGTTTGGGATCGGATTAAACGTCAGGTTGAGCGGTCTGCATTAGCGGCACGAAATCTGGCCCAACGGAGGTACCAGGTGAAAACGACACGGCAGTCAATCCGCAAGACTACTTTCTGCACCTCTACAGTCGTCTCCATGGCAGAATTACAGCTGGTATTACTGCAAAAGGAGAATATACACGGTACTGGTGTCGACAGTGCAGACACTCTAGTGGCTGTACACATGTGCCTATGACTCTGTCTGTGTGGTCGTGTGTTGTTTACAACCTCAAGAATGTTTACAAGCTTTACAAGCTTATGGGACTTAACCGCGGGGTCATCAGTCCCTAAACATACAAACTACTTATGAACTACCTTATACTAAAGACAAGACAAACATCCATGGCCGAGGGGGGATTCGAACTACCGACGGAGAACGGCCTGGCGCATCGAGCAAAGCGCTTCAATGCGCTCGGCCGCTCCACCGCGGTCTCAAGAATGTGTCTATAAAAGTTCCCCCCACTGGATCGACGAACTCACGGTGGTATTTTTTTCCCATTTTCCAACAGTGTATATTCATAGGAAACAAAAAATATGTACCCCAAACGAAATTTATTCGAATACAATTCGCCAATTTGGACTGCTTCTCCACGGTTGTTCTATTATTCAGAAAAGAGGAATTATATATTGCGACCGAGATTGTGTTTTTAAAAATATAATGTCATTAACGATCGCCGTTTCTCCAGAAACGTTTTCTAAAACTGTAAAATCTAGAGGAATCTCAGTCTGCTGAGCGAGTATGCTCGCGTGGGCCTACCGCGGCAGACGCCGGCGGTGACGCAATGGCCATTACGGCAGCCGGTAATTGCATCGGCCCTCATTGGCCGGGCATCCTGTTCGGGGACACGGCCGCCTCCTCCCCGCCCCCGCCCCCGCCCTCGCTTTTGTCGTCGCTGGCCCCTTGTCGCGCATTCGCACGCTGCTCCATTACAAGGACTTTGCTGACGAACGCAAATTAAAGTACTCGACGATACCGTGACTCTTTTGTTCTGCATATGGCCCTCAGTCTTGAAATAGACTCTGTATAATGGCGATGAATTTCACTCTTTCTTTCTCACAAATGCAAAGGAACACCCACTTAACATGCAATAATCAAGTATTTCTTTTTCATACGATGAGAGTACTACAGTTGACCCCTTCACAGCAGCAAACTATATATTATTCATAAGCGTCTTAGCCGGCCGCGGTGGCCGAGGGGACTGAGGCGCTCCAGTCACGGTCTGCACGGCCACTACGGTCGGGGGTTCGAATCCCCCCCTCGGGCATGGATATTTGTGCCGTCCTTAGTGTTAGCTAGTTCATAAGTAGTTTGTAAGTTTAGGGACTGATAACCCCGTAGTTAAGTCCCATAAGCTTAACAAACATTTGAACTTTTTTTTTAAGCGCCTTAAGTGTGTATCAGTTTGGCGCCGATAGAACTGCGCATGCTAAAAGGACCCTGCTAAATCCCTAGGTGATAGTCCACGCCTCACATGAATCCCCGGTAGAATGATCGCCTTATCCATATAAATTTGTGGGTTTTCCGGTGTCCAGTACACACTGTTATGTCGATTGAAGGTTCTGTTAAATTTAAATTGTGCCCCATCATTTCACGCTATCCTTGTCACAAATTGTTCGTCATCAGTTATCATGTGCTGATACCATTCGCAAAATTGCATTTGGCAAATGTTCAAATGTTTGTAGAACTTATGGGACTTAACTATGGGGTCATCAGTCCCTAAGCTTACAAATTACTTATGAACTAGCTAATACTAAGGACGGCAGAAATATCCATGCCCGAGGGGGGATTCGAACCCCCGACCGTAGTGGCCGTGCAGACCGTGACTGGATCGCCTCAGTCTCCTCGGACACCGCGGCCGGCTTGCATTTGGCGATCAGAATCGACCTCACCGATCGGGTGCAATAATCGTGGAATGTAAACTTTCCATTTTGCAGCTTTAAGAATTCTTCGTACGCTTCTACTGCTAATCTTCACTTCACGAGCACATTAAGGAGAAGTAACAAACGTTTCCGAAACGAGAGCCGATGAAGCAGGACTTGTAACTATACGCTGCCTTCCTGATTTTCGTGAATATTGCAAATCGTTCCCTGCAATTCAAACTTGTCAATAACACGTTTAATTTTTACTCGGGTTGGTGGGTCAGTTTCAACTCCCGCATCCACTGGTATCGCACTGTAACGGCATTATCAAACTTTAAACACCACTTCACAATACATTTTTGTTTCTCGACTGTCAAGCGTCCTCCAGCCATTGTATCTCCTCAATACCGAGATGGAAGTACGAACATCTGTTGAGGCAAAGACCATACTACAACACACTTGTAATTCAAATATCGATATCTCAACGAAGCCTGACACTGTATTTTTTTTTTTTTTTTTTTTTTTTTCTGCGGACTCTGTATTCAACACCAACATTTATTTTAACTACAGCTGCACCATATCGTGTTAATACCATAAGATTATGGAGCTCAATAACTGGTGAAGATTAAATTCTTAATTTAAGCACCTAAAAAGTCTAGAAAATTACGTCTGGTGACAGTGCGAGGCATGATGTTACTTCAACGTTAAAGATTCAACCATTAAGAAAAGTTTCATCCAAGAGCAGGCGAACAAATAACTAAACCGCATATGGTAGAGCACCATCTTGTTGGAAACTAAACATAGTTGCCTTAAGTAAGGTACAAAGTGAAGTTCCAATAAATCCTAGTGATCTGATGCCCTAACGGTAGGTACAGTGAAAACGAAGGCTCCAATTGTGTTCTAACCCACACCACACATTCCCTTTCGTGCTTCCCCTTAAGTATTGAGCGCGATATGTTAGTTTCGGACCCTCAGATCTGGATACTATACCTGATTAATACCCGGAGACATGAAAGTCGTGTAATCGGAAAATCAATTTTTCTGGTTTAGTCCTATCCTGCCCGTCCTAGTAGGCGCGAGCTTTAACCGCCGCTTCTGGTAATCAGAGGGGCGCCTGATCCCGAGCAAATCCGAAACCGACCCGTGGATTCACAAAGTTAGATCCAGTATTCAGGCCAGTCTGGATGTGATTTTTTAGCACAGAGCAGAGAAGGTGCTCGTTATTCACTGCCTTATCCCGCCTTTCTAACAGGTTTACTTTGATAGGTCTCGTGAAGGGTTTGCAGTCAGATTTCTTCGTTCTTGTGATATTTCAGAGGTCCACCTGGCCGCCGTCTTCAGGAGAGATTGGTGCACAATCACTTTGGAACTGAGGAGACACCACATACGGCTGCTCCTTGATACTCCGGATTCAAGTAACACCACCGAAAGAGAAGGTTGCGGCACGCTCGTGCCAAGTCACGCAGAACATGTCGCGTACCTGAATGGCTGGCTGCTAGAGCCTAGTGGGTTCGGCTCCACCGGCCAACCACTCAGCTGGACGATAGCTACCTGCTCGTGTGACGTCACGCAGCGCAGTTCGCGATCGCTTAGCTCACTGGGTGGCCACTGGTGCACGACCCACTATGCAGTAGTGGCCAGTCAGTCTGCTGCGCGATCGCAACCTACAGGCCCCAGCGCAGTCGTCATGCCACGTAAACAAGGTAGTTCCGAGCCGGCGCGATCGCTAGCTCAGTGGCTGCCCGCTATGACTCAGTGGGCAGTGTCCCAGCGGCCAACCAATCGGACAGCGATCTCTCCGGCTCGCAACTACCTTGCTTACGTGGCATGATGTGTGCGCAGAGGCCTGTTTTTCTCACCGGCCACGAACCTACTCTGCGTGACGTCACAAGAGAGCGCCGCGGCCTTCTCTCTAGGTGGTGTTGGTACAGGCAGCTGCGCGAAGCGGAAGAACTGTCTGCAAAACGAATAAGATTGCAGCGTTGCCGGCGATAGAAATCGACAAAAGCGATGAAACGCAAATTTCGGAACACCTGATCGAAAGCTAGACCGTTGTTGTAATATCTGAAAAATACGGTTCCACATTTTGTTTAGCTTTAAACCCTAGTCTCTGATGATAAGATGATGGACAATCGTACGTCCATCGATTCCGTAAGAACATAGTCGCAGTAACGGCAAGCTGGAACAATAATTTGCGTCGAAATGTTGTACCCTTCTTTAAGGTGCGCAAATTAATCCTCCAGCTTACTGTTACTGGGACTTTGTACTTAAGGAATCGATGGAAATTTGATGATATGATCATCTAATCGACATAGATAAAGCTTTACCGTTAAGTAAAATGTGGAGTCCTTTAACAACCGATATCAAACGACGGTATATATATATATATATATATATATATATATATATATATATATATATATATATATATATATATAGGAAACGAATTTTCTTTGCGTGTCGGGCAATTTTCATTATTTTCAAAGAGAATAGAAACCGTCTAGATCGCTAAAATTACATAAAATTATATTTATTTATTACGTCATTTAGGCATCTGCCATCATCAGATCTAAAAACCTCTGAACTTGCATAGTAAAGTTCAGCGTCAATGATAAAATATCTACCTAGTAGGTAGATATAGGTAGATCATTGACGCTGAACATTACTGTGCAAGGTCAGAGGTTTTTAGATCTGATGATGGCAGATGCCGAAACGACGTAATAAATAAATATAATTTTAGCGATCTAGACGGATTTTATTATTATTGAACAACGGCCTACTTTTCGATTGGCTGTTTCGTAATTTGCGAGTCATCGCTTTCGTGAACTGCTACTACCTTTGACGCTGCAGTTTTCTTCACTTCTCAGAGGGCAGCGCTTCCGCTTCTCGCCCTCACGTAGCGGACTGTACCCAATGAGCCGCGGGTTCTCCTCGACGCAGAGGCCAACGTGCTCCTGAGGACGGTCCCTCCAAGGAGTGAATCGTCCATTGAAATATGGTCGAGCTGATCTCTGCGGGTATATGAGAGTAACTCGAGCGCCCAGTTATTTGTTGTTGAGACCGTATTTGTGCTGTTCTGATACTTAATTTTTTATCTGGTACAACGTCCTAAAAATAAATTGGCCCCATCCTATGGTTTCAACCAAGGTTTTCGGGAGGGTCTCCTTGGTTGTAAGGCGCATGCCGGAACTGGTAAGCCCCTCCCACTTCCCCCAGTTGGGGGAAATCTATCGGACCAAACTGCGTGTTCATCAGTTCGTAGCTTACAAACTACTTAAAGCTAGGTAAACTAACCTACGGACAACACACATACCCAAGCCCCAGGGAGGACTCGAACCTCCATGGCGAGCAACCGCGCGCTCCGCAGCGAGACGTTTTAGACCGCTCGGCTACTCCACCGCGGCTAATTTGCCCCACTATCAGGATGTCTGATAATTGGCTGAATAGAACCGCGACTCTTTATGAGCCGGATCTGAAACTGCCGGCTCTTCTCCTCGGAGTGGAGAATGAAAGGATTAAAGATTTTTTTTTTTATGACTCCTCAGTTTCGGTGTGATTGTGCACCAGTCTCATCTGACGATGGCGGCCTGATGGGCCGTTGAAATATCGTGTCCCAAAAACGATGAAATCCGGCTGCAACTCGTTAAGAGAATCAATAATTATTACGCCGGGAAAGTCTATGAAATTACAGCTTTACATTTATTAGTTTACAATTACATAAATGAGTAAATAAATGCAAACATATTACAAACATGTATGTATGTTTGTGTGTGTGTATGTGTGTGTCTGTCTGTGTGTGTGTGTGTGTGTATTCTATACATTTGCTTCTAACTAACCTACTCTACCGATTTCAGTCAAACTGGCTACAAATTCTCTTTTCTGCAAGGCAACAATTCCGGTCGTGACAAAAGCCACCAATCTTCCTAGAGGGTGGTGTCGAACATAAAAAAATAGCTCAAGATACTTTAGTAACCAGACTTTATTCACCAAATATTTGAGATCGAGTACACTTAGCGACTTTCAACATACTTGACGTAAAATTTCAAACATTTATGAATATTTTTATTGCTGAGAAACCCTGTAAAATAAAGTAAAAAAAAAAGTTATTGCTTACTCTTTTTCCGCTGTCCGTGCAGTAAAACTGCGACATTCAGAAGACGTCACAATTATTTCTACACTACTAATGAATTCTGGAGACATCTTACGGACAGTATCTGTCTTCCGAATTATCATAGCACGACTCATAGTTCAGCATATATTACGTCATAAGCAATGAGATGCACGGAAGACTGCTACGTCTTGCGACACGTGACTTACCAGACTTACTTCATCCTCTATTGCAGAATGACAGACAGCACTTAGCGACGTCCAACAAACCTTGAGAGTATTTGCAAACCTTTACGAA
Source organism: Locusta migratoria (assembly GCA_026315105.1). Taxonomy (NCBI): domain Eukaryota; kingdom Metazoa; phylum Arthropoda; class Insecta; order Orthoptera; family Acrididae; genus Locusta; species Locusta migratoria. The sequence goes on from CM048748.1 coordinate 247,717,768, forward strand.
ACTTTTTCTTGCCGACAAACCCGGCAGAGTAATGGATGAAAGACGTTTCTCACTTCCTTCATTTTCGCTTTTTATTCAGTAAAACTACTGCAATTTGCTTGACACTGAAAGTTGTTAACTCAGTATTAAGTGTATTCATGTGAAATTATGCAGAAATTATCCACATATACAACTGAACGTACCTTAGAAATTACATCGTAGAACACATAGTTCAGGAGATACGACGTCAAAACTATTGAGTTGCGTCAAAATTAGACTGAATCTGACGTTAGCTACACGTACAGCTGATTGTGGACATGGAGATACAGGTGAGGACGACAGGAGGAGAGGGGGGAAGAAGCAGAGGGACTAACATGAAAACAGAAGAGAAGCAAACGTGGGCAACACTGGGTATTAGGTTAAATAATATAAGTTGTCAGCAAAATCTACGAAAAGTGAAATAATATTCGTCATTGTTATAGGGATCTCAAGAATCTGTATAAGGTAAAAACAAATCATTGTTAAAATTATTTGATGGTGAATAATACATCTCCCTCTGTTTTCCTATCTCTCGTAGCGGAAAAGATATAGTTTTGATATTCATAACACTGAACATTTAACACTAACGTACATTAATATAGTTAATTACAATGCATTTATTGTTTAACGTTTCAGTATTACCTCACTTACAGTTCCCGTGATCTTGTATAACAGTATTGCACGATTCATAAATAATCACCGTCCAATCTCAAGAAACACACGTGTTCCTGGCAGTGTTCTTTACAGTCACTGTGCATCGGGATGTTGAACTGCAAAGATATCCATACAGGAGGACTTGCACTGGTAATACTGATACTGGATTTTTTTTTTCCGACTGAGAATGTACTTCTGTTTGAATAACATAACCAGAGAGCTTGTTCGATACAATCAGCAAACAAGCACCTTAGTTCTATAAGTCTTGTAAGCTTCCGCTGTAATTACCAACGTGAATCGATAAGAGAGGGTAGAGGCATAACTCCGGCAACGGAAGGGAGGCATTTCTTTCTCCTTTTGTGCGCTGCTCGACCGGTGCGAGCAGGAAGTGGTGCGGGGGCGTGGCAGAGCGATCGCCTGTCTACCAGAGGGAGAGGGAGAGAGAAAGAGGGAGAGAGAGGGCAACTGGCGCGCACGACGCCACGACTCCCACAGTACACCACCGCCCCCGAGTCTTGCTAATGAGGTCATTACCATCGTCACGAACTGTCCGTCTCACTCCGTTACTCTGTACATGATTACGTCATCGTCTCGAACTAGCCGTATTTGCATATAACGATGTCGAGGAAGGAGAGGCAATGGCATGCACTTTGAACCCCTGTTAACAGCTAGCCGCTTGCTACAGAATGATAAAGCACCAAGGCTAGATTCAGGCATTAATTCAGATTATACATTTCTGGAAAAAAAAAAAGAAAGAAAAACACCATGAATTCATCGAACCAGGAGAGCGAAATTTTATTGACACATTCTTGAGTATGTATAGAACACACTATCACGCAGACAGTGCCATACCCACGTCACTACAGTCACCAGAGCGTGCACAATATCGACGCTATTAGCATGTATACCCTCCTTTTGCGGCAATACAAGCTGCAATTTTCTCATGGAGGCTATCGTAGAGGTGCCGAATGTATCCTTGCGGTATGGCCTGACATGCAGTTTCCACCTGGTGCCTCAACTGGACCACATTTCGTGCCGGTCATGCTGCCCACATGAAGACTTTGCATCCTTTTCATCCGATCCCAAACATGCTCATACCTGGGGATCATGCTGGCCAGGGTAGTTGACCTACAGCACGTTGAGCGGTACGGGAAACATGTGGACGTGCATTGTCCTGTTGGAAAAGCATATCGCTTTGTTGGTACATGAATGGTAGCGAGACGGGTTGAATGAAGATTTCAGTGTACCGTGCATTGGTCAATGTTCCCTCGACGATCATCAGAGGAGAGCGGCCAGGGTAGGACCTGGCTCCCCACACTATGCTGCACAATCATGCGTTTCGTTAGGAGTACGTTGAAACCATCATTTAACCCGTCTTGCTACCGTTTAGGTACCAATAAAGCGATAAGCCTTTCCAACAGGACAATATACGTTCACATGTATCCCGAACCACCCAAAGTGCTCTTCCAGGTGTACGTCAACTACCCTGGCCAGCAGGATCTCTAGATGTTTCCCCCATTGAGCATGTTTGGGACCGGATGAAGCGTCATCTTGGCGCGGTCTGCACGACCGCCACGAAATCTGGTCCAACTTGGGCAAAATATTTGAAGGAAGGCGATTCTGCAAGGCTATATTCGGCAGCTCTACAATCGTCTCCATGGGAGAATTGCAGATTGTATTGCTGCAAAAAGAGGGTATACACGATAGCATCGTCGACATTGTGCACGTTCTGGTGATTATACTCACGTACGTATGGCTCTGTCTCTGCGATCGTGTGTTGTATATATTCTCAAGAAAATGTCAATAAAATTTCTCTCTGCTGGCTCGACGAATTCATTGTGTTCTTCTTTCATTTTCCAGGAGTGTAGATTAATCTTAGCTGTGGCTGACTAACATCATAGAAGTAAACACATAAAATGTGAAGATAGGTGTTTATGTACCACTCCTCTCCTATTTGGACAAGCAGGAAACAAATTATTTCATTTTAAATGAAACACACGAGATAAATGTGTAATATTCTGCAAATCTATTGTATTTACTATCAGGTGCCGGCCGCGGTGGCCGAGGGGACTGAGGCGCTCCAGTCACGGTCTGCACGGCACCTACTGTCGGGGGGTTCGAATCCCTCCCTCAGGCATGGATATTTGTGCCGTCCTAGTTCGTAAGTAGTTCATAAGTAGTTTGTAAGTTTAGGGACTGATGACCCCGTAGTTAAGTCCCATAGACTTTACAAACATTTGTACTAAGAGGTTTTCGGCTGTTACGCCACCACCAGGTAAACACTACTGAGATATAGCAATGCAGCTGAGAGTTTACATTCAAAGATCTTACGTTTCTGTATAGATAATACATGAATATTAATTTTCAAAGAAGACTAGTGTGATAATTAACATTGAAAAAATATGACAAGATTAATATTGACAAAATATGGCAAGATATATAATACAATAATTGTCCTAGGAAAATGAAGTGAACAATAGAAATTTGCTGAACAATTTATTTCAACATTATTTTATCTATTTTTGGTTTGAAAACACCGCAGCTATTTTCGCAATAATACTGTACTATATAATTACTGCAACCCACCACAAGGTTTTTTAAAATAAATAAACCCGTTTTATCCTGAATGATCAGCTAGAATTAACAAAGCAATTTTACCTCCATAATTTCATACAGCTTTTATAATTTCAACCAACAAAGATGCCATTTAGCTGATAGAAAAGTTCCTTCATTGGCCTTAGAAGGTGTTTTCAAAAGTAAATTAAATTTATTTATTTAAAAATGAGCATAAGTATCTTTCCAATTGCACTGCAATAAGTCATATCTGTAAACATGTCACATTATTTGGTACATCAAATCAGCTGATGCAAACAAACGCCACCATCTTGAATTTAGTGTACTTCACAGATCTAAATGAAGCGATACAAAAACACATATGAGTTTCAATCTATAAAGAAGACCTTTCTTTGAAGTAAGTTCAGTGTATAGGCGTAGATGTAATCTTAATTCATGGGGAAACAATACAAGCAAGAAACTTTGTTATATTTAGGATAGAAATATATAAAGTTTGCGACCTATGGATTCACGTAACTTTGTTAATTTAGCACATCCATGTAGAGCTGAAATCAACACTACTGTCTGATGATGGGCTCAGGCCCGAAATGAGTAACGGTGAAATAAATTGATTTACAACAGTCTTCTGCCTGGTTGCAGTATAATTTACTACAGTAAAATTACTTTAACAGATCAAACATTTGGAACACAGAAGGATGAGAATAAACTGAGTGAAACCTCTGTGAATATGTAGGATTAAAATTTGAATTGGTAAAATTGTAATTACTGGCTTAAATGTCCAATATTACTACCAAAATAAGAAATTACCAGCGCCGTTTGTAAGATATAGGACCATTCCCCGAACTTTTTAGACACACCTTGTAGTTTCGCTTCTTTATCAGTTTCATCTGGTGAACTGATGTCGGCATAAAATAGCCTCTCTTTCTTCTTGTATTGTTATTTTTCCTTGAAAACTTCCTTTTCTGCCGTTGCTTTAGTAGAAAAATTTTTATGGTTACCGGGCATGTTACGCCAATGGCGAGCGATCTGTTAAAATGTAAAATGAATAAATAAATAAATAAATATGAAAAAATGAAAAACACCTTCTTTAGCTTGTTACTCCAAGATCGCTGACAAAATATATTTATTTTCCTTGACCGGTTTCAATGATTTAAATCGTCATCTTCAGGATGGTTTGAAATGTTCTCCTAAGTGAAGACCTTGTAAACCATTCTGACGATGATGATTTAAATCATTGAAACCGGTCAAGAAAAATAAATATATTTTATTAGCAATCTTGGCGTAACAACCTAAAGAAGGTGTATATTTATTATCAGAAAATTTTTATTGACATTCTTTAAAATCGCTTCATCCAGAATTCTTGCCCTTGGATGTTACAATTCCTTAATGCTATTTAGGCCCTCTTATCATTGCTCTAGATCGCGCCATCATCTTTTGTTCACTTTCACACTTAAACGCAACGCATAAATGACGAAATAATGCAAGCATTTTGCAGCCCACAGTACACATAATTGTATCAGGCAGTTTTACTGCACATTAAAACAACAGCTTTCCACATATCTTGTTTGGAAGCCCGAAACCATCTTAGAATAATTTCCAGCAAAAGAAAAAGCCAACCATAACTTCAATATTTCTCAATGTTGGTAGTTTGGCTTACTATCTCTGGCTGTCGGTAAACGTCTGTGGACCAGAAACAACTGACATTTCACGAGGCGTCCCATTCCCCGCTGCGTACCACTACCCCTGCTCCCATTTCCAACGTTAGTGACACTTTATGCAAAATACACCACTTCAGTTACAGTTACTCATAAGTAAGCCTGCTTCATGAGTAAGAGGGTATTCATTCCAAGATTTAATCTTCGCCTGTCTTACAGGCTTACGTCAGATAATGTGAGGAGATACCATTGCGGAACTTTCACTACGTAGCGCCACTTGAAGAAAAAACTAATCATGGTGTAATAAAAGTGTGAGAGGAAACGATATTGAAGCATTAGGAGGGTAGTGAGAGACATGAATGTAGGCTATTTGGTAGAGCGCCGGCTAAACAGTCACAGGCCGGAGCTCTATTTCATCCAGCCTAAAAGAATTTTACTCAGTCTGTGCTCTCCGCGGCGGAGAGGCCAAGCGCATTGAGGTGCTATGCTCCAATGCGCGAGGCCGTTCCCCGTCGGGGGTTAGAATTCCCCCTCGGGCATGGATGTTTGTGTCGTCTTTAGCATAAGGTAGTTCATAAGTAGTTTGTATGTTTAGGGACTGATGACCCCGCAGTTAAGTCACATAAGCTTAACACACATTTGAATATTTGTCTGTGCTCTGATCTAATGGGATAAATAAACACTTCTCACCTTACAGTATTTACTCTTGTGACTTATTAAAGCAATATAAATCGCTTTCTCAAGCAAATAAACGAAGGGGATGGTACTGCAGTCAAGTGTTACTCTTTTCAAACCATTTTAACACATTATTTTGTTTAATTAATTGTGTTATTTATATTTCTCAAAATTACAAATACAATGACCCTTGCTAAACGGAAAGAACAAACAAGAATGCACTGCAGTTCAGGCGCGAAAAATCCAAGTGACATTCGTCCTTGTCCATACATTATTTCAGATGAGTAGAAAATATTTCCATATACTTTTCAAGCTTAGTAACACGAATTTCTCAAATTTTGTTATTAATGACGTCTGGAAGAGATTCAAGAGTCCGTGTTTTTTTCTTTTTTCCAGTTTAAACCAGAGAATTTAGATAGCTTCATAAGAAATGATTGAAGGAGAAAGATCTGGAAATCGAAGAAGCCACTCCACATGCCCACGCAATATAATGAGGTGACTGTACATGTTCCTTTAGAGAATTCAAGCTATTTTGTTTAAACATTATCGAGGTCAATCTGGTATCTTCTCAATTCTGCCATAAAACATTCTCACATCATTGTGAGGTAAAGCTGTGAGTTGACAGTCAAAGATTTCCATAAACCTTTTTGCAAACATATGCCGTCATACATAGTTATTTTCCTTCAGTCAAAAGTCTGAAAGTAGACGTCACAATAAAAAAAAATGTGATCGGCGAGATGTTCACGTACACCGTTTCTCTAGTTCAGAAATTGCTGAACAATTTTATTCTTGGTGGGAGAGATGGGACAACACTGTGTCGACTAACAGTGAACTGAGTCCGAATTCTTCGCTGCACTACGGAATGATCAGAGGCTGCAAGAGTGTAGTAAAGAAAGACGCGCTGTTCAGTAGACCAAGGTCCCATGAAACTGAAACGACAAGAAACAATGTTATACGAACCACTGTGCTTGCGCTACTTTTCGCTTAATTTATGTCGGACTCTAAAATACACTGCTCAAAACAATTAAGAGATCATTTAATATGGTAACATATGTTATTCAGATATCTGTGTGATACAGTACGATATTTTGCTGTCTCACCTCTTTACTTGAGGTTTACATGGCGTTTACTTAGAGCGAGGCAGCATGTGGCTTCCATAACAGTCAAAAAGTCATTCTCATTGACCTCTAATATGATGTGTGATCACCCCGGACGGCCAATACAGTTTCATACCTGCATGGCATGGACTGTATTAGGTTATCAATTATCTCTTGAGGGATATTTGGCTATTCTCACATGTGTGCAATATCTAGTTTTTGCAGTCGTTGTCGAAGGGTGATGGTCTGGTTGCAGCGCGTTTTCCAAGTTCATCCCAGACACGCTGAATCGGGTTTAAGCCGGTGAACAAGCTGGATACTCCATTCGTTCAATTTCCTTAGAAGCAAGCATGTTGTTCACCAGTGCAGCTCTTTCAGAACGAGTATTATCGTCCACCAGAAGGAACCCATAAAATTCGAACGATCTGATCTCTTTACCCCTGAGCAGTCAAAGCGCCATTCGGAACGACATAGAGTTCCAAACGGCCGCCAATACTGATGTTTCCTACACATGAGCAGGATTGTTCCGAGTTGCACGTTCTCTCCAGATGTGGGAACGGCGATTATCCGACTGAACGTAAAATCTTGTCTCATCTGTGAACAGAACCCGACACCGTTCGTTACGACTCCAGTCCTGATGTTCCTCCGCCCAGTTTCCGCGGGCTAAACGGTGTCGTGGTTTTAAAGAGACACACACCATAGGCCTCCGTGCGTAGAGGCCACGTTCTCGAAGGCGATTTCCTACTGTTTGTGTTGATATTGCGTCTTTTTGGATCCTATTGCTGCCTGGACGGTGCGTTGCCGCTTAGATGCAATCAGCCTTCTGTCTCGACGTGCTGTTAATCGGTAATAGTGATGTTCCCACGGGCCACCTTGGCTTGTCTTCTGTTAACGGTTCCTCTTGTCTGAATTCGCGTCCAGGTCATGGACACTTCAATAGCTGCAGCCACCCCCAACCACCCCCCCTCTTTCTATGTCTGCCCCGCTTCCAATCTTCCTGTGACACTCCATGCCATAGCTTTGGGTAAGTAACGTTGTTGTTGCATTGCACTACTTGCTCACTACACTATCTGAACCCAAATTCATGTGTAATTCGTTTGACGGAGTAAACATAAGTCAACATCAACCCCTCTGTAGCAACTTTCTGGCATTACCACTATCTCGGTTGCCGTGATGCTGTTGTCTCCACTTCGTAGAACAGTAGTAACAGGAAGACGTGGTACAATTTTAGTTCATTCTGCCGATGACAATACTTCAGGACCGAGATATCTCAATTGATCCCCTAATTGTTTTGACTAGTGTATAACATATTCCTGCCAGGCCCAGTAGGTTAGAGGGGTTACCGATACGCGTCAACACTTGCGTAAGTTCTCGGCTTCGAAAACATGGGAGCTACATTCGCACATGCGACCTTAGGAAGGAATTGAGAATCCACCACCTGTCGTCGAGTACTGCTGTAGTAATGCAGCAGGGCGAGACTGAATGCTGACAGAGTGCAGCAGAGCAAAGCCACGCAGTAGAGTTCATCAGCCGTGCCGGTGACGAATACAATGGCCTACAGTAGCTGGAGCTGATTTGCTTGAGGAGGTTTCCTCTAGAGAACTGACTTCATTAACTCCACACATGACTGAGTCCACTACCCATCACAGACTCTTCTTAAATTGAAGATGTAGTTGATATTATAAGATAATGTAAGTGACTATTCCATGTTTTCATCTGCTGACGTCAATCTCGTTCAGGAATCGCAGCTAGGTCCTCCTGTTTACCAGGCAGTAAGGCTGATCATTGACCATTGGCCCAACTGGACAGTGATAACCGTGACTGCATGGGTTACCTTATCTCGTCTCCCGTCAGAATGTCCGAATCACTGAAGTTCGAGGGTGAGTCAGTAAATAAGTCGTAAAATGAGATAGACACGCCAGTACTATGTTTACAAGCCTGAATATTGCTTTACTTTTTAGCCGACTCCACCTGTAAATTTAAATAATCGCCCCATCGTTCGAGAACGCTTTAAAAATCTGGAGCTTGGAATTTTTCTGGCAGCGTTTTGCATCCTGTAAGTGACGCTCTTGAGCTGTAACTTTATTTGGTTCCTTCAGCTGCCGCAACCTACAAGACGGCTGTGTCGCAGTGGTAGAGAAATACCCCTACACAGCGCGCAGTACTGGCGTGTCTACCTCAGTTTTTGACATATTTACTGACTCTCCTTCGTACAGTAAACAGTCTGACCATAGACTGAGAACGTAATCCAAGTTTGTGCTTCATTCGATTGTGGGAGGTGCCACATCATAGCTGAACCAAAAATATCAAAAACTGTACTTTAATTTTCCTAATGTGATGTGTATTTGCTTGAGATGTTTTTCGACAATCTTCAACTTACTTTTTGCCGATTACAGTGTCATCTATTACGAATCGAAAATAATATTTCATATAAAAGCTACATTGTTTACGCAGAATCCAAATTTGCAATACAGAATAGAAGTTCCTATTTAAGATTTTAAAATCGTCCTCCCGCCCCCGGGGGTGCAGCTGCGGAACCGAGCTTATAATAATGATAATAATAATAATAATAATAATGATAATATGGTTTTCTGTTCCGCAGGACGTAATTGAGGAGTAAGACTCCATGGTCATGGAACAAGTCATAGATTAAGTTTAACACAAGAACGGTAATAGAAAAATGTTAAGTAGTCCTAAGTACACGTCAATCTGAAGACTAAGTGAAAAGAATCAATAAAGAAAAAAATCAATTAGCTGAATTGTTTAACTTTTCTAGGAGTTCCTCGACAGAATAAAAGGAGTGAGCCATGAGGTAACTCTTCAATTTAGATTTGAAAGCGTGTGGGTTAGTGCTAAGATTCTTTAGTTCTTGTAACAGCTTATTGGAAATGGATGCTGCAGAATACTGTACACCTTTCTGCACAAGTGTCAAGGTGGTGGGATGTGAATGTAGATTCGACTTCTGTTTAGTATTCACCGAGTGAACGCGACTACTCGTGGGAATAAGCTGATATTATTAACAACAATCGATATTAAGGAAAATACGTATTGTGACGACAGTGTCAGAATTCCCAGACTACTGAAAAGGGGTCGACATGACGTTCGTGAACTTACACCACATATTGCTCGAACCACCCATTGGATGTCCTTCTTGGAGATGAACAACTTTCATTGCAACTATTCTAAATCCGATTTATATCTTTCCAAATATTCCGAAAAACGAGGAGATGGACAAAAAGGGGCGGAGGAGGAGATGGGCCGCGCGATCCGTAACATGGCGCCCTAGACCGCACGGCCAATCCCACAATGCTGTAAACTTTCAGGCTTATAAGTCTACGTCAATATACAAAACTTGTTCCTGACTTTTCGTTTCCAGTTGCGTCAGACCTCGTCTGAGGATGTGCCACCGGGCTGGAGGGGTCTTTCGCATTTATAGAACGCATTCGTCACGTGTGTTGACAGTTTGTCTGCTCCTGCCCAGCGTCCTCATTCTCGATAAATGTAAGCAATACTAATTTTGTTGAGGCGAGCCACCGTATAATGCGTTGCTGGGGGTATCTAGTAAAACACTGCGCCACTGTTTCATCGAGCATCATGAAAGTTGACATATATAAGTTTTGATAGGGTCAGGATGCACTTAGCAGACGGAGGAGGAAAAGGACAGAATGCGGATTGCCTGGTGTTTTGGAGTATGTGCTTTGAGTCAGTGAAACATAATGTCTAATATCTTTTTATCTGAAAGTAGGTGCACTTGCCTTGGAATGCATTTCCGGTCATATGACCACTTAACATTTTTTGACTCCTTACTATCGCAGGAATCATGTGGACAATGGCGTCTTATGTAATTATTTTCTGGAGACATCATCTTGTTAAGTATACTCGAGCAGCTTCACTTCACTTTCTTGAATATTGGATTAGATTAGATCTACTTTTCGTTCCAGTTGCTCCGGATTGGGATGATCCTCATGGATGTAGAATGTCAGAAAACAAGATGCCGCGGTGGAGTGGCCGAGCGCATTGAGGCGCTATTGTTACAGGCGCGAGGTCGTTCCCCGCGGGGGGTAGAGTCCCCCCCTCTGGTATGGATGTTTGTGCTGTCTTTAGTATAAGGTAGTTCATAAGTAGTTTGTAAGTTTAGGGACTGATGACCCCGCAATTAAGTCCCATAAGCTATACAAACATTTGAACATTTTGAAAACAAGATACCCAATAAATACCTACAAATGAGATCAGATGTATTAATGTACCTTCCACAGATCCCAAATGTCCTTGTGGATGTGGAACCGGTCATAAAGAAACAAAATCTTAACAATATTTACATTTTAAAGGATATAAAAACATTACTATTTACCAACTGTTGGATATACTAGGACCATATGATAATTCCCAGCCATTTTTGACTACACTTACTTATAATGATCACATTAGTGCACAAGATAAATACTAAAGTCAGACTGAACACAATATTCATATTTGTGAATATTACATACAATAAAATACAGCAATCGCTTCTGCTAAGAAATTCATCAGTGGAGCAGAACGAATTGGCCACAAAAAATCCTTCAGAATATTTTCAAACTGCACTTTATTGTGAGTTAAATTTTTTATGCATGTTGGCATGTTATTGAAAATGTGTATTGCTGAATAGTTGACACCATTCTGAGCCAAAGTAAGTGAATTTGTATCTTTGTGAAAGTTATTCCTGTTTCTAATATTGATCCCATGAACTGAGCTATTGGTTGGAAAAAAGATATATATTTTAATGATAAATTTCATCAGAGAATAAATATATTGGGAAATAGTAGTTAGTATCCGCAGTTCCTTAAATAGCCCTCTGCATGATGTAATCAGTTGACACTGCAAAGCCGCGGTGGAGTAGCCGAGCGGTCTAAAGCGTCTCGCTACGGAGCGCGCGGTTGCTCGCCGTGGAGGTTCGAGTCCTCCCTGGGGCATGGGTGGTGTGTGTTGTCCTTAGGTTAGTTTACATAGGTTTAAGTAGTTTATAAGCTACGGACTGATGACCACACAGTTTGGTCCGATAGATTTACGAACATTTGACACCGCAAAGCCGGTCGCAGTGGCCGAGCGGTCTGTGGCGCGCCAGTCACAGTCTGCACGGCCGCTACGGTCGGGGGTTCGAGTCCCCCCTCGGGCATGGATGTTTGTGTCGTCTTTAGTATAAGGTAGTTCATAAGTAGTTTGTACGTTTAGGGACTGATGACCCCGCAGTTACGCCCCTTAAGCTTAAGAAACATTTGAACATTTTTTTGAGTCCGCAAATGATTCGTATCGGACGTTTTTGGGCTCCGTAAACGTTTGCTTGGCCTGATGAGTTACTACAGAAATAATCCCGTATGACATTATGGAGTGAAAGTACGCACAAAAGGCTAGATTTTTCTTTTTATATCTCCTATGTCTGACCATTCGCGCAGCAACAAACAGGGGCCTGTTTAGGCACTTCAGCAATTCTATGGTATGTTCCTCGCAGTTAAATTTATTATCAAGCTCTAGTCCAAAGAATTTAACATTATCGTCTTCTTCTATCTGCTTGTCGTCATACTTTAGGCAGGAAACGTTTTACAAGTCTTAAACTGCATATTGTGTGTTGTTGTTTAAGGTTTAGCGACAGAGGTCATTGATATACAAGGCGCGTCTGAAAAGATCGGTGATGGTTCCATATTTTACAAACCGCGCTGCGAAGATTAGGTGCCCGCGCATACACTAGCGCTGCAGTGAAACGGTGGAGCCGGCCGCAGTGACCGAGGGGACTGAGGCGCTTCAGTCAGGGTTTGCACGGCCACTACGGTCGGGGGTTCGAATCCCCCCTTGGGCATGGATATTTGTGCCGTCCTAGTTCGTAAGTAGTTCATAAGTAGTTTGTAAGTTTAGGGACTGATGACCCCGTAGCTAAGTCCCATGAGCTTTACAAACATTTGAACATTTGATTTGAAACGGTGGTACACGCTGCGACCTAGCTAACATGATCAGTGTCAGAACTGAATCAAATGTTTGTATAGCTTATGGGACTTAATTACGGGGTCATCAGTCCGCCAACTTACAAACTACTTATGAACTAACTAATACTAAGGACGGCACAAAAATCCATGCCCGAGGGGGCATTCAAACCCCCGCCCGTAGTGGCCGTGCAGACCGTGATTGGAGCGCCTCAGTCCCCTCGGCCACCACGGGCGGCATGAGAACTGATGTCGTTGCAATGTGGAGCACAAAATGAAGAAACACATTAATATCAAGTTTTGTTTCAAATTAGGCAAAACGGCGACGGAGACCCATGGGATGTTAGTGCACATGTATGGTGTTTAAGCAGTGAGAAAGAAGTGTTTCAGTAGGTGAGGAGATGCGACAGTGATCTCAGTGCTTCGAGCGAGTCCACAAGAAGCGTTTGCTGACAGTTTCCAACAGCTGCAACCAATGACGATTACTCTGAAATCCAGTAACAATATTTTGTTTGTAACTCTTGTTTCCTACATTTCCTGAGACCATTCAACGAATTTTCCAGACGCACCTCGCATACAATAAAAAGCAGGGGTCTGAAGATTGAACCTTAGGGGACCCTACATGTTATTAGTTCCCAACTGGATCAGGCCTGATAGTTCAGTATATTACAGGCAATGACGTTGTTGGCTAATTGGAGGCTGTAGTCACACGGATTGGTGATAGTTGAGCGTAATTATAGTCAAAACTGCAGACAACAGAAGCCGAGAGGAAGGCACGAGATGTGAGTGGACCTGTGCCGGGGGACCGCAGAGCTGCGTCCGCCTGCCACCGTTGCGACAGTGCTGGCTGCGAATAGCCGCCAACAGCCGCCTGCTCGACTCGGCGGTCAGCCCCAGTACAGCACAGCACGGCATAGCAGCAGCCTGCTGGCCCCGATACGGGGGCCGCTAGCCGAGGAGAACGCACAGCGGCTCTTCCCCTGCACGATGTCGTGCCTGACCGATCCGCGGAAATCGGAAATCACTGCTGTCTGCCCGGAGCCAAATGCTGCTGCTCCGTGCTTTTCTTCCAGTTCAGACCTGCACCTCTCACAATATCTTCAACTTCTATTTTAAATCTCTTATTTCTAATACGTCTCGTATGTTCTCGTTCGACCTTTGAGCAACTTTTAAAACTGTTATTTCATCTGACCTTAGGCTCATTTTACCTTTTTTTTTTTAATTTTTTACATCTTTTTAAAATAACATTCCCTTCTTTTGAGCAGTACACAAGCAGACACAAAATTTCAATCGTGTGTCTTTTCTCAAACTACCCTTTAAGGTTTTAACAAAAATCTGAAATTCATAGAGTTTACATTATATATCATCTTATATATTAAAAGATTGTCAAAACAGACAAAACAACCCGACCGCTTCATTTTTGTCTTAAACGAAAGGTATTCATTCGCAGATTTGTCAACAAGTATCATAATTATCTTAAGTCTCTCCATCCTTTATTTTTATTCAAATGCTTTATCCTTCTGTCTTTGCAATGAATATTTTAATCTGCTTGTTTTACGAAATCTTCGTTTCTAATTAAGGTACGCAGTTCTTTTTTGACCTAAAAACACTCAGCGGCTCAAGCTCTTTCATTTGCGCTTTTAAACACTGGCATTGATTGATTCTGAAGAAAGGTATGCGTGAACAATGAACTTTACTTAAATTTTTCCCAACTTTTTGGTCATTCTACTAACGGTGCGAAGTATTTGCACGGGTCCTCTAGTTATTGTTACTGTAGTTCAGATCACACTTACAACTTGAAGGAACTTTCACTCTGCAGCAGAGTGTCGCTGATATGAAACCTCCTGGCAGATTAAAATTGTATGCCAGAACCGGGATTCGAACCTGGGACCTTTGCCTTTCGCGGGCAAGCGCTCTACCGTTTCATTCTGGAAACATCCCTTAGGCTGTGGCTAAGCCATCTCCCAACCATATGCATTCTTCCAGGAGTGCTAGTCTTGCAAGTTTCGCAGGAGAGCTTCTGTGAAGTTTGGAAAGTAGGAGGCGAGGTACTGGCGGAAGTAAAGTTGTGAGGCGGCATTGTGAGTCGTGTCGGGATAGCTCAGACGGTAGAGCGCTTACCCGCGAAAGGCAAAGGTCCCAGGTTCGAGTCCCGGTTCCGGCACACAATTTTAATCTGCCAGGAAATTTCATACCTAAAACTCTTTTTAAATATTTTGAATGTTTTCATAGTGAACCATAGCAGTTTTAGTAATGAAAGTTTACATATTGTAATATTGTCTACCTAGTTCATTTAATTTTACTGTTTCGTGCATTCTCAACAAGTGTCTTCAAATCAAATGTTTGTAAACCTAAGAGATAATAAACTCCTGAGATCATCTGTCCCTAGACTTAAAAAAACGTAAACAAACTTATACTGAAAACAACAGACACACACACACGCCGCGACGGAATAGACGTGCGCACATCTTGAAGAAAAATTACAATTTCTGGAAGAGTATTGCATGCAACGTGCAAGCATAAGGAAACTACAGTATTCGGGTTTTTTTTTTTTTTTTTTTTTTTTTTTTTTTTTTTTTTTTTTTTGGCGTTCGCTAACAGATACCGTGTAATTTCACGCACATCCATCTTCGTAAACACAATGATCTACGCGCCAGCCCGCAACGGGCGCTGGAGAGCGCTGCGGTTGCAAATCACAATGAGCATCGTGTTCCGTGAGATGTAGCGGGTCGTTTCAGAGCGTGGTGTAGCTAGATAGACAGCACGTCTGGCGTGCGCCACGTTAGGACAACACGTCCCGTGTGAGGACGGCTTTAGCGTTATGCCGCGGCGGAATTGCAGTAGCGTCGTGCTGCGGTGCGCGCGGCCGTTCGCCGTCGGGGGTTCGCGCCCCCTCTCGGGCACGTGTGTATGTGTTGTCCTTAGGTTAGTTTAACTTAAGTTTAAGTAATTTGTAAGACTGGGGACTAATAACCAAGCAGTTAAGTCCCGTAGATTAACAAACATTTGGATACACACACACACAAAACAAACATGTCCTAGGGAGGACTCGAACCTCTGATTTGGAGTGGCTCCATCATCCGTGGGGAGACGCCCTGACCGTACGGCCATTTCAAACTGGCTAGCATTGAACTTTAATAGAGGGTATAAGTATTCAGATTGGGTCTAGCTTCAGAATTATAAAAATTAGTTTCTTACAAGTATTTGGTTCCTGCAAGAAAGCTTGCGCCGTTGTGGTCTCCCTGAGAGTGTGATTTATCTTTCTAAGCGGTAGTTTCTAAGTCATTTTTACAAATATGTCATCAATTTGACAATGTTTACATCCAGTGTACAAGCTTCTACCACAATAGTTCATTAATGTTGTTTTTTTGTTCCAGGTGAGTGACTATATTAAACAAGACAGAACTGCTGGGAAACGAGAGTATTTGGTGAGTAGACAGCAGCTTCACGAATAATTTCAATATATATCTAAAAAAAACATTGTTTGTTAACCCATGAAACATTACATTACAGTGAGCCGCGGTGGCGTGGCCGAGCGCATTGAGGCGCTATGCTATGATGCGCGAGGCCATTCCCCGTCGGAGGTTCGAATCCCCCCTCGGACATAGATATTTGTGCTGTCTTTAGTATAAGTTAGTTCATAAGTAGTTTGTAAGTTTAGGGACTGATGACCCTGCAGTTAAGTCCTATAAGCTTTACAAAAATTTGGATTGCAGTGAAGTGACAGGTCATGGGGTACCTCCACATATCGTGTCGTACGTGCTTTTGGCGAGCGAAGAGCACCAACACAACTTGCCATGCAGGTAACAAGTTGATGGAAGTAACCTGCAGCAATAGCCATCCATAAATGTGAAAATATTTGCCCGTGTAGGATTTTGTGCACGAGCTGATTTTTTGATTATGTCCCACAAATTTGTGAAGGATTTATGGCGATCTGAGTGGCTAAATCATTCACTGGAACTGTCCAGGATGTTCGTCAAACTAGTCACCAGCAATTGTTCCCGGCGATGTGGGGCACTTTCATCCATAACAGTTCCATCGTTGCTTGGTAACAAGACCATAAACGTGATGTTTAAAGCTTTCCCGACGTACAGATATTTGCATAAAATCTAAAATCTCGAGCGAACTGCCGGATGTCTGTAACTTCTTGCCACGATATTTCGGCCATCTTCAGGTGAGTACCGCCGAAGTACTGGCGAAGACGCTTTGTGTGTGTGTGTGTGTGTGTGTGTGTGTGTGTGTGTTTTATACCAGTACACTGGCAGGCTGGCAGCAGCACTATAGGCTACTCTTCAGCCGAGAATAATAAAAGACATATATGAGTTGAGAATTAAAATACATAATAGGAGATAAAACAACGGAGATACAATGACATAGACAAGGCTACAGTTTGGAGTACATTACAATAGACAGATGATTAAAACCACATTTAGTTAGTTAAAAATGATGAGCCACGGTGACCTAAAACAACCATGTAGGACGACAATAACACAAGACGAGTAATACACGGAGACACTAATTAAAACATACGGTGCGACGCTTTTATGATTGCGGTGGACGCAGTTAAAAAAAGCATACACTTCACTGGAGCACAGCACAAAACACTTGACGGTAGGATGAGGTCTGGGATGGGGGCTTGTCAGGTTTGAGGAACATGAGAATACGGGAGGTCTTCCACAGGTCGGGGTAAAAGCCAGTGAAAAATATGACATTATATAAGGTGGCAAGACCTACCTGGAAGGAGGAGGGGTGGCAGGCTCGGAGGTGGCGGTAGGTCAGCCGGTCGTGACCGGGAGCGGTGTTGCGTTTAGTCGGAAGAGTGTCGATTATGTCACGGGCGGTAATGGGTGTGTTCCGTTCTGAGGGGGGATGTGGTCCAAGTACTGGAAGCCAGGGGCGGCGAAGACGCACTGAGCTGTGCTATTTATGACCAATTCAGCCGATATTGCACATGCGTGTACTTAGCGTGCGCGTTCACTACAACTACGTACGCTGCTCCGAGCGCCCTCCGTGGCCTACATCTACATGGGATACTCTGCAAATCACATTTAAGTTCCTGGCAGAGGGTTCATTGAACCACAATTATACTATATATCTCCCATTCCATTCTCGAATAGCGCGTGGGAAGAATGAACACCTGAATCTCTCTGTTAGATCTCTGATTTCTCGTATTTTATTCTGATGATCATTTCTACCTATTTAAGTGGGAATCAACAATATATTTTCGCATTCGGAGGAGAATGTTGGCGATTGGAGTTTCGCAAGTAGCCCACGCCGCAGCGATAAGCGCCGTTGTTGTAATGATTCCCATACCAGATCCTGTATCATTTTCGTAACGCTATCTCCCCTGTATCGTGACAATACGAAACGAGCTACCCTTCTTTGGACTCTTTCGATGTCCTCCGTCAAACCCACCTGATAAGGATCCCACACTGGGCTGCAATACTCCAAAAATGGACGGACAAGCGTAGTGTATGCAGTTTCTTTTGTAGTTCTGTTGCATGTTTTAAGGGTTCTGCCAATAAAACGCAGTCTCTGGTTCGCCTTTCCCACGATATTATCTACGTGTTCTTTCCAGTTTAAGTCTGAAGTAATAGTAATTCCTAGGTATTTTGTGGAGTTTACGGCCTTCACATTTGATTGATTTATCTTGTAAACAAAGTTTAACGGATTTCTTTTCGTACACATGTGGACGACTTCACACTTCTTATTATTTAGTCAATTGCCAATTTTTACACCATAGTGATATCTTATTCAGATCGTTATGCAGTTGGTTTTGATCTTCAGATGATTTTACAAGACGGTAAATGTCGGCGTCATCTGCAAACAACCTAAGAGAGCTACTTAGATTTTCCCCTAAATCGTTTATGTAAATAAGGAACAGCAGAGGACCAATAACACTATCCTGTGGAACGCCCGATATCACCTCTGTTTTAGTCGATGCATTACCATCGATTACTACGAACTGTGTCCTCTCTGACAAGAAATCCCCTATCCAATCGCAAATTTGGGGCGATATACCATAACCACGCAATTTCATTAAAAGCCGTTTGTGAGGTACAGTGTCAAACGCTTTCTGGAAATCAAGAAATACGGAATCGATTTGCGAACCTTTGTCGATAGCACCCATCACTTCGTGTGAATAAAGAGCTAGTTGTGTTTCTCATGAACGATATTTTCTAAATCCGTGTTGACCTTGGGTCAATAGATCGTTCTGTTCGAGATAATTCATAATATTTGAATACAGGATATGTTCCAAAACACTGCTGCAAATTGACGTCAGTGAAATAGGCCTGTAGTTTAGTGGGTTATTCCTACTGCCTTTTTTTAATATAGATGTGACCTGGGCAACTTTCCAATCTTTTGGTGCAGATCCTTCTATGAGAGAGCGGTTGTATATGACTGTTAAGTAAGAAGTAAGGAGCTATCGCTTCAGCATAATCAGATAGAAATCTAATGGGTATACAATCCGGACCAGAAGACTTGTTTTAGTTGCTGCACTACTCCGATCATAGCTACTTCTACATTACTCATTACGGCATTCGTGGAGGCTTGCCGCTTCGATATCAGATCGATTATCATCGTCATTCAGTTGCAGGGAACTACGCCGACTACGAAGTTTTTCAATGCCAGGATTCCGTGCAGCATTTATTTGGAAACCGCTGTCTCGATTGATAAGAGCCTCACTGTCCCTCTTACCGACGCCACGCTTGCTTTGCGCCTGATGTTATTTGCAGCAGCGGTGTTTATAAAACGCGACCGCTGCGCCCAATGACTACCTCGCTTTCGCCCGCCGCCGCTGCAGCCGCCGCCACGCCCACACGGTCCGCCACCACCCACGCCTCGGCGCTACCGCACGCCACGCCACTACGGTCTGGGTCGTGAGGTCAGGCGCGCCAGCCGCGTGAAAGCGCCGCTCTGCTACAGATAAGGCCCACCCGCTAATGACTTCCGCTTCTCCGCACTGTGCGCCAGCTGGCGTGTCTAGTCCATGCGGTTGCTCAACCGGCAAGCAAGAAAATGTTGTTGTGTTGTGTTAGGCGCCGCTTTCACTGTTGTGGTCCATTAGATGGGGGGCACTCGCCGCTAGTCACGGTGGCTTTTGTATGTACACCG
Organism: Locusta migratoria; assembly: GCA_026315105.1. Lineage (NCBI taxonomy): Eukaryota > Metazoa > Arthropoda > Insecta > Orthoptera > Acrididae > Locusta > Locusta migratoria. The sequence continues at coordinate 247,737,511 of CM048748.1, forward strand.
TCATGGAGGAGCAATGTCGCATGATCTGTGGGGTAACTGTACATGTGAAAATATACACAAAAAGCACTATGAACATGTGTCCGATATTTGCGCAACTTGTGCGAGTTTACACACGTAGGATAGATGAACGAATATGAAAACAGTGTGAATATTAAACTACATATGAAGGTCCAGAGACATATTTTGTCTCAATATGTATCAAATAATGGAATGCAGTCTTAGAAAATCAGGTGATGCCGAAGGAAATAGATTAGGTAACGAAACAGTGAAGGTGGTAGATGAGTTTTGTTACTTCGGTAGTAAAATAACATGTGATAGTCGCAGTACAGAGGATACAAAATGCAGAATGGCAATGGGAAGAAAAGCATTTTTGAAAAAGAGAAATTTGCTAACATCGAATATTAATGTAAGTGTAAGGAAGTCTTTTCTAAAGGCATTTGTGTGGAGTGTTGCTTTGTACGGGAGTGAAACATGAACGATAAGCAGTGCGGACAGGAAGACAATAAAGGCTTTTGAAATGTGGTGCTACAGAAGAATGCTGAAGATTAGGTGGGTAGATCGCATAACTAATGAAGAGGTACTGAACAGATTTGGTGAGAAAAGGAATTTTTGGCATACCCTGACTAAAAGAAGGGATCGCTTGGTAGGACACATTTTTAGACATCGAGGAATCGTAAATTTAGCATTGGAGGGAAGTGTGTGGGGTAAAAATCGCAGAGGGAGACCGAGATACGAGTATAGTAAGCAGATTCAAGTGGATGTGGGTTGACGTTCTTATGAGGAGATGAAAAGGCTTGGTCAGGATAGAGTAGGGTGGAGAGCTGCATCAAACCAGTCTCCGGACTGAAGACCGTAACAATAACAACATGTATCAAAGATATTGCATTTGAGGAGAGGTATTGAATTAAAATTTGCGATGAGTCCGGGATTCGATCCTGTACCACCAGTTTACTGGGCAAGCGCTATTACCAGTACCCACCACAACCTAATGGATACAGTGTTTGTAGGACTGTCTTACAGCACACTGTTACAATAATGGTGTGACATATGAATGAGCATACTGCAACAGTTTTGGGGGTCTGCAACAGATGGCAGCTATGGGACATCACACCGAAACAGCTGCTGCAAGCATACCCCGTGTGTAATCGAGAGTTCTATCAGTGAGCTATCGTGAGATAATGTGTGTCATTCTTGGGTGTTATTTAACTGAACAAGTCTAGTGTGATCGTCAGTACCAGAAGACACTGTCGAAATATGATTCCAAGTTAGATTATGAGTGAACATCTTCTGTGGTGCGACTGATGACCTGGTGACAGGGCCTGGTGTCTGCCAATTAGCATGACTGCCACGGGGTAAGCACATATCCAGATATAAGACTTACCTGCTATTTTGGAAGATTTTCCCTTCCCCCCACCTCCTACTGTTCCTCGAACATATAAGAACTGTGTACATCAACAGCAGATTAGACTACCATAACCTCCTGGTCACCCCTATCAAATTTGATTAACATATACAGAGAAGAAGCCCCCCCCCCCCTTAAACCTCTGTCCTACACTGCCCTCGTAGTTCCGTAAGATGCCAGCAGATGTCAGGCGGTTCCCTGGCTGACTCCCGGTATAGACCACACAAGAGGCGCATCTGAGGGTGCCTCTCGCCACAGGTTTAGGAGGGGCTTCTTCTCTGTATATTTTACTCTGTGCTCTCGCACATCAGAAGGTAGCGTGGAGGGGAGACTGAGGGGAGAGCTCATGCTGCCTGCCACGAGGCCACGGCTGTGTCCAGTGTGTCAGCGTTTGAGGGGAAGTGGGGGTGGGGACAGCTGCTACCTGCCGTCTGCTCTGGCCAGTTTAAAGGGCTGCTTCTGACCGCAGCGCCATCATGGGACATCTTACGAAATTGCTGGTAACCCTCTCTCCCCGCACCCCTGAGCACGTGACCGGGCCCTTACGGAGGTTTCCCGTCTGTATATGTTACTCTGTGCCCCCGTGCTCTTTACCCCCTCCCTCCTTTCCCAACCACCGCGCTCCTCTTATCCCCTCCCGCCCCCTCCCAACACTCCCTACAGGACCTCCCCCTCACCACCTCAGTGTTTTAATAACAGTGACTCGTCACTGTTTACCGTGATCGTCGAGTATAACTGTATTTTAAAGTGTTGCGCCCACCGAATTCGGCAGAACAAAAATGACACCAGTGTCTTAACTGTCCATCAGTCCTCCATTATTTCTCGTCTCGTCTGTGAATATTTTATATCACCGTGGCTTGTTTTTAATCATCTAATTCATGTTTTTACCTCGCCTGGGTTGATTTTTTAATGTCTATACTACTAACGACCAATACGCGAGTGTCACGGAAATACTCCGACGAGTCAAATGGGGATCGCTGAAGGAAAGACGACGTTCTTTTCGGAAATTCTGTTGAGGAAATTTAGAGGGCCGGAATTTCAAACGGAGTATAGAACGGTCATTCTGCCGCCTACTTACATTTCACGTAAATATGACAGACAAGATAAGATAAATTAGGGATCGTTCTATTTGGGAGTGGAATAGGAAAGGAAATGCCTAGTAGCGGTACAGTGAACCCTCCGCCATGCACCTTACGGTAGATTGCGGTGTATACATGTAGATGTAGATATCTCCATTTCCATGTAAAAATTCTTGTTTTATTGTCTCCTTTTTATTGTACATTTTTCTCAGCTCGTAAAACCACTGCACTGTTCTGGGAGAACGGCATGTATGCTGCTGCCAGTCTCCAAAAATGTTCAAATGTTTGTTCAGCTTGAGGGACTTAACTGCTGGGTCATCAGTCCCTAAACTTACAAACTACTAATGAACTACCTTATATTAAAGACAGCACAAACATCCGTGCCCGAGGGAGGATTCGAACCTCCGACACGGGAAGCCGCGCGATCCGCAACGTTGCACTCCGGACCGCTCGGCTACTCCCGCGCGACCATACATTGCTAATAAAGTCGTAAACAACTGAGTTTTCTCCTTCATTAGTGCGGACTTTTTCATTTTTCCTTTTGTAAGATATCCAAGTCGTCATGAAACATGCGCAATTTACCTCTAACATAATCCATAATAATAAAATCCGTGTAATAGTCTACTGTAACATGAGTAGGTGTGACAAAAAAGGTCAACTGCCGATGTTAGCAGACGATTGTTCCTTCAAAACTCTTCCCAAGAAACCTTGAAGCCGCGGTGGAGTAACCGAGCGGTCTAAAGCGTCTCGCTGCGGAGCGCGCGGTTGCTCGCCATGGAGGTTCGAGTCCTCCCTGGGGCATGGTTGTGTGTGTTTGTCCTTAGGTTAGTTTACCTAGGTTTAAGTAGTTTGTAAACTACGGACTGAGGACCACGCAGTTTGGTCCGATAGATTTACAAACATTTGAACATTTACAAACATTTGAACATTTTGAAACCGTGACGCTCCGTGACAGAACGGTGACGGACAGCGTAAATTTCGCCTTTGGAAATGAATTGTCGAGTGTTTAGAATGGATTAGAACCCCCGACGGCCACTTCGCCGCGGCTGTCAGTTTCCCCCACGGACAGCAAACACCATACAGAAAAAAATAATTGAAAGATTTGACATTAGAGTGACGATGGAAAATGCACGTGCGGCATGAAGGATCGACGATTCATAGTACCACACAGGTATCCCAATAACTAATAGATTTACTCAATGGTAGATTGGCCATAGCAGACTCATTAATTGGCCTGCCATATCACCCGACCTAATCCAATTAAACTTCCACCTTATGTGGCTGCTTAAAGGGGGATCTGTACGTTACGAAGATGGATAGATGCGAGGAACTTGTTTACTCGCATCACTGACCCTGCATTAAAGGCCGCCCATATGACAACTCACGCGTTTATACTCGTAAGTGCATTCATGTGGGTCGTGGCGGGGGACCATTTGAACACCTCTTGTTGGATCGATCAGTCATCTGTCCCACCATTATTCTGTCCACCAAGGCGCCTACACAGCATTTCCGTAAGTAACATTGACACTTGTCTTCACAATCACTCATGATTGCGTTTAGTCTTCAGCCCGCTCCAGTTCCTAGCGATATCGAAAATCGAAGATATCTTCATAGGGCATTGTCGATTTCTTTTCCCTTGACCTACACGTAGGGTGGTGATTTCGTAATTCGACTGCTGCCAGTTTCCGAATAATTGCGAGGGACATCAAAAGTGTTGCACTGAGGGAGGAAGCTTGCAGTTTAAGTCAATTCGACATCAGGACATTAGAAACGGTTGCAGAAGGAAACCGGTCGGTGCTTTCAAAGTAACCACCATTCCAGCATTTATCTGGAGCGGTTCCGGATGTTCTGGAAAACATCAACTGAATGGTTGAGACCTGCGGAAGTAGCCGCGTGGCCTAAGGCGTCATGCCATGGATTGAGCGGCCGATGCCGCTCGGTGGTTCGAGTCCACCCTCCGTCATGGATGTGAGTGTTGTCCTTAGTTAGTTTAAGTAGTTTGTAAGTCTAGGAACTGATGACCGTGGCAGTTTGGTCCAGTACGTTTACAAAAAATTGAATCTGACTTGCTGGACGCGGATTTGAACCGCAGCTGTCTGGACTGCGAATTCAATGTGCCGATCACTGGACCGCGTCGCTCGGTTGCAGGGAGTCAGTTACATGTTCTCGGATGGCAGGATCAGATGTGGAGTAGTTTCAGAGTGTTTGTTTGTAGTCTGTATTTATTGTACACAGCTCTTTAACTGTACTTTGCAAGCCCTCTTACCACCTGTGTTTAACGCCTACATATATTGCGTCTCTTAATCCCCCCTCCTCCCTCTCTTTCTTTGTCGTACAAGACGCAAGGAACGAAGAAAGTACGATTGGTGATAATTCTCAGAGTAATTGCCGAAGCGCCGTGTGCGATGCGCGCGGCCGTTCACCATCGGGGTTAGAGTCCCCTCTCGGGCATTGGTGTATGTGTTGTCCTTAGGTTAGTTTACCTTAGTTTAAGTAGTTTGTAAGCTAGGGACTAATAACCAAGGAGTTATGTCCCATAGATTTACAAACATTTTTGTTGGCGTTATGTTGAGGTTTCCAATAATAGACGCTTTTGGAATTTTCACAGTAAATCACACAGTCATGCAAAGTATCTGTCATATAGCTCTGCAAACATTTTTGTTAGCGTCATGTTGAGGTTTCCAATAATATACGCTTTTGGAATTTTCACAGTAAATCACACAGTCATGCAAAGTATCTGTCATATAGCTCTGCATAGCAGATAAGTATCTGTCTGAGGCTTTCGACCTTACTATATGAATGTGACGCTTTCATCTTTTCGTTGGGTCTTCACCACTTCTTCTGCCAATGCTACGAGGAAAGGTATATAAAGTATCTGTGGAACGGGGATTTTGTAACGTAATTTCTTTGTGATGAACTCAATTTCCGGTTGAATATCTTCCTTTATCTTGGGAATATTAGCTGTATAACCTATCTCCATTTTAAATTACTCCGTGTTTTTACTTCTAAATATTTATTCCTTCAAATGTTCAAATGTTTGTAAATCTGTGGAACTCAACTTCTTTGGTTATTACTCCCTAGGCGTACAAACTACTTAAACTAAGTTAAACTAACCTAAGAACAACACACACACATACACACCTTTGCCCGAGGGAGGACTCGAACTTCCGACAGAGAGCAACCGCTCGCTCCGCAGCGAGACACCATAGAGCGCTAGGCCACGCAACCGCGGCAGTTACTCCTTCGGGTAATTGTTCTGCCGCCGTTCAATCATGAAAAAAGGATCTTTCTGACATTTTGTATAAAAAACGTTACATTTGTTTACGCTAAGAATCATCTGTCGATCCTAGGCCAAGCCATTAAAATCTGCCTGTACTTTCGCTATAATGTTGTACCGAGCAACAGACAGCATAAAATTCTGCATACACCCTCATGCATCTCACTACGGTATCCACAAGTAATGAATAAAGAAATACCGTCTGTTCAAATTTTTGTAAATATACCTGTTACTCAAAGTAAATCTGATAAGAAATCCCACAGTTATAATAAATGAAGTACCAGTAATTCGTAGGGGTCAGGCCAGATACCTGGGCGTGAGTCTCGACGAACGCTGGAATTTCGCGGTCCATATCGACGCGGTGGCTGACCGAGCCATGGTAGCATTGAACAGACTTGCTGGGATTGGGCACCGGAGATTTCATCTGCCGCCCAACCTCATCAACCTGTATCATAACAGCATTCTGATATCGATAATGGGCTACGGACCTGGCAGCTGGGCTCCCAGACTCACACAGGGTGGCGCCTGCTATGGCGGTCAGAAGGGTGCAGAGAAGTGTCTTGTTGCTCTCCATTGGAGCATATCGCACTTTCCCGGGCAGCTACCTCGTGGTACTGATGGGACTCTGTCCCATTGATATCAGAATAAGGGGACTGGCTGCTGGGTACTGGATCACGAAAAGGGAACATGCAAAAGATGGAGGAGATCCTGGGGGCACGGATGGAAGGGAAAACAGCAGTCAAAGAAAGAGAACTTCAGCTGTGGCAAGAACTCTGGGGTCGTGTGGAGATGGGCAGAAGAACTCATCGCTTCCTGGCTACAGATGACATACTTCAACGCACCTCGAGGACTCATACACTTTCTCACTGGCCATGGCCCGTTCCCGACATATGTATGTCGGTTTAGGAAACGGGCGACTCCATGGTGCGACTGTGGTAACCCAAAGAGTACTCCGGAACATGTATTTGAATGCTCCATATAAGACAATCTGGTAGCGCAAGACAACAGCTACCACACACAGACACAATTACTCAACTCAGAAGAAACCTTCAACATCTTAAATGAAATGATAAACATCATCTCTGACTTCATCAGAGATGAATTCCTGAATCAAGTCTAGTTTTTTCCAGGATGTGACAGCTGCACCAGAGCCGTGGCGCCGGGTTGTGGAATGGCCGCCAGCGATGGCCGGAATCCTCCACACCCTGGATCAGGAGGACTGGCCGCAGCCCAAACTGGACGCGACGCTAGTATTAAGTTAGATGTGAGCAAACAACACAACACACGACACCAACACAAGAAGTTGCAGTGTAAAGGGCCAGCTCAGTGGCAGGGGCACGTTCGCAGGAATTAGTTCGGCGAACACTAGCCACAACAGTAAGTTTATATTTTCTGGCACACCTGTAAACACTGCAGATGACACATACACGCACACACGCGCGCGCGCGAGCGCGCACATGCATGGCACCAAACGATGAACAGAGGACTTCCACAACAAGAACCCCCTAGCACCAGCACAACAAGCACGAAACAAAACAAAACCAAGGCAAAACAAACATCTTAGTAGTAAGTCAGTAACCATAAGTGTATAATAGATTTGAAAAGAAATGTATTATAATATGACCCATTTAGTTATAGATGATGGGTTTTTATTGTATTAATAAAGAATTTAAAAAATAAAAAACATTAGAGACAAAACTGCTAAGCTCATCAGTCCCTAGACTTACAGACTACAGAAATGAACTTACGCTAAGGACCACACACACACACGTGCATAGGGTTGACTCGAATCTATTACGGGAGTGGTCGCACATTCCATGAGATAGTGTCCTAGGTCGTGCGTCCATTCCCGCGCGGCAAACATCGTGCGCGGTTGTGCGCCGTCGGAGGTTCGAGTCCTCCCTGGTGCATGAGTGTGTGTGGTGTCTGTAGGTTAGTTTACCTTAGTTTAAGTAGTTTGTAAGCTACGGACTGATGACCACGCAGTTTAGTCCGATAGATTTACAAACATTTGAACATTTTGGCAAACACCGTCTGAATGCCATCTTTTATTACAGGCTGCCGGTTTCAATTTGTGTTAGCCGCGGCGGATTAGCTGCGCGTATTGGAGCGCCGTGTTGCGGTGCCCGCGGCCGTCCGCCGTCGGGAATTCGAATCCCCTCTCGGGCATAGATGTTTGTTTTGTTTTTATTTTAAGTTACTTCATAAGTAGTTTGTAAGTTTAGGGGCTGGTGACCCCGCAGTTAAGTCCCTTAAGCTTTACATATATTTGAACATCAATTTGCGTTAATTCCTTCAGGCCTGGCGCCGCAGGATACAATTTGTCGCTGTACAAAACTGGGTTTTCTAAAGCGTCTCGCTGCGGAGCGCGCGGTTGCTCTCTGTGCAGGTTCGAGTCCTCCCTGGGGCATAGGTGTGTGTGTTGTCCTTAGGTTAGTTTACCTAGGTTTAAGTAGTTTGTAAGCTATGACTGATGACCAAGCAGTTTGGTCCGATAGATTTACAGACATTTGAACATTTGAACAAAACTGGGTTATTTACATCACAGGTGACATTAAATTCCATTTTTTCAGTCTCAAGACGGTCCAATCCGGCCGCCTAACCCGAGTTTGTGACACTTGCGGGGAGTGACACTTGCGGGGAAAGGGAATGTGTAGACACTTGCGGGGAGACCCGGACGCTACAGGTAGTGAACAGGGTGTTTCTGAAGTAGGGATACACCACCCCTACTCCACGGCCTCCAGCCGCTACCTGTGCCGTATTCAGGGAAAGGCCCACCGAGCGAGGTGGAGCAGTAGTGTGTGACATTCCCTTACACATTCCGTATTTCATACATTTCTTAGATGTATTTCTAATTCGAATACAGCCAAATCGTTTTGGGGTCTACGAATAAACGCTTCAAGTATGTAAAATACTCATTGACTTATTATTAAAGTTTTTTAATTGAAGGTTTAAGGTTGCGTCTCCTATTAAAAAGCATAGTAGCTATTTTTAAAGAGATGGAAGTTGCTTGATAGTGGGGTTAACTACATAGCGGTCAATTACATCAACGTATCTGTGCAGGATGCCTAATATATTTATTGCTTGCGCAGGTGTCTTGATATGCTTAGTGTTCTGAATAATATGCTTTTAGGAGGTATGACTGTGAAAAGTCATCGTCTTGTAGTAGCAGAGAATGTCTTAATAACTCTCCAAATATTATCACTATTAAAATTCCTTTTTGTTTTTAGGAGGAACACTCAACGAATTAATATGTAGTTCGAACAAGTTACTATATTGCTCTTCAGCTTACAAAGGGTTGTGCAATTTCACTGAGTTTCGTGTTATGTTGACAGTGTGGAAACTCAACAACAGCAGTGCTAGACGTCTTGGTGTGCCTGTACCCAGGAAAAAGCATTAGCCGCCCCAAGGGCCCCGGGTTCCCCGCAAGTGTCACTCCCCGCAAGTGTTCCAACCCCGCCTAACCCCACGTCACTCAGTGACAACGGCGCTGACGCAGCGGTATAATGGGACGCGCCACGCTTCCCGTCGTCGTCTGGTGTTTTAGACCTTGAAACCACTTCTAATCGGTCGAGTAGCTTCTCAGTCGGCCTGACGAGGCTGAGTGCGCACCGTTCCGGTTCTCCGACCAAGGTGAAGTCCCTGGCAGCATCGATGATCAAACCCATAGCAGGCGCCGCGCTTAACACTGTCAGTTACGGAGGCGAACTTTAGTGAACAGTAGCGGTACCACAAAAATCCCTTGCACTAGACGGAATTGACTGTTCGTTAAGAATGCTATGCTGGTTCTAGGCACTGTTCAATTAATTCACAAGGCCGCGTTGGTCTATGCGCTCGTGTTTTGTTCCTTATGCAACAGAGTGGAACCGTGTCAAATACTTTTTGTGTCACATAGGGCGTGCAGCGTTGTGCAAGTCAACAAGTGACATAATTGTAGTAGCAGTGCAATTTCGCTGCTATGTGACATTTGCTTTACTTTCAAGACAGTTCTGTTTCGGATTATGTTGCCAGTTTCAACTGACGTAAAATATAATATTTGTCTTATCTTGGTTGACAGGCGTAAAACTGCGTAGTCGTCTGAAAACATTTTTGTAGCCACGTTGTCATATCTTTACAAACATTATATCTGGGTCTCATTATTATACAAAATGTTCAAATGTTTGTATAGGCTATGGGACTTAACTACGGGGTCATCAGTCCCTAAACTTACAAACTACTTACGAACTACTTACGAACTAGGACGGCACAAATATCCATGCCCGAGGGGGAATTCGAACCCCCCACCGTAGTGGCCGTGCAGGCCGTGACTGGAGCGCCTTAGTCCCCTCGGCCACCGCGGCCGGCTCATTATTATAGATGGAATAAGTTGTCTTTTCACCCTTTCGAACAGACACCATATTATAGTATCTGAAACGCTATAGACTCATTAGTCATTAAAAAAAGAGGATTAAGTACATTTATAATGGATATGACCTTATTAATTACCTTTTTAATTAGTACATTAAGGTGTATTCTGTACATTAGAATTGACATAAAAGAAAGGCACCTTCATTCTATCTCATTCTCTGTAATGCAACGGCGATGGATGTAATGTAACTTACTTTATTTATCCTATCAAGATAACTTTGTAATAAGGCACTCCATATTTTACTTTACATATATATTTCTTTAATTTGTTTTAATATAATTTCCTTTTAGGTAGGAAAATTGTACGTTCAAAAGTTGATTTCTTGTTATCAAGTATTAATAATTTAATACATTACATTTGATTAAATATTTCATTGTAAGTTTTAGTTAATTGACGGTTAAAACTGTTAAAATACTATCGGACTAGTGCAAGAAAATGCTAACTTTATCCAACAAATATTTATCGACAGTGAAATTAAAGATGCCAACAGTGTAACACGTCTATCAGCCCAGCTAGACAGCACAAACAGTTGCCAATGGTCGTATAAACTGACACATATAGCAAATATCACATATTAATATTGTGCCAAATCCATTCCGAAATTAAATACAGAATCAATGTAGAAGGCAATAGTTACCTCCTTGTGGGTCTCTTGCATAAATTGAGCACCCAGAGGGTGTTTACATAATCCATTTCCTTGGTACATAGATTTTTTGGTCTCATGAAAGCTTATAACACACAGGGAGAACATGTCAGCCGAAATAGCGATGGGCAGCCACACCTTCTAAAGAGTGAATGACTTCAAGCGCGTGGCTCGATTGTCAGCAGTGAGAATGATATCTTTTATGAAATATTATAGTGGCTATTACAGCAAAAAGAGCTTATTTCACCTTAGCAAAACTACTATCTTCAAGGCTCCTAACCACAACACTAACCATCTATAAAAACACTGACGAGACCAGTGCTTACGCCTTCAAAACCCAGACTCTTACAGCAAAAGATGCTGAGTAACTGGATACAGTCGACAGGATACTCACTATAATCATTGGTCCATTTTCGAAAGGAAAATATGTAGGAAGAGATACAACAAGTTATAAGCCATTTACAAAGATAAGCCCTGTAGATGAATATTGTGAAGTGTAACAAGTTCCAGAGTCAGTTCTTCACTCGCCACATGCCATGATACATATTTCATGAGGAACCACATGAGGACAGGGCAGGCAATGGAGTTCAATGATCGAATTAGGACATATGAAACTTTGGGTCGATGACGACGACGACGACGACACTTACTTTCTAATAAAATCATCACGAAAACAGCACCAACTACAAAATGATCTAGACTAGGTAACTGTATGGTGTGAAAAGTGGCGATTGACCATACATAAACCCAAAATATGTAACTTGTAAATAGATTTTTCATATGTGACAATTTAATAGTTAAACTACAACTATTGTTTGTTTAATCATCCCTCCATAGACTGTTGCTATGCTAACCAAGCACGCTTCAAGCCTACGATTGGTGGGACAGGATTTCAAAAAGCGGGTATTGGCAGAGACTCGTGGTTTTTTTCATATTTTTATGTAACCTAAGGCGGGGGGGGGGGGATGGTCCGAACCTCCTGCGCCCCTCCATTATATACGTCCAATGTTATACTGCAGCTTGTGCGAAAACATGCAGATGCAGTATTGTTTGGTTAGTGCTGTGTGTGAAACATAAGTATTTCGTTAGCAATGTCGCGCTTGTATTGTTTTTGCTGTGGTTATCGGAAGCGATAAAACGCGAAATAAAAGGATCAGATCTAGGACTCGGGATCAAACCAGAGCGAGAATAGAAAGCCGGACGAGGAACTGTATGTGAAGTGACCACTTTTGGCAGCCGCGGTGGAGTAGCCGAGCGGTCTATAGCGTTTCGCTGCGGAGCGCGGGGTTGCTCGCCGTGGAGGTTCGAGTCCTCCCTGGGGTTTGGGTGTGTGTGTTGTCCTTAGGTTAGTTTACCTAGGTTTAAGTAGTTTGTAAGCTACGGGCTGATGACCATGCAATTTAGTCCGATAGAATTACAAACAAACAAACTTGTGGGCAGTGGGCAGAGAGGGCTGTGGCAACACGCATACGCGAACATGAACGCTGCATTCGATTAGGCCAACACAATAAATCTGCAGTAGCCGAACACCAGCAAGATTGCAGCAGAAAGATAAAGTTTAACGATGCCAGAATACGCGCCAAGCAACCAGGGATGGTTAAACGCAAGATAAGGGAAGCCGTCGAAATTGTGAAACACCCTAATAACATGAACAGAGAACATGGACTCAGGCTTGCCCCCTCTTGGCTACCAGTCATCACAGCGAAATAGGCCGCACTGACAACACAACACGCGAGCGTCACTAGTAAGCAACTGCCGCCGCGCGGCCCACGGCCAGCAGGAGAGAAACGGAAGCCCTCACCCCATTTGCCGATGAACACCAATCATGTCTCGCTATGCAAGAAATAACGGAAAACCCCCACTCCTTCCACCTCAGCATCCTATCAAAATAAAGTTTCATTCTTTCGCCAAAAAATTCACCAATTCGCTTATTTTTAAAAAATTATGACGTAATGTCTAAATGAAAGTAATATAAAGTGTAGTAACAACCAGCTCACATCAGTATACCCAGATGAAGGCCACTGTAACGTTGGCCGAAACGTCGGATATTTAAGTAATAGCCTTACATCATGACGCGGTACAATACCTAGAAAACTTTTATGTCATCTGACTCTGACCGCGGAAGCCTACGTAATTATATAAACTTGTGGCAGTTTGGCAAAAGCCGGCCGCGGTGGCCGAGGTGACTGAGACGCTCCAGTCACGGTCAGCACGGCCACTACGGTCGGGGGTTCGAATCCCCCCTCGGGCATGGATATTTGTGTCGTCGTAGTTCGTAAGTAGTTCATAAGTAGTTTGTAAGTTTAGGGACTGATGACGCCGTAGTTAAGTCCCATAAGCTATACAAACATTTGAACATTTGAGTTTGGCAACAGCAAGTGCTTCTGACGTAATGTTGAGCGGTTGACTGAAAGAGAGTACTCCATCGGATTGCCAACTATCAAGTAGCTTTAATCGGACTGTAGTCGCGGTTTCTTTGGATGGGTGTGAACGTGGATGAAGCGCTGACAAAGAGCCTCGCTGATGTTGCAATGCAACCTGCACGTCCGCGGGACGGTGAACTCTAGTATTCGTTCGTTTCTTCGTTCTCTGCTCTGCGTGTGTTGAAAGGTCGCAAGCGCCCCGCTGTGCTTGGGCCCCACGGCAGTGCTGGTGGCACAGACAAATATATATGTTACTCTGTGCTGGTGGGCTCGCAGCTCGCGGCTGGAGTCCGCCACGAGCGATAGCCCGCCACCCGGCGCGAGCCGGTATGCGCGATGGTATCGGCTGCCCGCAGCAGTTACTCGCCTCGTGAAGTGCCGCCGCTTCCAATATAATAGCGCTCGCTGCACCTCAAGGCTCGTAAACCTGGCACCGGCCGGCCTGCATTCTGCAGCCACTGGTGCGATACACGACCACGACAACATGACAAGCACAGCGCCGCACCGCGCCGCCTTCACCGCTTCTGTCACGCCGATCTTCGCGACCGCTGTCGGTCCTGTGGAGCGTGCGAGGCACAAGGCTAGCGCGGCCCGTCCGACGGTTGACGCCTTCATCACGCCCACGTATGTCGCCAGCGACTGCGTCTCAGAATTTAACGCCACGCAAAACACCTCTGCCGACGATGGAGGCCGCATCACCAGAATCAGGTGAGACCATTTTGTCTCCGACAGTAAAAAAAGGAAGGTAAAGCAGTCAACAGACCAAAGATTTGTTTGAACACCACAGTGCTTTACTAGGCATGGCCCTGTTTGGAGATGGTATGCTGTTGCCTTCCTCCGACCTTCGTACTGACTTACCCAGCCAGTTATAGGGGGACCTACAGTTTAACTGGGTTTCGAACCACGGTGCTACTCGATATTCTTCACATGAGCAACACTGCCAGAGGTAAAAGAAGTGGAAAGTGACTGATAAAAATTCTATGACTTGGCGGGGATCGAACACGCGACCTTAGGATTTGTAGTCTGGCACTCTGCAACTCTGCTATCGAGAGTAATCTCTAGAGAATAGCTTCTGTTCATTTTGATAAACTCAATTGACGTTTTCGTTCGTTTGACATAGTTTTCCACACTTATAGTCTGCGGAAGACTTTACATCTACATTCAGTCGAAACAATTTATACTGACATCGCCTTTTACGAAATATTCGCTGTTGTGGTTGTTGTGGTCTTCTGTCCGCAGACTGGTTTGATGCAGCCCTCCACCCCACCCTTTCCTGTGGACGTCTCTTCACCTCCGAATAAGGACGCCAACCTACGTACTTTTGAATCTACTTACTGTATTCGTCTCTCGGTCTCCCTCTACGATTTTTACGCGACAAACTTGCATCTAATGCTAAGCTGACAATTCCCTGATATCTCACAACGTTTCCAACCAACCTATCCCTTCTCTTAGTCAGGATATGCCAGAAACTTCTTTTCTCTCCAAGTCTATTGAGCACCTCCTCATTAGTTACGTGATATACCTATCTAATCTTCAAAATTCGTCTGTAGCACCACATTGAAAAAGCTTCTATCGTCTTTTTCTCTAAACTCCTTTTCGTCCACGTTTCACTTTCATAAATGCTACACTCCAGACAAATGCTTTCAGAAAGGACTTCCTAACATTTAAATTTATATTGGATGTCAACAAACTTCGCTTATTCAGAAACGCTTTTCTTCCCACAGCCATTCTGCATTTTATATCTTCTTTACTTCGGTCATCAGAAGTTATCTTGCTACCCAAAGAATAAAACTCATCTACTACTTTTATTGCCTCCTAACGTAATCTAATTCCTTCAGCACTGCCTAATTTACTGACTACTTTCCATTACCCTTGTTTTACTCTTACTAATGTTCATTTTATACCTCCCTTTTAAGACACTATCCATTCCGTTTAATTGCTCTTCCAGGTCCTTTGCTGTTTCTGACAGAATTACGATGTCGCCAGCAAACCGCAAGGTTTTTATTACCTCTCTCTGGACATTAATTCCTTCTCCAAATTTATCCTTGCATTCCTTCACATCTTGCTCAAGGCACAGATTGAACAACTTTGGAGAAAGGCTACAACACTGTCTTACTCCCTTTCCAACCACTGCGACCCTTTCATGCCCTTCGAGGCTAATAATTGCGGTCTAGTTTTTTTGTACAAGTTGAATATAACTCTTGGCTCCCTAAATTCGCTATAAGGAGGAAATCTAAAGGTTTCTTTTAAATCCTATGACTCTCCATATTTACAAAATCGCTTGGTACGACACCGGTTATTGCGATCTGTCGTATAAAGCTACGCATTTTATTACTTTTCGGTAAAATATATCGGCTATAAGGTCGAACTCTTTCTTTATTTTTATGTAATTGGCGACTACTAATAATGTCACTTATTGTCAAACTACACTTCGGCTACATCTACGTGCAATCAACCCGAAAATTGCGTGGCGGAGGTACCTAGTACCACCACTAGTTACTTACCTCCCTATTCCACTGCCATATAGAACGAGTGAAAGACGAACGCTTGTATGCATCTGTATGAGCCCTAAATCTGTCTGATCTTACTTTGTGGTCTTTACTCGAAATGTAAGATGGCGGCAGTAGATTCGTTCTGCAGTCCACCTCAAATTTCGCCCCTCTAAATTTCTTCAACAGTGTTTCTCGAAAATAACATCACTTCTCTCCAGAAACTCCCATTTGAGTTCCCGAAGCATTTTAGTAACACTCGCGCATTGATTGAATCTACCACTTACAAAGCTACCCGCCCGCCTCTGAATTGCTTCTGGGTCTTCCGTTAAACCGATCTGTCAAGACTGGGTCGTACAAGCTTTTTATATGTAGTCTCCTTTACAGATGAATTACACCTTTCCAAAATTCTCTCAATAAAGCTAAGTCGACCATCGACCTTCCATTTTATATCGCTGTGCAGCGTTACGCCTAGGTATTTAATTAACGGAACTCTGTCAAGCAGCACACTGCTAATGCATTATTCGAACGTTAAGGAATTGTTTGTCCTACTCATCTGCATTACCTTACATTTTTCTACATTTAGAGCTAGCTGCCATTCCCCACACCACCTAGAAATTTGGTCCAATTCATTCTGCATCCTACTACAGTCATTCAATGACGACATCCTCTTGTACATCACAGCGTCATCAACAAACATCTGCAGATTGCAACTCACTCTGTCCATTAGATCATTTATATAGACATAAAATAATAGAGGTCCTATCACACTTCACTGCAGCACTCCTGACGATGTCCTGATCTCTGATGAATACTCGCCATCGAGGACAACGTACTGGGTTCTATTAATTAAGTAGTCTTCGAGCCACTCACATATCTGCATACTTATTCCATATTCTCGTACCTTCGTTCGCAGGTTATTTCTGTATATTGTTGTTTCTACGGCGCTATGTGTATCTTATTGCACTATTTTGGTTTTTCATTGTTTAACATGTCAGAAAAACAACAGACTCATTTATATGACTCATTTAACTGACAATTATATCTGTAGCGTGCATTGCCGCGTACGTGGAAGCTCAGAACGCAGGTTTACTTTGCCTGTACTGCCAGCTTACAGTACATTGAGGCGGAGCATATGCGCTCTGCCCCTCACTGCAAAGCCTCACGCCAGATGGCAGTTTAGTTCTTATTTTACAAGTGTTATACAGTTAATGTCAGCATCGTCAAAAGATGTCGCAAAAAAGGAAACTATTTAATACTGAAGAAAAGTCACACATATGACGGTTAGAAAATGGAGAACCAGGAAGGTATTGCGTGTCACACTCAACAATATCTACAAAATGCAAGTAAGGGGAGAAAATGATCGATCATTTGTAGGGTTTTACGAAAACTACAGAAATTCAAACGTCATATTAACGTTTCGATGCCATAAAACCAATGAAGTGTCACACCACAAAGACTGCCTTGTAAGACAAAAATGTTCAAATGTTTATAAATCTATCGGACTAAACTGCGTGGTCATCAGTCCGTAGCTTACAAACTACTTAAACTAAGGTAAACTAACCTAAGGACAACACACAGACCCATGCCCCAGGGAGGACTCGAACCTCCGACGGCGAGCAACCGCGCGCTCTGCAGCGAGGCGCCTTAGACCGCTCGGCTACTCCACCGCGCCCTTGTAAGACATACCCTTTTTAATTGTTCTATAGCTGCTATAATCGATTAGTAATTCTTATGTTACATCAGTCACGCAGATGTCATGACACCCTACTGTTAGGGCGAAACGGGCCATTAAGAATTAATAAATTATTGTGTATGAAAGATGGTTTTTATTTCAAAAGACAAATACCGAATTGTAAATACTGTAGGTGTATTGTATTTCTGATAATTTTTGGATAACGTTATTGTGGCCTAAAATACACAAATACGTAATTGTTATCAAAAAACAAGGTTTGTGTGACTATCGGCAGTAACGACCGTAAAGCATCGGACAGTTCGACGTCGTCATAACTGGTTTCAACTGTATTTCTTTAAAGCTAAATCTGTTTTAACGTGTTTACTGAAGGCAATTTTGCTCAATTTTGTGCAGAATCCGAAATCTCTGAAAACTGTAACTAATGAAGTGTTACCATCGTCAGCATCTAATCTCTAACAACTATCTATCTCCATGTGCCCATACGATACAAATAGCGTTCCTCCGAACCATCAGAGTTCCATTTGAAAAGTAAACAAATAAAGAATGCATTTAACAGCTATGAGGATGACAGAGTGCGTGAGTGACGGAAGTTCTCGTAGCACAACTCATCGATATCGATATTTTAAACTTCTAAATACATAACTTAGTGGCATTAACAAAAGTAATTATTTACAAACATGTACGTCACTGTTATTAATTACTAACTTTAAACAGTCTTTTATTAACAGTTTCTCCACTTACTCCCTAACGTTTAAGAAGGAATTTGTTTTGTCCACTTACTGGTTTCTAATTTTATGTGAAACCAATGTCAACTGGTTCTGAAACTGCCATATCCCCAAGGCTTGCAAATAAAGGCTGAATTGGCGATGCAGCTTGAATGTAACTGGACGATTTGTCAAATGCCCGGAAGGCGTTGTACACCATCTGCACGTCTACTTTTGTTGATGTACTTAGGACCGCTCTTTGGCGTGGATAGTGCTGTTGTACCGGATTCCTCGCCGCGGCTCTTTCATTTCCATGAACAGATCTTAGCCACAGGGACTCTGCTGTCGCTGCCTAGGACCTGTTGCACCACCAGCAACAGGAGATTCCGGAATGTCCATCGTACTTACTAGACATCAGTCCCTGCTATGAACAAAAATGTAATTAAAAACCAACAGCAGTAACATTTACTATGGATCTTAATTTCAACCATCCGTTGTCCCACTCTCCACATTAATATGGAGCTACATCCATTAGTCCCTGTTATTGCTATATATATATCAAAGTGGGAGACAATAATATTACCCATGCCATCAATAAGGGAAACGCGGTGTTGTGTCCTTGTTTACCGACGGAAACAATGCAAGTATTCATAATTCTTCTTTGTGTTTTTGGCCTCCTCCTCCGTAGTTGCCGTTATGCAGTCTGTATAGGGTAGGTGACCGTCTTATGCAATTGTAAATTAGTCTACTTTAGACCAGACGCGTTTCGCTTTATTTTAAAGCATCTTCAGTTGTCAAGTATTTTTATGTTGTCCTCTTCATGTTTGTTTTGTAGCGCATTGCCACTTGCTGTCACTGTTTATATTTACACTATTTACAATTGTTCAAATGTTTGTTAAGCTTACGGGACTTAACTGCGGGGTCATCAGTCCGTACACTTCCAAACTACTTATGAACTACCTTATACTAAAGACAGCACAAGCATCCTGCCCGAGGGAGTATACGAACCCCTAACGAGGAACGGCCTCGTGTATCGCAGCATAGCGCCTCAATTCGCTCGGCTGCTCCGCCGCGGCTATTTAGAAATGTTCAAATGTTTGTTAAGCTTATGGGACTTAACTACGGGGTCATCAGTCTCTAAACGTACAAACTGCTTATCAACTACCTTATACTAAGGACGGCACAAATATCCATGTCCGAGGGGGGATTCGAACCCCCGACCGTAGTGGCCGTGCAGACCGTGACTGGAGCGCCTCAGTCCCCTCAGCCACCGCGGCCGGCGGCTATTTACAATTACACTATTTTATAAAAAGTGTTTGAAAACTCGCTATTTCTGTGGCCTGGCAGTAGCTGTAATGATAATTTTGCAAAGTGGGAACACTTGGTGTAAGTGACGCTGCCTACGCGGTGTGTGTGTGTCTCCCCCTGGACGGGTTCCACAGTGGTGCACAGGGCAGGAGACACTCCCCCTGCTCTCAGCTGCGGAGCAGCGGCGCGAACATCCGCTTCAGCTTCCTCGACACGCGAATGCTGGAAGAAGGCTGGCCTCTTCTGTCGCGTCGACTTACTAATGGATATGGCGTTATAACTTGCTCAAACGCAAGGGGCGTTTTCGTTTCTGAATATTGTGTTACCATGTCCCACCTGGTTAGATGAATCTTTTATGATGTGAAAGGCTAAACTATATATATATATATATATATATATATATATTCCCGGCCGAAAAAACAGCACCAGATGATAACACAGCACACAGCCGCTCTCATCGTCTCGTCGGATTCACAAGTTTGCTGGCCGTCGATTCCGTACGGATATTGTCATGTTATCGCACGACATACGCAGTAGCCACTTAGCGTTTGCTGTGAGGGGCCAGGTGGCGATGAACAATTGCAACTTTCTCTTATATTCAGAAAAATACTGCAACTCAAAATACTACAGGAAGTTAATAATCACAGGACATGTTCATTAGCAGGTTCTAAATAAATGTCGGTCACCTCGGTTCAGTATGTGTCGTCTTACCTACTAGGCAGAGAGTGCGCCGTACGCCTGATAGCTTGTACCGAGCATGATAGCTTCGAGACGCAGTGGAGTAGCCGAACGGTCTAAAGCGTCTCGCTGCGAAGCGCGCGGTTGCACGCCGTGGAGGTTCGAGTCCTCCCTCGGGCATGGGTGTGTTTGTGCGTTGTCCTTAAGTTAGTTTACCTAGGTTTAAGTAGTTTATAAGCTACGGACTGATGACCACACAGTTTGGTCCGATAGATTTACAAACATTTGAACATTTTGATACCTTCGAGGCGTATAAGGCGCGAATGGCCTCTTGTGTTATAGCCAATCGTGCTGCATTCACCTGTTTACAAAGTTCATCTGTGGTGGCTGGCGTTGCGACACAGCGGCACAGCCTCCTATCACCACATCCCACACATTTTCGATTGATGATAAGTCCGGTGATCCAGCGGACCACCAAGAAGGTAGGCGTGCGTGTAGCAACGTGCGGTCGTGTATTGTCTTGCTGAAAAATGGCGACTGGGATGTTGTCCAGAAAGGGTATCGCTACGGGCTCGCAGGATGTCATTATCGCCGCTGTGGAGTGGCCGATCTCTCTAAGCCGCCTTGCTGCAGAGCGCGTTGGTCCCCATCGGAGGTTCAAGTGCTCCCGCGGTCATTTCTGTTTGAGGTGTCCTTACATTAGTTGAAGTAGTTTGTAAGCCTAGGGACTGATAACCGCAGCAGTTAAGTCCCATAGTCGTACAAACCTTTGAACATTTGATATCACTGACATAGCCCAAATTGGTCACAGTGTCCCGAACACGCACCATGGATTGCGGTTATACCCAGTGACACCCCACTCCATCAGCCTTGAGGTGGTGCAGTATGTCCTGTTGGAATGCTGTCAGGCCGCACCCCCTCTGTATGGGGAGCCAAACTGTGGCTATCATTTTCCAACAAACTGTTCCTGGATTCGTACCAAAATACTAACGACGTCTTTACCATTCATCATTGCTGTCTAGGATGTTTCTTCCGATTAGTCATAAATATGCGAACAATTGGACGAAGCACGATTAACCCACACCGTAGGACTGTGACCTCCTCATAGCGTACATGTGTTATAGTGTCCCACTCTTGCGCCAGAGCCGAGGAGGATGCGGACTCTTCTGGAATGCGATTCGCGCGGAATGACCGCGTGGTCTAAGGCGCCATGTTACGGGCTAGACGACCGTTCGCGCCGGAGGTTCGAGTCCTACCTCAGGCAGGAGTGTGTGTGTTGTCCTTAGTGTAAGTTCGTTTAAGTAGTTTCTAAGTCTAGGGACTGATTACCGTAGCAGTTTGGTGCAATAGGTTTACAAACTAATTAATGGACTCTTCCGTCACTTCATGGTAGAAAAATTTCATATTTAGGGTTGAAAACGAACAATCTGTTTTTGTTCTACTAATTTATGTTTATTTACGAACTAGTTTTCGGCTTATTAGGCAATTTTCAGGTAAACATTTGACAGGTGTGGACAAAAACGCTAGTGCTTATATTGCTAACATGTTAAAGATACAACACACCAAAACTTCAGTTCTTTGCTTATGACATTAGTTGAAGTTGTCAAATTGATCACTCGCCATTTAGGTTTGTGCTGTGTAATAAATGCCTTCTAATTTAGAATTGGACAATTCTAAATTAGATGATAAAAAGGCCAATTATATCATATGTACAACATGTAAAAAGCACACTAAAAGTGACGGTCTCAACTTATGTCACAAGTTCAATAATTTCACCGTAGCTTAAAATGATATAATAGTAAGTATGTAACGTGTTTCACTGTGTAAAATGCTAAATTAGAAGGCGTTTATCATACAGCACAACCCTACATGGTGAGTGATCAATTTGACAACTTCAATTCTATGCTTATGACATTAGTTGAAGTTTTGGTGGGTTGTACCTTTATTTAACATGTTTGCAACATAAGCACTAGCATTTTTATCGACGCCTGTTAAATGTTTACCTTAAGATGGCCTAATAGGCCGAAAAGTAGATCGTAAATAAACATAAATTAGTATAATAAAAAAATATTGTTTGTTTTCAACCATAAAATAGATTTACAAACTTTTGAACCTTTTGCAAAGCCATCCGGATGAGCTGACAATCTTCTTTAGCGAGGGCGGGGGGAGGGGGGGAGGGACTGGGTGGTACGATCTGAACCGTCTCGTCGTGCTCCAGGGCCTTGCGTGAACCATTTTGCACACACCAGTTACAGTGGCGTAACAGATCGTCCAACACGAACGGCAATTTTCGGGATGGATGCCGATCATTCGGCCAAACTCACTGATTTTGCTATGCAATTCGCGCAAACATGTGCAATACATACTGCGTGTCTGTTCAAGTCACCTTCGGTTTATAGCGACAACGGGAGGCGCAGACACATATTCCCGATAAGTTGTGTTGCGCTGACATATCGAAGCTGACCTTGTAACTGCGGGCTTACACTGTCCGAGTGCTAATCATTTCTGCAGAAGATACTAATTTACAAGTCTTGCGATACGAACTTCCCACCTCTAATAAAATTTTCTCGGGTTGCAAGCCGCGTCATGTGGTTTTCTCCCCACTCTATTCTTTCAAAGTGTTCTATTTTTCTGTAAACTAGTGTCTTAGGCAGAAGTATCATACATTTGATATTTATACCTACAGGGTTAGTATTTGGTCTTTGCCTGACAGCAAAAAATTATTTATAAGGAACTGTGCTATAAACAGCTACGCAGTTTCTTCCAAATAGCAAACGGTTTTTATCGAAACATCTATACTGCAACGTGCAGTACATTTGTTCACCGTAGAATGTCTAGATGATTCCTAATTTCTCTCCTTGTAAACTTTCGTCATCATCTCTACAGTACATCATATT
This sequence comes from Locusta migratoria, assembly GCA_026315105.1. Lineage (NCBI taxonomy): Eukaryota > Metazoa > Arthropoda > Insecta > Orthoptera > Acrididae > Locusta > Locusta migratoria. The sequence goes on from CM048748.1 coordinate 247,760,515, forward strand.
TGGGTGGTAAGCGTTGCACATCAACTGATGAATTGGACGCTTCATCCTTAACTAACTAACTTACTTACTGCCAGGGCCAGTTGAACCGTGGCCGGCTCTGTCTTCAGTTTCTTCATCATTCTTTCCCATGTTTAAAAGATCCTTACTAACGTCATCCAACCTCCTCATTCTTGGCCGTCCCAGAGGTCTATTTCCCTCCGATCTGTTTACCATCACGTGTCGTACAATGTTGGCATTTTTTCTCACCACATGACCATACCATATTTGCAAAATACTTCAGTAGGAATGAAACTTCCTGACAGATTAAAATTGTGTGCCGGATCCGGGACTCGAACCTGAGACTATTGCCTTTCGCGGGCAAGCGCTCTACCGACTGAGCTACTCCGACACGAATCACGATCCGTCCACACAACTTCAATTCTGTCTGTATCTCGCCTCCTACTTTCTAAACTTCACAGAAGTCTCCTGCGAGGGCGAGGCGGAGTGGCCAAGCGCATTGAGGTGCTATGTTCCGATGGGAGTGACCGTTCCCCGTCGGGGGTTCGAATCCCCCTCGGGCATGGATGTTTGTGTCGTCTTTAGTATAAGGTAGTTCATAAGTAGTTTGTGAGTGTAGGGACTGATGAACTGGCAGTTAAGTCCCTTAAACTTAACAAACATTTGAACATTTTTCTCCTGTGACCCTTGCAGGACTAACACTCCTGAAAGAAAGGATATGGTGGAGTCATGGCTTAGCCACAGCCTGAGGAATATTTCCAGCGATTGTGTCTGGTTAACGTGGTGGCTAAGATTAGACAATCTCTATCGATCCATCGAAACGGAAATAACGGGCGCAAAGTAAAGTACCAACTTGTCCAAACAAACTGTTCTCATTATGATAGGCTACGTAAGAAAAAGTTCCAATCATTGTGCTTGAGCCGAATGACTTCGTATTTAAATACCCTACAATTTTCTGTGAAACTAGATTTAAATATCAGCTAGAAAAGTTGTTTTACGTATCATTTGAATATGTCAGACTTGTAAACAGTCTTTTAAATGCTGACAAACCTCACACTTTTTGCAGAGCCGTGTGCTTTCACTTCTTTTTTTCTTTTCGACTACTGTTTGAGGCGATTGGTTAAGCCAGACCACATACTTTTTATCTGTCGTGCCACAAAATGTTGATTATCTGACCTCCAGATCGGAACTCTGTATCTGTTTACTTTTGCAGAGATGTGAAAAGCCTCTCCGTCTGAAAAACAAACTCTATTAAAGTACCGGTATATGATGAAACGTAAATCCCTGACATTGCTTACGCTGGGTTTTGAAATAAATCCAGTGCTGACATATGAAAATTTCTGCCGAAATGGGACTGGAACCCGGATTTTCCGATTTACGCGAGCGGCGCCTCGGTGGAGTGGCCGAGCGTTCTGAGACGCTTTGCTGCGGAGCGCACACTTGGTCACATCCGGAGGTTCTAATCCTCCCTCGGGCATCGATGTGTGTGTTTGTCTTTAGATTAGTTTCAGTCGTTTGTAAGCCTAGGGACTGATAACCAGAGTAGTCACGTACCATAGATTTAGAAACACTTGAAAATTTATTTTTGAGTCCTTGGCGGATTCGGATGGCCCACAGGGTTCCTGTCTTCTCCAAATTCTCAGTGTCCATGTCCCCTTTGCTCTCCGCCTGTATCTGATTGCCGCAAGGGGTCGAACTTGCCTGTCGATGATTATTTACATTATAAGTAGGGTGTCTGTTTTTTCGAGCATGTCCGAAAGAATAGTCACCAATCTTATTATCTATTGAGGCAGTGACTGCGTCCACCTAATCGTTCCACCACCATCTGGCGGTTTCGATTTTTATGTGTGGAATTACACGTGTTTGTATAAAGTCTTCAACAATATTGCTGTAAGATACGTCTGTTTCTCTGGAAATGTGCTACCTCTATACGAGAAAAGGGATGAGATGCTGTCAGAGCTCAAGTAGAAGTGAACCTATGAAACTTGAATAGATAAGCTTCCATTTGCAAGGATATCAGTACGTGTTTCTAGCGTAGTAGAAATAAATTTTTGTAATCCGGAAAACTATGGTCATTTCTACTCTTGTCCAAGCGGGAAGAGCAGATTGTTGCAGAATTCGGTTCTTTTCTGCCGAACCACAGCGAGCTGGAAGTATTGCATACGGAGTTCCCGGTGGGAAACACGTAGGAGAGGATTTCCACTTCCGGGACTTCTTTGATAACCAACAGAAACATGGCACGAGCCTGTCACTTTGTTCTTTTGTCGCTTCTGACGCACTTACAGAAATTTCAGGAATCTAAATTTGTCGTCACAGTGACAGTTTATTTTTTATTTTTATCCGTTTGGGTCATTTAAGCAACAAGCGCCAGTTTTAATGCTTCCTCCTTCCTTCTTCTTTCTTTTCATCCAATATTCCTTTACTTTTCACTGCCTACCCTTTTCCACTCCACCCAGATGCTGCACTTTCATGGTTGGATGGTTTAGGCATTACTAATATAAGGACTATGTTCGCTGCATATCTTTCTTAATTTACTGCTCATTTCATTGTTGCTTTTCTTATTACTTATTTTATTTTTCTACTTTAATATCCCTTTATTAGTGTTTCAGTGTCCATTCAACTGTTCATCTTACTGTACGATGTACTATATCTTTCACTGGCTCTTCATACAGCATTGAGTTACCGTGCCTTTTTTAAATTCCACTGCATCATACATTGTAATGGACTTTTTACTGTATATCTGTATACTTCTTTTGTTATTAATGCACTTAAATTTTGATATGAGCAGTTTGTTGTTTCTGCTTCCCACCTGGAGGAGTGTCATTGTGTAATGTATCTTACACGTCCAGTGTCTGTCATACGATAAATAAATAAAATCCACTACTCATTCAGTTTTCACCCTGACTTCTTTTCGTTACTGCCTGTAATCCTTCCATTTAAACACCTCCGAAGAAATTTCTCGTTCTTTTTCACTAATGTTGTTACTTTTTAAATCTACGTTGTGATAAACGTCATTACTTCTTAATGTTTTCAACGTATGATCGATAAATAGTATGAACAACAACAGTGACAGGTTACAGCCTTGACTTACCCTTGAAACTACCGTCAACCAAGAACTCAATTTACCGTCGACTCTAATTGCTGCCTGACAATATACGTAAAGAGCTTTACGTAGAGTGTCAGGTAGCAGTTTATGGCAAATTTCTTGAGGTGCCTAAACAAATTTTTAAAGAGGGACTAAATGCTATTTGTTCATACAATAACTTACAATCTTCTAGGTATGTGTTTAAATTGAAGGAAGATGTGCGTGACACATAGTTTACCACCACGATTGGCACTTTTCAGTGTGCCCTCTGCCCTCAGTAGACCGCTCACGGGCTTGTGGGGCCTTGGCCCCAGCGGCCAGACAGTCAGCTAGCGATCGCGTTGGCTCAGCACTGCTGTGATCACGTGACGTGACGTACGCCCCCTGGCCTTTCTCGTTAGCCACGTGCCTCGTCCACCTGGGTTTTCACGTTCGGTAGCAGGCCGGCTTTAGGAGGGGTTCATTTGTTGCTCACGTGACATCCAGTCAGTAGCTCCCGTTCGAAGTGAATGAGTACTCCCGACTGACAACCACTTTGTGCTGCTAATGCTTCCCTCCTGTCAGCGAAATACCCTCCGGCTCCTTCGATACCGGCGGTTTCTCCTCTCGCGAGATCTATTGGTCAATTCTGCATTCTATAGGAATGCGTTTGTGTGTAAACCTATTGGGCCAAACTGCAGTGGTCATTAGTCACTAGACTTACAAAATACTTAAACTATACAATTATACATTTTTGACGACGTTACAGCGTTCATTTTAATGAAATAAATCGCAGTTTGCGATCACTTATGGCATCACTGTCCTAGGTTTAGATGGAATGCCGAAGTGCAGCGAATGAAAATTTATGCTCGGCCGGGATTCGAACCCGGGATCTCCTGCTTACTAGGCAGACGCGTTGACCACTCCGCCACCGAGGACACAGTGACCAGCTCCACTGCAGAGGACTCTTCCCTGCACGTCTCCCGCCACACCCAAATCTCCATCGCCACGCTGTCTCTTTGCTATTACCACAGCCTATTTGTTCTGTAATGCTCGCAGCCACAATACCGTATTCCCGCATCAGGGAGAACAGACCATGAGGTCTCTCCCCCTTTAGATATATTTTCGTTAAAAGATCTGCAGAATGACTGACCTTGACTTGTTTGCGCTTGCTTCAAATCAAGCTGAGGCGTCGGCCTATCAAGTTTTAATGAATCTGTTACGATGAAAAGACAAGCTACCTTCGGGTCATGTGACAATGTAAGTAGCACCCCCTCCTAACATAACTCTTGCGCAAAGGCTGCCCCCCCCCCCCCCCATCAGTCTTTTCAAATAGTTTAATATTTCCAGAATGAAAGTTTCACTCTGCATTGAAGTGTGCGCTGATATGAAACTTCCGGGCAGATTTAAATTGTGTGCCAGAACCGGGACTCGAACCTGGGACCTTTGCCTTTCGCGGGCAAGAGCTACTCCGACACGACAGACGATGCCGCCTCACAACTTCACTTCCGCCAGTACCGCGCCTCCTACTTTCCAAACTTCACAGAAGCTCTCCTGCGAAACATGCAAGACTAGCACTCGTGGAAGAAAGGATATGGTGGGGATGTTTCCAGAATGAAAGTTTCACTCTGCAACGGAGTGTGCGCTGATATGAAACTTCTTGGCAGGAAGTTTCAGTTAAATATTTGTTACAATGAAGAGTACAAAAGGTCATTTACCCTCAAAATGGCGACACCTTACCAGAAACGTGCAAAGATATGTGGCAAGTAACAATACAGAAGTCATTGTTGCTTCCGTATATGTTAAAAAGAATTTCTTGAAGTTGGTCTCGAACCCAATACATGAGACACCGCATAGCAATGCCGCTAACCACATGGCTGCTAGGTGGAGAGCAATGATTCCATTATTATTCATGGTCGGATCATCTGAAGGCTTTTACAGTTGATTCGTCTTTAATTTACAGTTATGAGACATTTTACGAAATATGACGTGTTTTTGATGAATCCTCAATGCGCCAAAAACAAATATGAAGGGCGGATGTTGCCTTCCTGTGGCATTTGCGCAAGCTGTAGGCGAGGTGCGCAGTAACTCCATTTGTTTTGCTTCGGGACAATTCATGCGTAACCGACAGAGCTCGAGTAGCCAGGAGCTGGTGTCCCTAACAGCTCCAACGCCAATGTTCAAAGTGGAGTTTCCCCTCGCCCCTTCCTGCCGCGTCAGCGCCCATATGCTGCCTCCAGAGTGTTCAGAAGAGAATTTGAACCTCAGCCGCCCACGCGCATAATAACGCTGCGGCTGCTGTCGCCTATTTTGGGCACTCGCGCTACGACTCGTATACGTGCTGTCTCCGCGCCATGAAACGTTTCTCAAGCGGTAAAAATACTTTGAAAGTGCATATGAAATGATCTGACAGAAGAACGAAACGAAGAATAATATTTTAAAATCAGTTTTTATTTTCTTTATTTATTTACATCTTTTTCACCACGAGACTGCGAGTACTAATTGAGGACAAGTTAGATGAAAACCAGTGTGGGTTTAGGCCTCTTAGAGGCTGTCAGGGCCAGATCTTTAGCCTACGGCAGGTAATGGAAAACTGCTATGTGTGGAACAGGGAATTGTATCTATGTTTCATAGATCTGGAAAAGGCTTATGACCGTGTTCCTAGGAGGAAGCTACTGTCAGTTCTTCAAGATTATGGTATAGGAGGCAAACTTCTGCAGGCAGTTAAAGGGCTTTACTTAGACTGTCAGGCAACAGTTAGAGTAGATGGCAAATTAAGCTCATGGTTCAAGGTATTTTCAGGGGTAAGACAACCTATCACCACTGTTGTTCATACTATTCATGGATCATATGTTGAAAACAGTAGACTGGCAGGGCGGGATTAAAATAGGTGAAAACAAAATAAGCAGTCTCGCATATGTGGATGACTTAGTTGTAATGTCCGATTCGATTGAAAGGTTGCAAACAAATATTTCAGAACTCAATCAGAGGTGTAAGGATTATGATATGAAGATCAGCCTCTCCAAAACGAATGTAATGTCTGTGGGAAAGGGATTCAAACAGATTGAGCGCCAAATAGGAGGACCAAAGTTAAAACAGGTAGACAGTTTCAAGTACCTGGGATGTATCTTCTCACAAGATGGCAACATAGCGAAAGAACTGGAATCGAGGTGCAGCAAAGCTAATGCAGTGAGTGCTCAGCTAAGATCTACTCTCTTCTGTAAAAAGGAAGTCAGTACCAAGAGTAAGTTAGCAGAGCAACGCTCTATCTTTCGACCAACTTTGTTGTATGGGAGTGAAAGTTGATGGATACAGGTTACCTTATTCATAAGGTAGAGGTGACATATAAAAGTAGGCAGAATGATTGCAGGTACAAATAGATGGGAACAATGGCAGGAGTGTGTCCACAATGAGGAAATTAAAGAAAAACTTGGAATGGACACCACAGCTGAAGCAGTTAGAGCGAACAGACTGAGAGGGTGGGGTCATGTTACACCCATGGGAGAATGAAGGTTACCCAAGAGACTCATGAGCTCGGCAGCGGAGGGTAAGAGGAGCCGAGGTAGACCAAGAAGAAAGTACTCAGAGTCGGTGCAGAATGATTTTGAAGTAAAAGGCATAACATCAGACGAGGCAACAATGTTAGCATTGAATAGGGGATGATGGAGGAATTTTATTAGAGGTTCTATGCTGAACGCTGAAAGGCATAATCAGTCTCTAATGATGATGATGATGATGATGATGATTTTCACAACGAGCTTTCTTCCGTCTGTTCACTGAACCAGTGAACACGTAGAATGCGCTGCCATTGATGCTCACGCATGGCCGACGGATGCCTGAAACGTCCGGCAGGAACGGCCGCCCAGCCCGTGTAGCATGACGCCTTAGACCACAGAGTAACAGATACAGAGAAGCAGCCCCCTCCCCTAAACCACTGTCCTACGCTTCCCTCGTAGTTCCGTAAGATGCTAGCAGGTGTCAGGCGGTTCCCTGGCACTTCTGAGGGTGCCTCTCGCACGTCAGAGGGAGAGGGTAGCGTGGAGGGGAGAGCTCGTGCCGCCTGCCACGAGGCCACGGCTGTGTCCGGCTAGCTGGCGTTTGAGGGGAGGTGGTGTTGGGGACAGCCGCCTGCTCTGGCCAGTTCAAAGGGCTGCTTCTGACCGCAGCGCCTTCATGGGACATCTTACGGAACTGCTTCAGCAGCCCCCGCCCCGCACTCCTGAGCGTGGGACCGGGCCCTTACGGTGGTTTCCCGTCTGTATATATTTGTCTGTGCTTAGACCATGCGGCTGTAGAGATTCCCGGGAGCTTGTGCTCGGGTAGAGTACGTGCATCCCGCTACCGCTACCGCGGAAAGCGAGTTGCAGCCGCGGGCGCCGCCTGGCGACCTCGAGCCCTTTTCATTGTGCGGCGCGCAGTCGCAGATACCGGTCGGCAAGTCGGGCGCGGCGCGGCGCGGTGGGGCGCGGTGTGGCGTACACAAAACGACCAGCAGGCAGCTAGCTGCCAGACGCGGCTGCTTTCTCCAAGGGCGCGGGCCAGACGCCGCTGCCCGCCTGACTCACGGCTGCAACTTTCTTGCCGCTGCCGCTGCCACAGCAGTCGGCCGGCTGCCAGCCGTAAGTCACGCCGCGCCGCCGCAGGCGGACGCGCCAGATCTGGACCACTGCTCCAGTGTCAAATGTAAAGCCCGTATTAAACGATGAACGAACTTGTAATAGATTCATAACAAGTTGCGTTAATGGCGGCAGTCCGTCGTTTGAATGGCTTCACCAGTATGATCGCGCTAGATTCGACGCGCGATAATCGTAGCGATAACGAAATACGGCCCGTCCTAAATTCGTACTATTGGGTTCACTGCGCATGCGTGAGCTAGTAGATCTCCGCTGCAATCTCCACTCCAGTTATCCCGCCATTTTCCTTCCTATTTACCAATATTTTGCGTTTCACAGTCCGCCTCCGTAGCTCAGCGGGTTCCATTCCCGGCAGGGGATTGGGTGTTGTCTGTTGTCATAATCATCATCATCTCATCATCATTGGCACGTAAGTCGCCCACGCGGCGTCAAATAGAAAGACTTACACTACGGTGGCCGACCAAACCCGCAAGGGTGCTCCCGGCCAAGAAAGCCATACGCTCATTTCATTTCATGCGTTTCACAATGTATTCCACGGTGTATTTCTGATGGCGGCATTAACACTGTCCGCCACCGGACCGTCACCTCATATCAACTTGTAAAATGTAAACTTTCACTGCCGGAAAGGTCAATATTACTAAAACTTTCAGGGCTATTATGCCGTGGTCTTGTGGATTTATTCCTGCAACCCAACGTTTCGTCCCCAGCTGCGTAGGACATTTTCAAGGGGGATCGTGGCACGCCGCGCGGGAGTACCCGAGCGATCTGGAGCGCCACGTTGCGGATCGCGAGGCCTCCCGCGTCGGAGGTTCGAATCCTCCCTCCGACATGGATGTTTATGTCGTCCTTAGTATAAAATGTTCAAATGTTTGTAAAGTCTATGGGACTTAACTACGGGGTCATCAGTCCCTAAACTTACAAACTACTTATGAACTAACTAAGACTAAGGACGGCACAAATATCCATGCCCGAGGGGGGATTCGAACCCCCGACCGTAGTGGCCGTGCAGACCGTGACTGAAGCGCCTCAGTCTCCTCGGCCACCGCGACCGGCAGGTCCTTAGTATAAATTAGTTCATAAGTAGTTTGTAATTTTAGGGAGGGTCTTCGAATTGTTCGACAAACACCGTGCCTTCTTTTTAAATTTCCGGTACCGATGTTTTTGCGATGAATTAAAACATTTCTTAAGAGCTTCAAACATCAAATCAATGCCCAAAGACATATTTTGTCTCGATATATATGAAAGACATGAAACTGAAATAGAGGTATTGAATTAAAATTTGTGCTGTGGCCGGGATTCGAACCGGGGACCTCCTGCTATTAGGCAAGCGCTGTAAACATTAAGTCTCCACGATCTAAAGGATACGGCGACTGCACAGACTAACAGGTCTCCCTCTAAAACACTAACTTCAATTCTGCTTCATGTTTCCCTCTATTTCATATTTATATCACCTGTGCCTGGACAAACATCAGGGAAAACTGCGAAGTTTTATGAACCAAGGCCTTATAACCCGGAAGATCTACCAGCTGCTATGATATCCGGTCGTGAAAGCATTCATTGTGTAGCCTTAGCAATGTTGATACGTATTTATATACCGGAACATGAGGCAGATTTGAAGTTCGTGTTGTTGATGGAGACGTGTTTTAAGGCAGCGATTGCCTTGTAAGCAGGAGGTCCGGGGTTCGAATGTCGGCCGCGGTACAAACTTTAATTCAATGCCTCTCCTTCAATGTTATATCTTTCCTGAGAGTCACAGAACACCTTTTCGTGCGAAATCAAAACCTGGAGGACAGCGAGTAAGTTGGAGTCTGGATGGAGTGCGAGCTAATTAGAGCCACAATAAAATGCTCCACAAGACGAAGGTCGAAGAATTTTCATGTTCCGATTCTAGTCTAGATGATGTGACAATATTGATAGAAAGTACCAGCAACTATGTTAACATTTTCTTAATTAACTAAGCGACCGGTTTCGGTGCTATAATCACACCATCTTCAGGTTCCCGTTGCGTAACTGTCATAGTAGCGCATTTAAAATGGGTAGCCTTTGACACCAGTAACCGTAAATTTCTTCGCCCTGCAGGACAGCGCTATTACTGACAGTTACGCAACGGGAGCCTTAAGATGGTGTGAATATAGCACCGAAACCGGTCGCTTAGTTAATGAAAAAAGTCCTAACACAGCTGGTGGTACTTTCTTTCAATATTCACATTTATCAGTTGTAGTCCCAGCCCATTAATTATGGAGAGAATTAAACTTAGATAATGTGAATCTGACGGCTTATACAAACAACAACATAGTCACCTCAGCCTCTTATGTTACGAAGTTGTTTTCTTTTTTAACAGTCTCTGCACAATAAATAAGCTTACTGGTGGAATGTGTAAGTAACTTGTAGTCTGTGTTGACTTGAGCCCTCTTTAAACGATGAACGAAAGTGACAAGATAGATAATAGTCTACTGAAGCGCTCCTAGCGTATTAACTCCGAACTATAAAGTTCAAAAATGTTTGTTAAGCTTAACACTTTCGCTGCAGCTGACGCTATTCTCGTACATTGAGCGCGGACGCTTATAAGCGTCAGCCGCAGCGAAAGTGTTAAGGGACTTAAATGCGGGTTCATCAGTCCCTAAACTTACAAACTACTTATGAAGTACGTTATACTAAAGACGGCACAAACATCCATGCCCGAGGGGGGATTCGAACCCTCCGACGTAGAGCGGCGTCGCGCATCGTAGCAAAGCGCCTCAATGCGCTCGGCCACTCCGCCGCGGCGAACTATAAAGTCATGCAAGATCCTGTGGCAGCGTGTTTGGACGATTAACATAACCATGCAGTTAACGCTGCTAGCGAATGTTTTACGAGTCCAGTTTGTTGTTGTTTTTCGGGGCTGTTTTGTGTAAACCAGTGGTACACTCTCTAGATTGTTTTTGTTGTTGTGGTCTTCAGTCCGCAGACTGGTTTGATGCAGCTCTCCAAGCTACCCTGTCCTGTGCAAGTCTCTTAATGTGAGAAAACGTAAGGGAACCTACATCCTTTTGAATCTGTTTACTGTATTCGTCCCTCGGTCTCTCTCTATGGGTTTTACCCCCACACACTCCTTTCTAATGCTAAGCTAATGATTCCTTGATGTCTTAAATGTGGCTCATGGACCTATCCCTTCTCTTAGTCAGGATGTGCCAGAAAATCATTTTCTCCCGAATTCTGTTGAACGCCTCCTCATTAGTTACGTGACCTGCCTATCTGCTCTTCATCACCGTATTTCGAAACCTTCTATCATCTTTTTATCTGCACTCCTTATCGTCCACGTTTCACTCACATACAATGCTACACTCCAGACAAATGCTTTCAGGAAGGACTTCCTAAAATTTAAATTAATATTGGATGTTAACAAGTTTCGCTTCTTTAGAAACGCTTTTCTTCCCACAGCCATTCTGCATTTTATATCTTCTTTACTTCGGCCATCAGAGGTTATCTTGCTACCCAAATAACAAAATTCATCTACTACTTTTATTGTCTCAATACCTAATCTAAGCCGGCCGCGGTGGCCGAGGGGACTGAGGCGCTCCAGTCACGGTCTGCACGGCCACTACGGTCGGGGGTTCGAATCCCCCCTCGGGCATGGATATTTGTGCCGTCCTTAGGATAAGCTAGTTCATAAGTAGTTGTAATGTTTGTTTGTATAGTCTATGGGACTTAACTACGGGGTCATCAGTCCCTAAACTTACAAACTACTTATGAACTATTTACGACTAGGACGGCACAAATATCCATGCCCGAGGGGGGGGGGATTCGAACCCCCGACGGTAGTGGCCGTGGAGACCGTGACTGGAGCGCCTAAGTCCCTTCGGCCACCGCGGCCGGCTCATAAGTAGTTTGTAAGTTTAGGGACTGATGACCCCGTAGTCAAGTCCCATAAGCTTTACAAACGTTTGAACATTTTGAACCTAATCTAATTCTTTCAGCATCGCCTGATTTTCTGACACTGTATTCCATTACCTTCGTTTTACTCTTGTATCTTCATCTTATATCTTCCTTTCAAGACACTGTCCATCCCATTCAATTGCTCTTCGGCAAACCCCAATGATTTTATTTGTTCTCCCTGCACTTTAATGCCCTCTCCAAATTTCTCCTTCCATTCCTTCACAACCAGCACAATGTACAGATTGAACAACATTGGGGAAAGACTACAACCCTGTCTTACTCCCTTCCCAACCTCTGCGTCCCTTTCTTGCCCTTCAACTCTAATAACCACTGTCTGGTTTTTGTATAGGTTGAATATAAGTCTTCACTCCCTAAATTTTACCCCTTGATACCTCCAGAATTTGGAAGAGTGTATTCCAGTCGACATTCCAAGCTTTCTCCAAATCGACAAACGCTAAATACGTAGGTTTCTCTTTCCTTAGCCTATCTTCTAAGATAGGTCGTAACGTGAGTATTGCCTCCCGTGTTCCTACATTTCTCCTAAATCCAAACTGATCTTCCCCGAGGTTGGATTCCACAAGTATTTCCATTCGTCTGTAAATAATTCGTGTTAGTATTTTGCACCCATGACTTATTAAACTGATAGTTCTGTAATTTTCACACTTGTCTGCACTTGCTTTCTTTGGAGTTGGAATTACGATATTTTTCTTGAAGTCTTCAACGTCACGTCACATCTAGTTGTACTCACACTGTCTGTCACGTCAATTTGTTTATTCCAATACCTGATGTTGAAAGTGAGGTTATGACTGGCGATCTGTTATGTGATGATGATCGTGTGGCATTTATGACCGTTAGACCCCAACTGGGGTCGTGTTCAGCCTGCCTGGTGCAAGTCTATTTATCTGACGCCACTTCGGCGACTTGCGTGTCAATGATGATGAGGACGACACAACACCCAGTCCCCGAGTAGAGAAAATCTCCTACCCGACCGGGAATCGAACCCGGGCCCCCTGCGTGGCAACCAACCACGCTGTCCACTGGACTACGGAGGCGGACTGATCTGTTATGTAGAAAGTCATAGTTTCATTCTGGAATTGCGGAAAGAACAATGCTAAATGTTATTGACAGCCAAAGAAAACTTTACAATGTATGTTTTTGGACAACGTAGTGCGGTAAAGTGATGGGAAGTGAAACAACATTTCGAAACACTGAAATCTATATTCAAGCGAAAAAAAAATAAACATATGAATACGCCAAACAATATTTGTACGACCTTAAATAGAGCTTGTTTACTTCGTCCACTACGATTTGCCCGTTGACATTTTTAATACCGTTGGGTACAACTGAATTTTTGTCCTTCATTAGGACTGACTCTTTCATTTAAAATGTTATTTAATTATAATTGCGTCATCAAATTAGAATCTTATTTAAATAAACAAATGGCTTCAGTCTTTTCAGTTACAATATTGCAAAACATAAGTCATTTTTCAGTTTCAGATATACGATATCGCTTTTAGGAGGACACTCAATTGAGAAAAATATTTAAGTCGTCATGAAACATTTGCAATTAACCGCTAAACCAAAGTATAATAATAAAATAAGATTAATAAAGACACATTTGCGTGTAAACCGTGTAATCGCCGCTTACAACATGCAAATCGCGTGACGAAAATAGGTTAACTTCTGATGTTAGCAAACGACAGCTCCATCAAAACATTCTTCTCAAGAAAGCTTAACGTGACGTTGACGTGAGGTCAATATCACCAAAATTTTCTGAGCTATTATGCCGTGGTCTTATGGATTTATTACTGCAACCCAACGTTTCGTCTCCATCTGCGGAGGACATTTTCAAGGGGGAACGTGGCACTTTTTGTATGTCCGATGCACACCCTGCCTCGTTACTGACTGCAACCAAATTCCATTTACGAGGGCTCACGCGCGGAGGTGTGATGTCATGTTTTTGATATGCGCGCTTAATTCGTCGTTGCCGATTACCGTTGTCCGTTGTTAATATCGTCCCATGGTGAAATACTGTTACACTTCTTCTTCAACACCGGAATCCAGATTTCAAACAGTTTCACGCCCTCCAGTTTCCTCCATCCTATTGAAGGAATATCACGAAAGACTGTACAGAGAGGCTATAGAAATTGTAAAACACCCCAATAATATCAATAGGATGGAAGAGAGCGTAGAACTTTATGAAATCAGGATTCCGGTGTTGAAGAAGAAATGTAACGCTCTTCCACCATGGGACGATATTAAAAATGGCCAACGGCAATCGACAAAGACGACTTTCGCGCTCATATCCAAAACATCTGACGTCAGACCTCTGCACGAGAGCCCTCGTAAATGGAATATGGTTGCAGTCAGTAACAAGACAGGGTGTGCACCGGATATACAAAAGAGCCACGCCGCGGTGGAGTAGCCGACTAGCCAAGCGATCTAAAGCACCTCGCTGCGGAGCGCGCGGTTGCTTGCCGTGGAGGTTCGAGTCCTCCCTGGGGCATGGGTGTGTGTGTTTGTCCGTAGGTTAGTTTACCTAGGTTTAAGTAGTTCGTAAGCAACGGACTGATAACCACGCAGTTTGGTCCGATAGATTTACAGACATGTGAACATTTGAAAAGAGCCACGATCAAATGTTCCAATGTTTTTAAAGCTTATGGGAGTGTCTCTACCATGACAACTTTACAATGTAGATGTAATTTACTGTGAGGATAACACTGTTATAAAATAAAGAGAATGGAACATAAAACAATTTTCTCTACAATTTAAAACAAAGCTGTATAGTATTATTTAGTAGAAGTTTTCCATTTTGTTTTTCTTTGGTTTGTTTTTCAATGTCAGAATGCAAGGTTCGAGATATTGTAATCGAAGACTGCATGTAAGGTTGTGATCTAACAAGGTGTTTCGGTATTGGAACTTGGCTAATTTCATAATAGAAGAGAATTGTTCACACACAGAAGTGGAACCGAACATACGAAATATCCGTGAAGCAAGGACATACAATCTCGGAAAATTGTTTTCAGGAACATTCTTGTAAAAATCTGCCATGCCTTTATTGTGTTTATATTTGTCCTTTAATAAATCGTCACTCTGTAAATTTAACAGTTCCGTTTAAAACCTGGTAGAAACATTGTTAATATCCACTGAAAACGGTGTTGCAAAGAGCTGAAACATAGTAGACAGTATTTCCTCATTTTCAAACCTTGACTCAAACTGGTTACGAAGAGCTTCCAGAATTTTCACACATTCTTCAGAGAGAGTAAGATCAGGAACACGCCCCTGCGATAGCTTCGGAAAATGCGCAGTGTTTCCAGTTTGTAGTTGATTAATCCACAGATTCAGTGCCATTTATAAGTGTTTAATTCTGTAGGGCACATCTGTTATGAGGAGGCCTTTTCCTTGGAGTGAGGTATTTAAATCGTTTAAGTGGCCACTAAAATCAGCCAGGAATGCTATGTCACAAATCCAGGTTTCTTCTTACAACTGAGGCACAGGCTGATTTTGACTAGTCATGACTAATGCTATTTCATTTCTTAACTCAAAGAATCGATGTAGTACCTTACCCATGCTCAACCAGCGCACATTACAAAAATAAGGAATCAAAATATCCACACTATAGACCGGCAGTACACCCGTGGATATTTTGATTATCAAATACGCCGGGAGAAACTGAAGAATCACAAAAATAAGTAAGGTCACAATACTGAGTACCACATTCTTCAAGAAAACTTTTAAGTCAGGCTTCGTGATCGAATCGAATTTGTGACTTGTACCACAGTATCTATAACATTTCTAATTGTCATATATTTTACGAATAAATTCTCTTGATTAATTATTCAGTGGACGACAGTGAGTTCTTGTGTTGGCCGGAAACCTGTTTCGTAAGTTCTTTTACGCGTGCTATTTCCAAAAAAAATGTTTGTAATTCTTATGGGACCAAACTATGTTGGTCACCAGTCCCTAGACTTACAAACTACTTAAACTAAATTCAACTAACCTAAGGACATCACACACATCCACGCCCGAGGGTGCATTCGAACCCCCGACGCGGGAGGTCGCGCGATCCGTAACGTTGCGCTCCAGACCGCTCGGCTACTCGGCGCGCGTGCTATTTAATCCCATATTGACTCCTACCATAGAAGGAGCCCCATCTGTTGCTATAGAAACCAGCTTATTCCAACTCAATCCAACATTTTCAACTGCTTTTCCTACGTCTTTCGAAATGTCAAACCCAGTGGTGGTGGCCTTGAGAGGTACCAAATCTAGAAATTCCTCGGTTTTATTCAGCTCATCATCGACGCGCCGAATGAAAATTGCTAACTGTGCAGTATCCGATTTGTCAGCACTCTCATCGGCAGCTAAAGAATAATGTATAAACTTACGTGCCGTAACACCCAGTTCTTCTTGCACATCTTGCAGCCATGTACTGGAAACGCTGCACAGCAGTTTTCGGAGACAAACTCTCTTTTTCAAAGTCTTCTACCAAATGTGGACACATTTCTGCAGCGGCCATCACAATTATTTCTTTCACAAAGTCACCCTCAGTAAATGGTCTAACTTTCTTGGCTATCTGTAAAGCTATTCTGAAGCTCAGACGAACAGACGGTTCTCTACTAACAGTCCTCCACGTCAGCACGTTGCTTTAATTCAGATATTAAGGCTTCTCGTTCTTCCCCTTCATATTTCCCATACACATTTTCGTGGCACAGGAAATAATGACGCTGTAAATTACTTTTTTTTATTCCTTGTTACACACCAACCACTTTGCACCTTCACCGCATTGCACAAAAAGAAACAGATTTTACCACATCGAAAGAAAAAGCGGTTGCTCCGTTTTGCTTGTACTCGCCATGCTATTGTCGTCAAGAGCGTTATTGCTGACTGAGCCCTCCGGCTCCGTACTCTCAGCCCCGTTTACCTAGGCAACATTGCTAACTCAGCTCTCGCCTGACGTCGCACGGATTAACAGGCTAGCTCTTCCTCCTCCTCACACGTCACACCGTCTGAAGTTGGCTTCCTCTGAGATAAAGCTTTTGACGGGGGAATGTAATTCCGTAGGAAAAGGAAGAGAAGGAAAAATAATACGTGAAACGAACTGCGGAAAAGAAATGAAAAAGGAAGTAACACTTTTGCGCAGATCATAATGATTTCATCATCATTCTTCAAAGAAAGCTGTATACATCGAAGAGAGTCCGGAAGGTTTCGAATTGATCGATACACCCGCAGGACTATAATGTCACAATAGCTCCCCTTATTTGTATCTGCATGGGTATATATTTATCGAACGTGAATTGCCTAGCCTTTGCAGACGATATGACCTTACTACCTATATCCGGAAAGAAGCAAAACAACAAAACAACGAACTGTAGAAGCAAGCAGAAAAATAGGTGTCAAAATGTTGAGAGGAAAGGAAAGCAAGATCAGAAAGAATGAAACAATACTGGGCTAATAGAAAGGCACAAAACATTAAGAAATTATTGATGTAACCCCAGTGTCGAGTGAAGTGAGAAAAGGAGAAATATCACTTTTTGATGTAAAAAGAAAACTGTTTTCTACTCGGATTCATGAGCTTTACCTTAACCCTTTATAGGACAAAACTTTTTTCTGAAAATTTGAATGATGATATTTCTGTTGCATCCCATTTGACTTATATAGGCATCTAATATACTCAGAATTATTTTATGTTCATGTAACTTGGAAGTAAAAGGAGGAAATACGTGGTTGTTGATGTACAGACCACGATAGATTTTGGGTGGGATTTAGACTACTGTGGATAGTGGTCACTTAAAAGACCACTTTCTTATATCTGAAATAGATTACTAAAAAATGACATTTGTAATTCAAAGAAGATACAATTATTAAATAATTTACTATCGCAAAAATTTAACGCATTACAATATTCAAACAATAAAACATTACATACACTATAAAATATGACAAATTCCGATAGTAAACTTAGAATAAAACGGCTGAAAACAACGAAGGCAAAGAGCAAGGTACACTGTTCTGCACTTTTGGTACCTAGGTGGGCAATATATCGACTACTATCCCATAAAGGGTTAAAGGCCCCTACATACATTCCGATTTGTCGGGACCAATTCATCGGCGGTCAATAAATTACAAAATTAGACGTGTGGAAGCGCTTCCCTACCAACTTTTCGGATGGTGGTCGGGCCTCCGTCCGACATCAGACCTCCCTCCCCCCGCCCTCCAACACCCAATCAACCAACTTCTTACCTGCGATCGTCTGCAGTCTGCACGGCGAACACGCGAAAACAAAAACTTTTAGACGAGCAGATTAACAGAGAGAAGAGCACGGAGGCGCTGCGTGCGGTTGGTCGTAACGTGTGTAGGTGCTACAAAATTAGTTCGTTCGTTGATCAGTTGGTAGGTCGGACGATAAATCGGAGCCTATGTAGCGGCCTCGAGCGTTTTCAGCCAACACCACCTAGAAAGAAGGCCGCTGCCCTCTCGTGTGACGTCGCGCAGAGTAGGCCGCGATCGCGTATTTTTAACTGGCTGGCCGCTACGGCATGGTGGGACGTGCCCCAGCGGCCACCCAGTGAGCTACGCGATCGCGGCTTACTCTGCGTGACGTCACACGAGAGCTAGATGGCCTACTCTGTAGGTGGTGTTGATCCAGCACGCCTTCGTTGTTGCGTAGTGACAAGTGGGATCCCGCCCCGCTGGTACTGGCCGGCTGTCGCTGTTGCTTTTGCGGGCACGCGTCCTCTGGCGACTCCCCAAGGCCGCGGATCGACCGGTCCGCTGGCCGGCCGCCCCCTCTACTCCTTTTACAGCCGGCACGTAAAACGGCAGTAAAGAGTGGGCGGCCGTAAACAAAACAAGCCGCGCTACCTGCGCCACAGCCGCCGCCACAGGCACGCGCTACCACAACAAGGCTCCAGGCCGTACCGGGGGAACAGCCGCCACACCGCCTCCTGGCGGCTACACATAAATTTATCCATGTTGTGTGGACTGTTTTGAGGTCTGCGACTGTATTATAAACTTTTTGAAATGATTTATACTGCAGCAGTCACTTTTTCCCTAATATTTTTATTAGCACGACGCGTTTCGGCAGCAAGCTGCCATCATCGGGTGCATTTTACAGTCACACGTTCATTATTGTTTTGTGTTGTGGGTGCCAGTAGGTTTATGAAATAGTTGTATCTTCCTGAACAGGTTAAAACGTCCAGCCATAACCTCACTGGCACCCACAACACGAAACATTACAAAACAATAATGAACATGTAACTGTAAAAATGCACCCGATCATGGCAGCCTGCTGCCGAATCGCGTCGTGCTAATAAAAATATTAGTAAAAAGTAACTGCTTCAGTATAAATTATTTCAAAATGAATCGGTAGAGTCCGACCGATGCATGATTTGTGGCCGAAACAGTAACCGAAACTTCGGCTAGTCAGATGACATAAAAGTTTTCTGGGTGTTGTACCGCGTCATGATGTAAGAAGGCTATTACTTAAATAACCGACGTTTCGGCCAACGTTACAGTGGCCTTCATCTGGGTATATTGATGTGAGCTGGTTGTTACTACACTTTATATTACTTTCATTTAGACATTACGTCATATTTTTTTAAAAGCGACGGCTTTGTGAAACAAGCGGCAACACTTTCTGCGCAATCCAGCCCTAATTTTGAAAGAAAACGGCGGCCACATACAGCGCAAGCTGTGGCTGCTCTGTTCGGTCAATGGGACTGGGAAGCAGGGCCGGCTCTAGGGAGGGGCGAACCGAGCCGTCGCCCAGGCCGGCAGATTTTTGGGGGCGGCAAATTCCTGAATTTTTGTGTAGTTTAAATGTTTGTAAATCTATCGGACCAAACTGCGTGGTCATCAGTCCGTAGCTTACAAACTACTTAAACCTAGGTAATCTATATCTATATATAAAAGACTTGTGTGTGTACGTGCTGACAGACGTTTCTCCATGACCACATACTGCCACCCACTCGTGGTTGTGGTGGTAGGTAGCCCTTGGTCTAATGATGTTAGTAAGGCAGTTTGGTCGCGGTGCGTGGCAGTGGGTGAGTGTGACTAGCAAATATTCGCAAAATATGCAATAATTACTCTTAGGAAAAGCTATATACTCTGTGACTTACGAACTTTACGGTACGAGTCAAAATCTGTTTATTCTTTTAATCGTCAGACAATGTGGCCCTTTCAGACTTTAATAACGACGAGGAATATCAAATACGCAATTTTTTTAAATAGATCACATGTTTCCGTCAACCACACATTACCGACTATGAACAGAGACACAAAACAAAGATAAAAATCCAGATAGACTCAAAGATAAAAATACTCGTGGAACATTGATCACGGTCGTGGAAGCGTGGTGGAAACATAGACATACATTAATGAATGTCTCTTACGCCATAGATATTGATATGCCTGTGCCAGTAAGCTCACTGGTCTGTGAAAATCAGTGATCTTTGATACATATAGCCGCGACACTCTCTGCTGTGAAAGGAGTTATCGTTTAACAGCTGGCTCAAGAAAAACTATGCGACGCATCCCGGCGGCCTGTGATAATGTTGGCAACAGATGTTGAATAACGAGAATCATGTGACATCGTCATAAGCCAATGGCGTGACACGCAAATATTTTGTCGTGAAATCAAGCATACAGAAGGAACAGCAGTATTTATCTACACTCCATGTGGTTCGGTCATCTTTGCAACGATTTTATATCGTGTTATTGATGTTGCCAACATAAAAACACGAGGCCGCCAAGATAGAAAGTAAAATTTTACGGAGTCAGATACATCCGTTGTTGTCACATCTCATTATGACCAGCACTTTCACGCGAAACTCTTTTGTATAGTCTCATGATTCACACAGTCTTACAATTCATTCCAAATTCCTATTCAAGAAGATATTTGTGAAAACTGTTACAAATCAGTATTCGCACTTATCCAATATCGTTTTCAGAAATGTAGTTTGCCAGTCGCTTTCAGCGCTGCTGTTGCAAAGTGTAACAAAATTCAGAATAACGACGCATTATTACTATTTCTCATCTCATTGATAGCAGTGTTCACAGAAGTTCACGCCAAACATACAATTACACACTGCAGTCTTAACTTGATGAACACAACCTAACATTGATTTTACGTCGTTACTTTAATATCACTTTTTGTATGAAAACCATTATGAGTATTCATGGTTTTCGACATTTTGGCTAAGAGAACTGAGTTCATTGACAGAGCGATCCAACAAGGATTTTGGTTTTGCTGACCTAGGTCCGAAACCCTAAAAAAAAAAAAAAAAAAAAAAAAAAAAAAAAAAAAAAAAAAAAACACGATATACATAGGTTAACAACCGTTGCGAAGCACGGGCGTATAAGCTAGTCTAATCTACGGACAAACGCGCACACACACCCATGCCGCAGGGAGGACTCGAACCTCCACGGCGAGCAAACGCGCGCTCCGCAGCGAGACGCTTTAGACCGCTCGGCTACTCCACCGCGGCTTTTATGTAGTTCCGATAGCAAGGCAATGAAACGTGGAAGTGTCTTGCATAAATGTAGAAATGTGAAAATAAGTCGGAAATACGAAATGTTACAGATTGACAGACATTGATACGGACAACAGTGATATGCGTCACCCTACAAGCAAAGTAAACGTGCAAGGTTACTGTGTAGAAGGTTGAGCCAATGTGTTGGGCAGCGTTCGGGTGCTTCCGCGTGACGTCCCTGTGGATTGTGAGAAGCAGTAGAAGGGCGAGGTGTATTATTGCTTTCGGCTACGGCTCTGTTCCGTTTAATTAACATTAATTTAAGAAAACAAGTACGATATAAGTGTAAACGCAAAGGAACAGAACGCTACTATTTACTACGGCCTGAAAACTCTTATATTGATATCTAGTAATGAAACTGTAAAACTGTATGTTGCAGGCCCCTTGACATTTGTTGTATTCTGTGAGATTGCCGCTGCTTTGATCTTAAAGATACATTCACTGCAAAGAGACGCATGAGTGTAGTATGTGAAAATAAGACGTCATATTTGAATAAAGCTGAAAAAGTCGAAAAATGAGTGTGTGTGTAAGGGGGGGGGGGGGTGCGGCGGCGCTTGAAATTTTTGCACGGGGCGGCAAATCGCTGGGGCCGGCCCTGCTGGGAAGTACTTACGATGGACCATACTCCCCGTAGTTAAGTCCTTGTGACTTTAATTTGATTCCGAAGATGAAGGAACCACTTCGTGACATTCGCTCCAGCAAGAGAACAGGCTCTGCTAACGGTATACTACGCCTTCTGCATCGCTGGCAACGGGTTCTATACACCACACATGTGACTACTTTGAAGGACAGTAACAGGTGCAAACATGTAACGCTTTTTTATGGGTTGTGAATGATTAGTAGCCACTAGTATGTCGAACCAAAATATCCTCTAGTTACCAGTGAATATGCAATTAAAATTGTTGTAGTATTTTTGTTGATCAAACCGAACAGTTTTAAATCAAAAAAATTAAATTACGATATCGTCTTTTATCCGTGATCCAATTATGAATAAATAAAGCCTGAGTGTTGCCAAAACCTGCGCTCAAGTTACTTGTGAAAATATCATGAAAATTTCTCGAGTAGTTTCGGAGATAATCGTTTTCAAACAGGTTAACAACACAGACGATCGTTTTACAAGATTACTTGGACTTTATACTGCAAAGACGAAGCAAGCTTGTCTCAGTTCGAGAGTACGTGCGTTTGACTTAAACTGCGCTGCAGAAGCCTGCGCGTATATAGAAACAGTAATTTAGACGGAAGCGCAGCTCGCGAAGATGTATAACACGCCGTCGGCACTCGCTGCAGACTTCACTCGCACACTAAGCGGTGTTTATTGGCGGCTTTTAAACCGGATCGCGGCCACATTTGGGCGCTGCCGCCCGTGAGTTCGCGGCTCTCCCTAGCGGGCTGTCAGCCGACTGCGGTTCCCACACAACAGGGCCGGCCTACCAGTCCGGTCAACACGACTCGCCAATTAGAGGTAGCGGCCCCACACCCTGGAAGCCGCCACTTTTGTCTGTGACGCTGCGCACCGCCGCCTTCTCCTTACTCACCTTTGGAGACACTACTTTGTTCCCACCAAAATACAGAGCCACTGTCGCTATCGCATTTTGGACATGGTTGTGTGCGCATTACAACAAAACGAACAACATTTCTCACCAATATAAAGGGCAGTTCCGGATGCATGATTCGTTAGAAAGGGACGGAGAGGGAGAAAGAGGGGATTGGATTTGATTTGATTTTTTCAGGGAAGCCAAAACAGTCTTGGTCCAACCCGCCACTGCCCCCACCGAAACTAAGTTTATTGTGCGGTATCGCTCCCTGTATGTCTAGTAAAGCCAACTAATGCCCTTGAACAGTGCAAGGAGTCCCTTTACCAGTTCTTTATTAGACACAATTTCTTCGGGTCTGGTTGTCCCAAATGTTCTGTGCCTTTTACTCTCCAATGCAATGCATTCGAAGATTAGATGTGATGCAGTTTCATCACCGTCATTACAGATCCTACATTTAGGGTCCTCTTCTGTTATTCCCATTGCATGTAGGTGTTTTTTGACATTCCCATGGCCTGTCACCAATCCAACCATGGGTCTAATCTCTCTCCTCTTCAGACCCAGGATTGCAGAGCTTCTTTTAAAACATGGCTTTGGCTTCATTACCTTGCCATGTTTTTGTTGATGGACTTTGGTCCAATATTCTACGTGCTGTCTTCTGAGCCAGTTACGTAGCTCCAATTTGATCATTGCCTTGGTGATTGTCAGGACAGGTTCCGGTCCAATAAATGGAGTCTTTGCCCCCATCCTGGCTAATCTGTCGTCATGTTCGTTGCCACTGATCCCCGAGTGGCCAGGGACCCACAATAGGTTTACTCTATTGCTTTCCCCTAGATCCACCAGAACCCTGTAACATTCTGCAACAATTTTAGACCTTGTTGCAGGAGCTGCCAGTGATCTCAGGGCTGCCTGGTTGTCTGAATAGATATAGATGCTACAATCTTTGTAGCACCTACGCAAATTCTCCTCCACACACGCCCTGATGGCAGTGATTTCCGCCTGGAATACTGAGGACAGTTTCCCTAGAGAAATGACGCCCTCCAGTCTTGGCTGCACCCCATATACCCCGGCCAGGGGAGTGGAACGAGGGGTACGGACATATCAGAACGTTACCGTCCATATTTCTGCCGCCGTAACTTGCGCCATTCCAACTACAAACGTACCATACCGTGTATATGTACCTTTTTAACAATACTTTCAGTTCGGATCCGTAGTCCAGTGGACAGCGTGGTAGATTGCCACGCAGGGGGCCCGGGTTCGATTCCCGATCGGCTTGGAGATTTTCTCGACTCGGGGAGAGGGCGTTGTGTTGTCCTCGTCATCATTTCATCGTCATCGACGCACAAGTTGCCCATGTAGTGTCACCTAATGACTTGCACCAGGCAGGCCGAACACGATCCCAGCTTGGCCACACGTAATCATCAATAATATGTTCGGTACCACAGATGTAGAGTGCCAGATTAAGAATCCAAAGGTTTCGGTCAGAGGCCTAGCTGCCCTCTGTAGAAAAGGGGGAAAAAATCATCGAACAGCAAGGAACAAACACGATCATCGACCGCAAAAAACAGAACGACGAACAAAAAGAAAGCTCACGGTACGTCTTTCTCCTCTGGCAGTGTTGTTGGTGTGAAAAATACCGGTTTGGTTGGGAATCCCCGTTAACCTACAGGTGCCCCTATAAGTGGCTGGGTAAGTCAGTTCGTCATACAATGTAAACGAGGCAAAAAAGAGGTATCATTAAAACCTTGGTGGATAGAGCCAACAAAATTTGTGAGCCAGTTTACTTGGAGGAAGAACTAAATCACTTAAGGTCGGCCTTCAACAAAAATGGATATGGTGCCAAGGAAATTGATCGAGCTCTCCATCAAAGAAGAGAAGAATCCAGAAGTGTTGAGCAACAACGAAAACAATCTGGTAAAGTTTTTCTGCCGTACATTAGCAGGATTACCGATCGAATCGGGAACGTATTGGCCAAGCATGGCGTCGAAATCATCTACAGACCCACAAAAAAGATAAAAGAATATTTGAGATCAGCAAAAGACGCACGTCACCCCCTAGCAACACCTGGGGTTTATAAAATTCCTTGCAGCTGTGGTAAAGTATATATTGGTGCAACAAAAAGAAGCGTCAACACTCGCATATCTGAACATAAAAGGAACTGTCGTCTGGGCTACATGAAAAAATCGGCAGTGGCTGAACATATTTTTCAAAAAGGAAATCATGAAATAAAATTTGAGGAGACGAGAGTTTTAGCTAGGACATCTCAGTAGCATGCACGTATGTACAGTGAAGCAATAGAGATCCACAAACACCAGAATAATTTTAATAGGAAAGAAGAAGGTCTGAAATTAAATAAAATATGGATGTCGACACTGCACCAACAAAACGACAATCGATTATTTTTAATCGATAATGACGACGTCATCCAGAGATAGTTACAAAGTCAGCATCACGTGACGTATGGTGGCGCCCTCTATGCCCTCTATAAATGCGAGATCCCCTCGGCCCACAGTGGCAGTAGCCGGAAGACCATTGAAGATGTCTCCCGCAGTTGGAGACGAAATGTCGGGAGGAAGTTTTACATCTGGACCACGGCCCAACAGCCCGGAAATTTTACCTTAAGTCAGTTCAGTTCGAAGGTCGGAGGAAGGCAACGGCATACCAACTCCAATTAGAACCACGCCTAGTAAACCACTGTGGTGTTCAAACCAATATTCGGATTGTTGGCTGCTTCACGTTCTTTTTTAAATACATTTTCATGTAGTTATTAGAAATCTCGGACAGCCATAGATAATGCACAAACAAACAAAAAGAAACGCATGACATTTTGCCCTTGCGTAGGTATAATAATAATATTCTCGTGTGCCTCATTGCCCCGGTGCAAGTCTTTCAATTGGACGCCACTTCGGCGACTTGCGTGTCCCTAACCTACCCCAGTTATCCAACCAGGGAAAGGGGACGTACAGCTTAACGAGGAATCCGAACCACGTGTCGTTTCTGGTGACTCCTCACATCGTTGAGAGGTGAGAGATGGGTTAAAGTGCAGACTAAAAAAAATCCGAAGTCCGACCGGGTTTCGAACCCGCGACCCTTCGGTTTCCAGTCGAGCGCTTCAGCCTTTTTTTTATGGGGATTCATGTCCTTGCGGACACTGATCGTGTTTGTTCGTTTTGGTTCTATGTGTTCTTTGGCTCAGCTTTTTTTATTACAGAGAGGGTTCAGCCCTCTGACCGGGCGCGCTGAGCCACGGCGCCCGGCATCCCAAGACCACCGGGTCCGACCATGCGTAGGTGAACGGAAGAATGGCGGTTCCGTGGGCCGACGCAAGGACCGAGCAGTGCCTGGCCTTCCTCGAGCAGCAGGACCCACCGACGTTAGGACGAAATAAATTCGTGGCCGCACAAGTGCTGTTCTGTGTACCTGTCAATACAGCGCGCGCACGCCTTAAGAATGGCAGCACATAAAAACAGAGGCCAGTCGACAGCGGCGTGCGACAATTTACTGCCGCACGAGGAGCTGGACCCAACTGAGAGTCCAGGGGACCGAGTCCAGCGCCGCGGCCGTAATCTCAGTCGCGGTGGCCTCCCCCATTCTTCAGGCGCCGTCAGCTCCGGGGCCCCGTTAAGCTGTCCCCAGCACAGACCGCCCTATCCCACCTCAGCAGTGACAATACGAGCGCGTCGCCTTAACGCGACATTGTGAGGACCCCACGATGGCAGAAAATTTATTAGCTGTCCGCGCTACAAGACAGAATAGGTTCCCCCTTATCGCGCTCGCTTTAGTCTTAATACTCTCTGCGGGGACAAATATAGCCTGACTGCCTCTCGGCGACTCACGCCAGTATTTTTCCTCGCTCGTTTCCAGTCCTTGAACAGTCTCGAAAAAACAGCCAAGGTCTATCCAGTTGGAGTTGCAAACAATGAAGTATCGGAAAATGGATACTCATCCGCAAAAAGACAGTATTATCCAACACAAGCGTTGATCACAACCTAAATTTACATCCCCAAGCTACGGCACGGTGTGTGGCGGAGGTTATTTTGTGCAGTAATATAATTTCCTCTTCATCCTGCCCCAATGGCGCATGGTTCGAGGGAAAAACGAGAGCTCCGTGGTGCTTTACCTTCATTAATTTTATCCTCGTGGTCTTTTCGCGAGATGTTTGTAGGAAGAAGCAATATATTGGACGAATCTTCGAGAAACGTACGCTCAAGAACTCTGTCAGTAGCCCACGCCGCAATGCAGATCGACTGTCTTGCAGCATCTGTAACTGAAGTTCCTTGCTTAATAAATCTGTGCCGCGGTGGAGTAGCCGAGCGGTCTAAAGCGTCTCGCTGCGGAGCTGGGTTTGAACATAACTCGAACTGTTAGAACAATTTACGTCACAGTTTGGGAAATCTCGGGATTTGTACCTCCTTGGTCCGAACATTCGATCAGGAGGTACTATCACTGCGATTTGCAGCGATGACATTCATTAAACTTTACGGCGCTGTGTGGTAAACTATTTATGAAGAAGATAGTATCGTTAATCTACTATGGGAATTATTAAGTGTGAAATGCAGACTTTAGTAACTTCTAGGGTGCAGGTCATAGCTAAAAACAGCGCGAGAACGATAGCAATCGCGATTTAAAATTGCAGTGCTGCGATTTAGCGACGCCTGTTGATACTACGTACGCAGAAGCTCATGCAGTGTTTATTCCGTGGTCGCAATTATAGTTTATTTTTATATGATTTCTTTCTGTTATTGGGTATTAAATTTCTAATGTTTTTCCTATTTCATCTCTTTTAACCTTGTTTTCAAGGCTATTAAAAGGTGGTAATATCTTTATCTCTTACTGTACTGTATTTACAGCAAATGGAATGGACATTTACAACCTTTTATCACATTAAACGTAATTTCTACTTACGGAGGATTCACAGTCATGTAACATACTTCCAGAAACAACATATTTTTCCTTTGAGTGTTAGCTTTGCAGTAATTTGATGCAGTAGCTCTGTTATAGTAGCAGATATTTTGAATTTTGATTATCAATGGATCATGTCTTGTAGTGTTATCGGACAGGTCACGTATGCACTGTTTTAAACTATACAGTTTTTCATAGTGATTCCTTTTTTACATGTACTTATACCTCCTTTGCAATTACTTCCGAACAAATCAATAACCCGATAACTTCAAAATTTTCTGGGTACCGTTTCAGGTACGCAGCGCTAGTCATTTATTATCTGAGTGCTCAATACTGTAACGCGTTCTCCACTGTATTGCGAAATCTCGAGCGTGTTCGAACGCGAGTATCGTTTGCCCAGTCCTACCGTCTATCGTTACCAGCTGGTATTGTTCCCACACCAGCGAATATTATTCACTTATTGGTCCAACGAGTTTTTGTAGATTACTTTCCTTGCTGATAGACTACAGTCGCTGCGGACTCTTACAATGGATCTGGCACCTTTCTTTCCCGCCACTGAATCTGTATGTCCGTTCCATTTCAAATCATTCCGTATGCATACTCCAAGATATTTTATGGAAGTAACTGCTTATGGTACTTTGTCTGTAATTGTTTGGTCTTACAGTAAAGGATCTTCTTTCTATGTACGTATTCGCAAAACTTTACATGCATTTATACTGAGGGTCAAGTGTCACTCCCTGCAGTGAGCATTGAATACGCTGCAGACCGTCCTGCATTTTGCCACAGTTTAAGAGTACTGCGGCTTCTTTGAATACTACAGCATCGTCCACGAAATGCCTCATGGAACCTCTGAATTTATCTACGAAGTCATTTATATACAGGGTGTAACTAAACATGTGAGATAGCTCCATAAATTCGATAGAGGACCTACAGGAAGCAGAACGTGTTCTGTGCACATATGGTTTATTTCCTATTTGTTACAGGCACTTCAGTATGCAGGTTGGATATTTGTGTAGATGCAGTGTAATTTACTACGCATAGATCTCTACAGAAAATGCTCAAAATGGCAACTGTAATGACTGAAAATGTATTGTGATCACCAAAACATGAGATTTTCCCAGCCTGGTAATAACCAAAATCCACATCGTCGACTAGAGATAAACTGTGCATATGCAGAATACATCCT
Organism: Locusta migratoria; assembly: GCA_026315105.1. Classification (NCBI taxonomy): domain Eukaryota; kingdom Metazoa; phylum Arthropoda; class Insecta; order Orthoptera; family Acrididae; genus Locusta; species Locusta migratoria. The sequence continues at coordinate 247,789,275 of CM048748.1, forward strand.
TTGATGTTCTGGAGGCAGCAGAGATAAGTACACAGAACGAAAACTTAACTTTAACTTGTACAGAAACCAAACTACGGCTGTTAAGACTGGTCGAATCACATAAAAGGAAATCAGTAGTTGAGAAAGGAGTCATGGATGTATCCACCGTCCGTCTTATTCAGTCTTTACTTTTAGCAAGTACTAAAGGATACCAAGGAAAAATTCGGAAAGAGGATTACAATTCAGAGAGGAGAAATAAAAACTGTAAGATTAGCCAACAAAGGGCTAATTCTGCTAGAGGTGACAAATGACTTAGAAGATCAGTTAAACGTAATGAAGCCGGCCGCGGTGGCCGAGGGGACTGAGGCGCTTCAGTCACGGTCTGCACGGCCACTACGGTCGGGGATTCGAATCCCCCCTCGGGCATGGATATTTGTGCCGTCCTAGTTCGTAAGTAGTTCATAAGTAGTTTGTAAGTTTAGGGACTGATGACCCCGTAGTTAAGTCCCATAACATTAAAAAAAAAAAAAAAATAATGTAATGAACAACATATTGAAAACGGGTTACAGGATGAATATCAACAAAAGTGAAACATGCTTAATGGGGCGTAGTCCAGTTAAATTAAGTGATGAAAACATAAATAAATAAGACACTGGAGGTAGTATGAGAATAGTGCTACTTGGGAGGAAAAGTAACTTCAAAGGCTAAAGTAAAGTGAATGTAGATTATCAATACTGAGTCAAGTTATCGTGGTAAAACATAAATACAAATATCGAAATTAAATTTAAATTTCAGGATATCCATCTTGGATTACGAACTGCAACTGTACTGTAGATTGACGATTTATTTCCTATAAATGTCTAACTAGCTACATTTATGGATTTTTATTCGTTTATAACTAGTTTTCGAACCACTGTGGGCTCATCATCAGTGGAGATGTTACAAAATTATTGTTTATTTGCCAAGTGTAGTTAGATGTTGTGATGGTATTTCAGGGAAATGACAGAAGTTTAGTAACAAGGGGAACAAAACGTTATGTTGTGGTATTATATATGTACAAGAAAACATAACCTAAGGATTTTGTTCCGTTTGTTTTCGGTCCCCAATTGCCAAAACCACCATCACAGAGTCTCAATATACTTGGTGTAAGAAAATACAGGGTGTTTATAAGTGAATATCGGGGTTTTAACGGTTTATAATATTTATTATATTAAACCTACAGTTATAAATGATATGTCAAATGAAAGAGCAACTCGAATGGTTTTAACCAAGAACCTTATAAATGTTCAATGTGAGCACCATTTTTCACATGGAAAACATAAAGTCTATAGCCTAGTTCTTCCCAAACGTTCATAAGTGTGTCGTCAGTGATTGTAGCAAACAATTGCTTCAATCTGGTTTCTTAATTCATGGAGGTCATAAAAATATTTTTAAAGCTTATGGGGTCATCAGTCCCTAAACGTACAAACTACTTATGAACTAGCTTATACTAAAGACAACACAAACATCCATGCCCGAGGGACGATTCGAACCTCCGACGCGGGAGGCCTCGCGATCCGCAACGTGGCGTTCCAGACCTCTCGGCTACTCCCGCGCGGCTCAGGAAGATCAGCTGGTAGCAGGAGCACGTTTACACGATCCTTGATGAAGCCCCGGAACAAAACATCGCGTGGCGTTAGGGCGGATGAACAGTCTCTTCACTAACTTACTGTAGGGTGACGATTTACAGTGATGATAATATTATCAATATTTTCTCACAAAAGCGAATTTCTTTTAGCGTCATTGTATACGGTATGGATGTTCTACCAAATGGTAACATATGAAAATTTGGTAGAACATCCATACCGTATACAGTGACGCTAAAAGAAATTCGCTATTGCGAGAAAATATTGATAATATTCCCTAACTCTTGGTTGTCCCGGGCTCTTTTCCCTTTACAAAGGCAGCTGGTCTCTAAACTGATGATACCATCTACGAATGTTATTATCAATTGGAGGCTCACAACTAAACTTCAGCCGGAATGCTCGTGGCACAGTAACAACAGTTTTGGTCTTTGCAAACTGCAAAACACAAAGGGCTTTCTATTTCTGTTCCCTAATCGCCATATTTGCTACGGCCGCTATCTAGTAGATTGCGGCGGAATCATTGTGGGCTGCACATGCGCACTGATGCCAAACAAAACTTAGTTGGCCAGCCGCAGTGGCCGTGCGGTCTGCGGCGCGTCAGTCACTTCTGCGCGCCACTACGCCCGGGGGTTCGAATCGCCCCTCGGGCTTGGATATTTGTGCCGTCTTTAGTATTAGCTAGTTCGTAAGTAGTTTGTTAGTTTAGGGACTGATGGCCCCGTAGGTAAGTCCCATAAGCTCTACAAACTTTTGAAGATTTTGAAAACTGAGTTGCTCTTTCATTTGACATAACATTTATAACTGTAATATTAATATAATAAATATTATAAAGCGTTATTTATAAACACCCTGTATAACATTCTGTAACATCGTCACTGACAACGAGCCTGCAGTGGCTCGAAAACTAGTTATGTAAGAATGAAAAACATCCATAAAAGCAGCTGGTCGCATATTTACACCAAAATAAATAGTGAATTTAAAATGAAAGGTTCAGAAGCAATTCTCTTCAGTGTAACTTTACAGGGAAGTGAAACTAGCACAGGTAACAAACAGTACAGGGAAGAAACTTCTTATGTGAGCTACAGAAGAGTGCTGGAGATTACAGACGTACATAGAATTACCACTGAGGAGATACTTAATGTAACTAAACAACAGAAATTTATGTCGTAACTTGACTGGAATATCGGAGAACACAGTAAGGTCCAGATAATTTTCTCGGGTTGGGAGACGAAAGCTTGACAGCAATCAACAGGTTCAAAAGTGGAAGGCCAAAATCTGAAAATACTTAGATGATCAGCTTATAAAATATGACATGACCAGATAATGGTGGAATAGTCCTCCGAAAGCGGTCGTCTTTAAATAAATAGTATTTCCTGATCTTGGCGTTCCACTTTTGAAGAATATTAATCTATCAGATCGTCTCTAAAACCTGTGATGTCAGATAACGTCAAGCTCTTATGACTCCAGGGTGTATCAGTTACAAAAATGCACAGTATACGTTAGCGGCTGGCCGCGGTGGCCGAGGGGATGGATATTTGTGCCGTCCTACTTCGTAAGTAGTTCATAAGTAGTTTGTAAGTTTAGGGACTGATGACCCCGTAGTTAAGTCCCATAAGCTTAACAAACATGTGAACACAAAGGCTGGGGTCGGCCGTGGGAAACGTAGCCCCATCCTGTAATGGGTCACCACAAGTGTCTTCTGAAAAGCCGGCCGCGGTGGCCGAGGGGACTGAGGCGCTCCAGTCACGGTCTGCACGGCCACAACGGTCGGGGGTTCGAATCCCCCCTCGGGTATGGATATTTGTGCCGTTCTTAGTAATAGTTGGTTCATAAGTAGTTTGTAAGTTCAGGGACTGATGACCCCGTAGTTAAGTCCCATAAGCTATACAAACATTTGATTTGTCTTCTGAAATACGATCTCCTTCCATCGTCTCTGCAGTGCCAACTTCAGAGTCAGGACCTGTAAACGATCTCAACCATGGATCGAAACCTGTCACGTTAAAAAAAGGAAACGAAAAAAGAAAAAAATTGGCGATGTAATTTTCTATAAATTTCTTTCGGCGAACAATACTTGACTAGAATAGAGGAACCGATAGTGGTACTCAAGGTACCCTCCGCCACACACCGTCGAGTGGCTTGCGGAGTATGGATGTAGATCCAGATAGCTACTTGTTCAAATGATTTCAAACTCATTAAAAAAATAATGACGGGATTCGAAATGTGGACTCTACAATTTAATGATTATCAATTTACAGTTATGCCGATGTGACACGGTGACTGTCGGAAACTTTGCCGATAAAATACTTAATCCTTTAAATGCGAGGTTAGCGCGACAGTGCCTCAGCGAACAGTATGTGCAAATGTTCAAATATTTGTAAACCTATTGGATCAAACGGCTGTGGTCATCAGTCCCTAGACTTACAAGTTACTTAAACCAACTTTCATTAACACTTTCGCTGCGGCTGACGCTATCCTACATTGAACGTGGACGCTTATAAGCGTCAGACGCAGCTAAAGAGAACACACTAACCCATGCCCGAGGGAGGACTCGAACCTCCAAGCGAACGGCCGCCCAATCCATAGTATGACGTCTTACACCACACGACCACTCCGCGGGGCTGAATAGTATGGGCCGGCGCCCCCTGCCTCTGAGTACTGCGTAATTCTTCCACACATAAAAGTTTACCGTCAGGTATTCGTTTTCGAATTCCTGTTTCAAAAGTACATCTTGTGTTCTTGTTTGTAAACAGTCCCTTGGAGGACGAGCATTACAATGTTTTTTTACAAATCAAATGTTCAAATGTTTGTATAGCTTATGGGACTTAACTACTTATCAACTAGCTTATCCTAAGGACGGCACAAATATCCATGCCCGAGGGGGAGATTCGAACCCCCGACCGTAGTGGCCGTGCAGACCGTGACTGGAGCGCCTCAGTCCCCTCGGCCACCGCGGGCGGCAATGTTTTTACCTCATCACTTGTAGTGTCCTGCCAACAGCGAACTTTAGAGCTCGGTGCTAAATTTGGATGAGAAGATACTAACTGTTGTGCATGTATGTTGATCTGTTCGGCTGTTTTGCACAAAGCATCATCCGCAATACACCCAAAGTAAGTCATCTCGGCATATTGTATCAGAGGCACAACTGTAAATGTACTACCTCTGAACAAATGTTCATTACGAATTGAAGTAGCACGCACAAATGCCCTAGGTACCGTCTATTGCAGTAGTGTCTCGTCGTGAGTTTCTTCTGAATCGAAGTCATTTTCACTAGACTCAACATCCGTATCTTGGAAAATTTTCAGAACTATCACTGAAATTATCGTCACTTTATGAAAGAAGTTGTTCTATCTCTCTATCTGACAAACGCCCTAGTTTCGCCATTACAAAATGTCACTCAATAACTCGGCTGCTTAACTGGACGCAAACTGTCGAGGCGCGGCCAAGAACAAACTGTCATAATTAGCCCAGAATAAGCTGTGTTGCCTGATGAGAGCTGCCGTGTAGTTGACGAATCTCATCTAATACCACAGTTGTAATGTCAGCGAAATCTCATCATTCGCACAAGCTACTAGCCATAGAACGCGACGGACGCATATATCCGTCATTCGCGCTTACAAGATAATTAAATTTTTTTTTTTTAAAAATTAAAGAATTTGATATCCATGTGGTCTCCTCCTTAGCGATTGTCGTCGTCGTCGTTGTCGTCATCATCATCATCATCGTCATCATCATCATCATTAGAGACGAGAATTCCATGCAAACACGTGCTTTTTATAGAATCATTAGACACAACTAAATTATAGTACCTCAGATTAAGTGACAGCTGCACTAGTCGCGTGGAATTAAACCTGACTAGCAAATTCACTTCTTCTGAGCCAGTGCAAAAAAGTGGTTGAATTAATAATAAATTCGGAAAAATAATTCTTCACTTGCTTGTGCTTCATAAGTAGTTTGTAAGTTTAGGGACTGATAATCCCGTAGTTAAGTCCCATAAGCTGTACAAACATTTGAACATTTTCTCCAATGTTCCTCTTGGGGTATGTAGTACTGCAGCTTCAGTTACCCTTAGACATGCGTTGAGCATGGTCTTTCCTGTTCAGTCGGTATTTTTCAATATTTACATCTGCTCTAATATCAATATTTCTTTTATGGTCCAGCAATGAATATCCTGCGTCAAAGTGGAGGGGATTCATTTATGGTGACTGGATTCTTCGTAATGGATCAGATGTTCAGGTACAACATTCAGTACCACGCAACAGCAAATCCAGCGCTATCACTTTGTAGGGCTCTTTTAGCGTTTCTTTCTTTACGTTTTAATGTACGTTGCACTGTGCAATAGAAATTTCTGAATCCGGCGAATTCGGTTTATTAAATATATTACAATAAATATTTGAAGTATGGTTGTAGGCCCCTACGTAAATCCTTTTCTGTTGATTTTCTACGCTCTGAATTTGTACTCATTCTTTGTCAACAGACAAATTCAATGCTCAATTTTTTAAATGTAATGAGTCAGCACTTGTGAGGAAACCAGGAGGAAGGGAGATAAAGGTTTTAACTTCACGTCTACAGCGTGGTCACTAGAAACGGAGCACAAGCTCTGATTGATTTGTTAGGTAGTGACCTTTCAAAGGAACTATCCCAGCACTTGCCTGGAGTGATTTAGGGAAATTACGAGAAACCTAAATCTGAACGGCCGGACTTGGATTTGAACCGCTGTAGTCTCGAACGCGAGTGCAGTGTACTACTGGTGTACCACTCCGCTCGTTTCAGTATTTGTGTATCTTTGCAAACTGAACCCGGATACTAGCCTTTCGTGTTAAGTGCCCTCTCTGAACTCTCAAAGCCTTGAAAAATTGTGATGGAAAGCAGGAACTCAAGCTCCAGTCCAAACAAGTTTTAAAAAACGCACAAAACTCAAACGACGGTTCTAAGCAGTTAACGACAGAACATTAACACATCGCAAAAGGAAAAATATCAGCGCATTGGAAGGAAGAAGTCATTTCTAACTACGCATCTGAAACTATTCCACGGGTCGATGACCCACCTACGGATCGTTCTCTTTCCTTCGCGGCATGCGGTACCATGCAGGAATATCGCATAGCTGACGTTAGTAGTGCGTCAGGTAAACAAGTGACTCACGCGAGAGGGGCACGGTCAGTGGGTGATGTCACTCATCTGACGCGACGGCCAGAAACGCGCAGTCTCCACAAACCAGTCCACCTTCTGATCTCAGGGTTTCACAGCGTACACGAAAACAAACTTTTCGAGAGGAGACGTCCCCTCTGTTCGTCTGCGAGTTGTTCCATTGGTTTCACGAAAATACCGGAATGTTTCCTCAACCAGACTGCCACAGATTTTCTGTTCCATTGTTGTAGGTATGAGGCAATAAACAGACTCAATCTAAGTTTCCCTTTCCCCCTCTTGCACACGACATGGAACGTTCCATCCTCTCGGCGTCGCTCAAAGTTCCGCTCTTAGCGGAGAGTGACATGTCATAAATTACACGGCTGTTGATTAATAAAGATAAATTTACCATGTACCGATCACGCAATTACAGTCGAATTTATCACGTGATCATTCGAGAATGATCAAAATTAATTCGGAACACATCGTATAGATCAGAGCAATACTTGAAAACAAATGCGAGAGTGATATTTCAAATCCATTTAACAGGAACAAGATTGGAGAAAATTATATGCTGGCCATGGGTGGGCCCACCATTGTTGAAATTGCCTACAACGGATAAAGCCTTCCAAAACCCCAGACATTTAGGTCAAATCGGATCATCTTCCCGGAAACGTAAGGCAGCGATTACACATAAAAAACGCTAAGACTTAGTATCTTCATAAATATGAATTATTCAAACTAATGTTTATTTTATTTCATTTAAAAAAATATCTTACTCAACTTTGACTGTAAAAGTGATTTTTCACTATTGCAATTTCCTTACGGCCATTATCAAGCGGTAAGTAAGTCTGACTTTTCAAAATTTACTCACCTTAGCCATATTAGATGCGCTGCCTGCCAGGTACACGGACTGTAATGAAACATTCGTCTATTTCCAGTCTGATGATGCGCTAACAGCGCGAAACGCGTAATTGAAATCAATAGTGGGTCGGATTCGCCCCGCTGGCCGTCTGTTACCCCTGTCCCCCTCTTTCTCCATACCTTAAACTGTACGATTTTCTAGTTAATAGCGATACATTCACCCTGTTTACATGGGCTCCCAAAACCGGATTTCGTAAACCGATTTCCCAATTCCGCTTTTGGTTGGCCATGTAAACACTCCAAAATCGCTTCTGGAAATCCACTTCTCTAAAGCGGTTTTTCAGTTCCACAATCTATTTTCGTGCTCACGTAAACGCAACCGTTTTTTAAGCGTTCTTGGCTTATCAGATTGTGTTTTCTAGTTAAGAATTTTCTGCACATATGGAAAGAGTAATATTTTCTAATGTGAGATAAAAGTATAAATATTAGAGTGAACATAATAATGTGTATTTAAATAAAGAAAAATAGCGACTGTGCGGACTAAATCAGGAACTGAATCAGCTGTTTTTCAGCCGCCATATTAACCGGGCTAGGAAATCCGATTCACGCTAGGCCATGTAAACACTAGAGCGAAAGACGGTTTACGAAAATTTGTTTTCGTCTTCCGGAAGATGTGTTGCATGTAAACGTAGTGATTGTGATGTAGATAGACGCTAGGTAACGAACGGTGGTGAGTATCTCAGTTTGGAATGTTCACATACCTGCCAACCTTCAAAACTTAAAAATCAGGAGATCCTGTTTAAAAAAATCTGGAGATTCTTCAAAAAAATCAGGAGATACGTTCTGTCAAAAACTGCGGCGCACTTTACTATAAACCTTAAGATAACTGATTTAAGCCTTTTCCTGTCATCTCACAACACTACATAATGACTACAAAGGGACACTTGAATTAACCCAAATGTTGAATACATTTTTATTTGTAGCCAGTCCAGGTTTTTTTTTTTTTTTTTTTTTTTTTTTTTTTGTGCTATACTGCTACCAGGGAACATTTTATGAACCAAGTGACCCACATGTTCATCGCATTTAATTGGTAAATGGTACTCTAAAATAAACAATGCAAATAAGCACTCTGCATATATATCACATGAACACTTTCACTTTTCTCAACAATTTAGGTCTTTTACTTTTACTCTCACACTTTTCATTTTCTTTGCATGTATTCCGGTAAATCGCTTTTTCTATCATGTGATGTGGAAATATCACTTTGACAAAGAGTACAAAATACAAATAATGTTCCGAAAATTGCTTAAAAAAGGGATAATATTTTTTGCCATGCTAGAACACATACCACAAAATTGAAATCCCATAATCGCGTGCCGGCCGCGGTGGCCAAGGGGACTGAGGCGCTCCAGTCACGGTCTGCACGGCCACTACGGTCGGGGGTTCGAATCCCCCCTCGGGCATGGATATTTGTGCCGTCCTTAGGATTAGCTAGTTCATAAGTAGTTTGTAAGTTTAGGGACTGATGACTCCGTAGTTAAGTCCCATAAGCTTAACAAACATTTGAACATTTTGAACATAATCGCGTAAACTAGCTGTTTACACAAAAGTTGAATTTCTGCAATATGTGTATGAAACTTATGCTCCTAACTATCCACTCGAAAGGTTTCCAGCGATTAAAACCCACTGAAGTGATATCACCTATATGTACAAAGACAAAACAAAACATTCAAAAAGAGCACATCGAAACACTACAAGTGTATTTGCAAATACGCGGAAAGACAGAAATAATCGTTATACAAGTCAAGCGCAGCTCCTAATCTCTATGAATTTCTATACGTATTTAAAGTGATAAATGAACAAAGGACTTTTGACCATTGCCATAAAACGAATCTTGGGTTTCAAGATATAAGCTAAAATCGGGAGAGATAACGGCAAAATCAGGAGGAGGAAGAAAAAGTGAAATATCAGGAGCTTCCTGCCTAAATCGGGAGAGTTGGCAGGTATGTGTTCAATATCGCGACGGTGTCCGGCCAGAGGCTGGTCTGTGACAGGGCGAGAGCTATTAGCGGGCTGGTGCCACACTGTCGCCGCAGGCCCCTTCTGCAGTGAGGCGGCTGGCGGCTGCACAAAGTGCCGCTTGTTTGTTTGTCTGTCAGTCACACAAGGCCGCCGACTCCGACCCGTCTTCTCCAGGAACACCGTGGGTGTCGTAACGGGACGGTGGGCTACCTGGGCTGTCCGTTACCAGCTCGTTCACCTTTCCCAGGCGTCGGAAACAAACCAGGCGCCTCCATGTCGCCTGCTTGGATTCCCTTTCTGTCTGGGCCAGTGGACGAAGAGCAAACTCACTAGGTTCGTTCGAGAACCCAAACGCTGATAGTTTCTATACTTACTGACTGACGATTTGGGAGGCCTCCACTGCGCATGCGCGCTTTTTGACAGTTTCCAACTCCGAAGCCAACTAGAACGCTTATTTCACCTGTTTCGCAGTTTGGCCACCCATAGCCCTATGTGGCATCTTTGCTCTCTTCGGCATTCGCCCGTTAACCAAATTTAAACCATGTAGATAATTTGGTAAATTCTTCATACTGCACCTTACTTTATAAATTACTAGCTGAAAACCCGGCGATGCCCGGGCATTTATTTATGTATTCCTGCCATTTTTCAGGTATATATTCATTTGTATAAGGGCTGTGTGTCTGTAAAATCTCTTGAGAATGCAGTTAGTAGTAAAGAAGTAATAGATCATATATAACTTGGTGCGGGAAGGAGTGCTTTTCCATGAACGTTATTGTTTATGTGCTCATATCTCATGAACTACGTGTCGTACTGTGACACAATTTAGAAGATACACTCAACTACACTTGTACTGTAACTCGTCAAAAACATGAAGCAATTTTCTACGAATGTGACACGACTTTCGATTATGTTATTTAGGGACTGATGACCCTGTAGTTAAGTCCCATAAGCTCTACAAACATTTGAACAACATTTGATTATGTTATTACGAGATAAAATATCCTTGTAAAGCCAACGTTTCGTTACAAACATCACAACACATTGACGACGCCGTAAGTAAAATTTAAACCCTAATTGATTATACAGTGAAAATATGTAAGTCGCATTCCTATTTGCTGTGTGAACTCACCGCTATGTATTTTTGTCTATTCATAATTTAGTTATGTACTAAATTTGAAGGTATGTTTTGTGCGTCTTCTTAATTTGCTCACTTTATTTTTTACAAGCTGTTTGTCTTCTTTTCTATACGACTGCATCTGGTGGCCCTATGCATATACATTTTGTTAATTGTTTCAGTCATCTAAAATAATGTCAATCCTGAGCTTCTCTCGGCGTACTGTATGTTCCGATAACTAACAGGTATGCAATCGGGTAACAACATTTACGACCGCCGACATTTCAGAAGGAGAACACGCTGCTGAAATATCGCCGGTAGTCCGTGTTTTCCTTGCCGCATGAACGCAAGTTAAACATACGAAATAACTTTCAAATAAATTTTGCTTTATATCTCGTTTTCAGACCCGAGGCAAATCAGTGCTTTCTCTGAAACACTGCTGGTTTGTTTGGTAATAGAAGGCTCTGCATCTAAAGGGGATAGTGTCACCGACTTAATGCTGTTTTCGATTCAGCAGGGTGCTGTTACGACTCGAAAATTAGCCAGTACATTGCTCACAGTTACGCAGATACGCAGCAACTGATGTAGCGACGTATTTGTTATATGACAACGTCTATAAGGATAGAGAATAAATTCCCGTAGATACTGCAGCCTTTAGCGCGAAGAGTAAAAAAGTGAAATACATTTTTAACTACTGTAATCCTGGATCGCCACGGATCCGGGAGAACAGCAGTTGGAGGTCTATGAGGAAGGTAGAGAGATCTGGTGAATGATAGCGTTTTTTTTTTTTTTTTTTTTTTTTTTTTTTTTTTTTTTTTTTTTTTTTTTTTTTTTCAAATCAAATGTTCAAATGTTTGTGTAGCTTATGGAACTTAACTACGGGGTCATCAATCCCTAAACTTACAAACTACTTATGAACTACTTACGAACTAGAACGGCACAAATATCCATGCCCGAGGGGGGATTCGAACCCCCGACCGTAGTGGCCGTGCAGACCGTGACTGGAGCGCCTCGGTCTCCTCGGCCACCGCGGCTGGCTGTTGTTTTCTTCCTTTATTGATTATTTTATAATGTACCGAAGAGAACTGAAATGGGAGCAATGTTGAACGATATAATGTGGGAGTAAAGGGAAAATTGATAAGACGAAAGCCTTGCTGTAGTGGCCACACGCCATAAGGTGAAATTGTTTCGAGGTCGTGTAAACTGTTGAATTCTCCGGATTGAGTGCGGAGTACCGGTTAAGCGACGGTGAGTAGTAAGGTGGGATATTAGTCGTAATGGCCACGGCGTTTCATCGTGCAGTTGCGCAACTTTCCGAGAGACGGCGCGCGCGTACTGGCGCTCAGTGGAATCAGCTGACTGACTGTGAGTGAGGCCGGCCGCTGGCTGAGTCACCCACAGCCACAACACAGGCCACAGGGCCGACCGCCGGCGTCTGCTCCCGTTTCCTGTGGCGGCGCGGCGCCGCAAGTCCTTCAAGAATCAATTTCTTGTCATTCATGTTCCGGTAGCTTCTGATCTCGCTCATTTAGTCTCTGTTCTCTCACTGCTACTTATCGTTGAACGTCAGGAGGAGCGATTACATCATACTGACGATACGGGTTCTCCTGATGCGGGCACGTAACGTATGAACGGGAGGGGGGGGGGGGGGGAGCGCGTGGATAGCACTCAGAGAAAGAAAAAAATCACATAGAACCACGTATACCACCACTAACCACTTGAGTGCAAGGTTGCAAGTTCTAATGGGGCACATTTGAAGATATTGTGTTGACAATAGTGATAGGAAAAATATTAGCTGTAATGACTCGCCATGTACATCAGGAGGACAACAGAGAAAAAAAAGTGTCCAGGAGAGATCAACCTTCAATGCTTCCATAAAATCACTGTGAAAGAGTCCAAAGAAGGGCAGCTCGTTTCGTATTGTCACGACACAGGGGAGACAGCGTTATGGAAATGATACAGGATGGGATGGGAATCATTACAACAACGGCGCTTATCGCTGCGACGTGGGCTACTTGCGAAACTCCAATAGCCAACATTCTCCTCCGAATGCGAAAATATATTGTTGACTCCCACTTACATAGGTAGAAATGATCATCAGAATACAATACGAGAAATCAGAGCTCGAACAGAGAGATTCAGTGTTCTTTCTTCTCACGCGCTATTCGAGAATGGAATGGGAGATAAATAATATAATTGTGGTTCGATGAACCCTCTGCCAAGCACTTAAATGTGATTTGCAGAGTATCCCATGTAGATGTAGACTGTGGCAAGAACAACATCCTGAAGCCCTTATCACAGAGGAAGCCTTACCCCAGGGCTCCCACCTAGACTGGCGGCACTGGAAAAGGCTGAACAGACTTCGTGTGGGCGTGGGGCGGTCAAAACAACTTATGAAAAGGCGGGGCTACACAGACAGTGACGAGTGTGAGTGTGGTGCAATACAGACGATGCAACACCTTCTAAAATGCCCTTTAGTGGGCGCATCTAGATAGTGCATTCAAGAGGACCTCCCGAAATATACTGGGACAGCTGCAGCTTACACTGATTTCTGGACCAGCAAAATATGATGCAATTGTGCTATATGTCGTATTTGTCTATCTCTGTTTTTATAGTTTTAAATCTGTACTTTATATTTCATCTCTGTATTTGACTACTGTTTTCTGTAAAAGCACTTACTATGTAGTTTAAATTATGTGCTGGCTTTTTTTCAGTTACATTTGTGATGTAGTTCGTACACGAATAAATAAATAAATAATGAGACGATGTAAACACTTCGTAAAATAGAAATCGTAATCACCCAGTAAAGGTTCCGAACAAACCATTCATGACGAAGAACTTTGTATGACGAGCAACCACAGCTAAAATATTTATACATAATTAACAAACTTTCACACAGTTAAAAATTAGGTGTTAAAATTGTAACAGTCTGAATGAAAGTCCTTGGTCCACTTGAGCTGTTATTTTATTGGAGTCGTGAAGACCCACAATACCGGTTTCGCAACTTACAGTTGCATCTTCAGGTGCGTTTTTACTGTACAGGATGATAATTGTTTTAATGAAATGATTATTTAGATTGAAAATTACATATTAGAAAAGAAAAAATCCGAACTAATTATGTATGAGGAAACTACATGCATCCAAAAACTTATGTAGAAGCCAGTAGGCTAATAATTGAAAAAAATATTTTTTTTTTATGTTACTTACAAAGTTTTCGATATAAGTCATTGGTGATGGATAACGGGGTTAATGGTGAGGTCGTACCGCAAGCACCTTCGCTCTTTTCGTCAGAAACATAAAATGAAGTCTACCGTGCAGTTCTTGTCATTTTTTGTAAAAGTATAGAAAAGTCGGCAATCAGTTTAGTAAAAATTGTTTGGCCTGTGACATAAGGCCATTATCGCAATATCTGCAACTACTCCTTAAAGCATAGCCGGTTTCTCGATATGCAGTGGTTTGCATGCCAAAAGTTGTCAACATCCCGTTGCACCAATAAGATTCTGTATGCAATTTTTAAAAGTCTATACCCGGCTGCAGCTGCAGCGTTTTTACTCTACAGAACTTCGCCCTCGATCTCTATGGCGCGCCTTATATCATTCTGTGTTAATGGTGCGAGTTAATGGTTTGTTTTGAACACTTATTGGGTGTCCATTTTGTGCAATGTAATACATCCCACAAGATACTGATTCCCCCCCCCCCCCCCCCCCCGAACACTCAGCTTTCTGTCGCCCTGTTGATACAGGTAGTTCGCCATTACCAACTAGTATTTTTCCTAGCATAATTGTCAACACAACAAAGAGATTGAACTAGTGACCTCTCCCTCAAGGGCTTTCTTGTCAGTAACGTGGACAACCTGCTGTTACAGATCTTACTGTTAGTGGATCTCTGGATATTTCTACGTGAATACACTAACTGCTCCCCACTCATCGTACAGACATTATACGTCGACAGTTTACACTAAAAATTCTGAAAGAAGATCTTGAAAGTGGTTAAACCGACCAGATTGTTGTTTCCATTATATTCCTTCTTGCGGTAGTGTTCTCTCAAAGTGAAGCAAAGTGAAGTTTTTTTTTCGGGATGGTTTGATTGGGATAAGGGGATTAAAATGCCAAGATTATCAGTCCCCCAGTGGGAAGGAGAAGGAGTAAGGATAGGAAAGAAGGGGAGGGGAAAAGGAAATGCAGTCCGGGAAGTAAAGGAGAAAGGAAGACTGCATTAGCTGAGTTTGTGACACTTGCGGGGAGTGACACTTGCGCGGAAAGGGAATGTGTAGACACTTGCGGGGAGACCCGGACGCTGCAGGTAGTGAACAGGGTGTTCCAGAAGTAGGGATACACCACCCCTACTCCTCGCCCTCCAGCCGCAACCTGTGCCGTATTCAGGGAAAGGCCCACCGAGCGAGGTGGAGCAGTAGTAATGGCCCGGAGATATCACAGCCTCATTCAACAGGGAGATAACACGTCATAAAAATATTACTCTATTTACAGTACAGCACCATGTGAAGAGGAATGTGATGAAATCGGAATTGAGCGCAACCGTTGCTAACTACAATTTCGGATTTACTGCATTTTGAGTCAGAATTCGCATCTATATTCGCATTTATCGCAAATGCAAATTTTTCCTGTCCCTAGTAATACCTCTAAAAATAAACAGCTGATCAAGGCACTAAAAGCAAGGGTAGATCTTTGGGTGTATTACTACAAATAACTAAAACACAATTTGATCGTGGAATTATATACAATCTCATTACAAAGGTTTTTTGTAAGTGGTTGTGAGCAGCTTTTAAATATGTTAGGAATAGCATTATGAAATATAGACAGCTACACCTTATGTTAATTATGAGATATCGATTTCGGCTAATTTCAGGTTATCTTCAAGTCTCAAACAACAGGTGTTACTTATGCATTTTTCCAGTGGCATTCATAACCTTTAACTGTTTACACACGAGGTCTAACGTTGTTAATCGCGTTAGCGATGAAAACAGAACCCAGAATCTTTGCGTCTAAATGATACATATATTGGTGTGATGTCTTATTTCGAAAGAACAGACATCACAGCAATACATATATAGCTCTCGGTAAAGTGGAACGGTACGATATCGTTACATAGCACAGCACTGCCGACAGGAAACGCAGGAGAAGTGCAAACAACGTTCTCTCCTCAGAGGTATGATTAGGTTCGACGTAGACTTCTACAACATACAGTCTACACGGCGAAGATTACACCAAAAAATTTAACGTTTCGTCTACTTTGGCGAGAGCAACGAAATTTTAAAATCGTGTAGCAACACAAAACACATCAAGTCCAAAACTTCACTGATTTTCGAGTTCTGAATTTTTAATATGTTTTTAATGTTATTACAGAAAAAAACATATACTACAATTTTCATATGGCAGAATTTGTAGGTACATTCACAAGACATAAGTCAACGGTTGTGTGCATTCATCTTATGAGAAATATCAATCATTTGTTTTCAGTGTTTATTTCAAATTTCTCTTTTAAGTTTCTTTAATTATTAGTACTTAAATGTGGTTATAAAATAAATAAATTACGTGTATATGTGTGGTCTTATGCTGCCAAACTACTTAGGTCATTGGTCGCTAGACTTACACACAACTTAATCTTACTTAAAATAACTTAGGCAAAGTACAAACAAACATACCTATGTCCGAGAAAGGACTCGAACCTCCGACTGGACCGGCCGCGCAATTTGTGACACAATTTACATGTTTGATAATATTAATGCATAGAAGTATGAAATCACGTCAAGACTACTTCCTGCAAAAATTTCGACAAAAAAAGTTGGCACTGAGTTTAGAAAAACAAAATTCTGGTATATTGGATTTTAACATTTTATCAAAAAATGAATGTTACTACAAGAGATACAGCCATTCAAATTTACGGGCACCATAACGTATTCCCTTCCTGAGTAAATGAGCAGCTTCTTGTAGTTTCAACATCTTTTTCTTGAATGTTCTGAATATAAATCTTCACACAGACTTCTTGAGGAGGAGAGTGATACGGATATCTGATTGTAAACCACTGCCTATTACCTTAGACCTTTTTGACTGTACTGAACAGTAGTTCCGCGTATTCCGTAATTTATATTTATACAGTTAACAGGCAATGTAATTTATAACCAACTATTGGCTGCCAATTTCGCTTCCTTTTTCCTGGAAGTCTTGCAACTTTTTTCTCCCTGTTGGTTTATGCCAAGTTCGGAGTAAAAATGATTCTATATGACGGTGATGGAAAATATAATTTAACTTTAGCAATTTTCGGTGTGTGACATTCCCTTACACATTCCGTATTTCATATATTTCTTAGATGTATTTGTAATTCGAATACAGTCAAATCGTTTTGGGGTCTACGAATAAACGCTTTAAGTATGTAAAATACTCATTGACTTATTATTAACGTTTTTTTAATTGAAGGTTTAAGGTTGCATCTCCTATTAAAAAGCATAGTAGCTATTTTTAAAGAGATGGAAGTTGCGTGATAGTGGGGTTAACTACATAGCGGTCAATTACATCAACGTATCTGTGCAGGATGCCTAATATATTTATTGCTTGCGCAGGTGTCTTGATATGCTTAGTGTTCTGAATAATATGCTTTTAGGAGGTATGACTGTGGAAAGTCATCGTCTTGTAGTAGCAGAGACTAACTCTCCAAACATTATCACTATTCAAATATCTTTTTGTTTACAGGAGAAACACTCAACGGATTAATATGTAGTTAGAACAAGTTAATATAGTGCTCTGCAGCTCGCAAAGGGTTGTGCAATTTCACTGAGTTTCGTGTTGTGCTGACAGTGTGGACACTTGACAACAGCAGTGCTAGACTTGTTGGTGTGCCTGTACCCAGGAAAAGGCATTAGCCGCCCCAAGGGCCCCGGGTTCCGCGCAAGTGTCACTCCGCGCAAGTGTCACTCCGCGCAACTGTTCCAACCCCGCTCAGCTCGGAGCACCGTGCACGTACTCACGAAAGAACCGCGTGCCCCCTGGGGGAAAGCACCTGAAGCGACCATATAACAATCATGCGACAATCAGTGAAATGATGACTGCTTAGCGATTTTATCATCACTATAAATGTAGTTACATCTGTAACTTTTCTTCCAAGTAGTAAATCTACACACTATAGCTCATTACTAAAATTTCAACTGTATTTAAATAATGATGGTAATTTATCACAACTGATCTTAAAACACACAAAAAAAAAATAAAATAAAATAAAATAAAATAAAATAAAAACTATAAGGAGCAAAATGAAATGTATGCGACCATCTTCTCTAAGTATGTCGTTAGTTTTTCCCAGGAAACATTCCTCACACACAAAGAAAGAAAATATGTTATGTGGACATGTGTCCGGAAACGCTTAATTTCCATGTTAGATATAATTTTATTATTTCTCTTTAAATGTAAATTGAAATAATTCGTGCATACAATTGTCAAAATACTCAACTGTTTCGTTAGTATGTACTGTACTTTCTCGATTCACCTCCAATTGAAGGAAGGTAATGTTGACATCAGTGCTTGTGTTCATGTTCTTCCACCTACGCTCACTGGAGCACATTATCATTTCATACGGGATACTCTACCTGTGCTGCTAGAACATGTGCCTTTAGGACACAACGTGTGGTTCATGCACGATGGAGCGCCTGCACATTTCAGTCGACATGTTCGTACGCTTCTCAACAATAGATTCGGTGACCGATGGATTGGTAGAGGCCGGCCGCAGTGGCCGAGGGGACTGAGGCGCTCCAGTCACGGTCTACACGGCCATTACGGTCGGGGGTTCGAATTCTCCCTCGGGCATGGATATTTGTGCCGTCCTTAGGATAAGCTAGTTCATAAGCAGTTTGTAAGCTTAGGGACTGATGACCCCGTAATTAAGTCCCATAAGCTATACAAACATTTGAACATTTTGATTGGTAGAGGCTTACCAATTCCATGGCCTCCACGCTCTCCTGACCTCAACCCCCTTGACTTTCAATTATGGAGGCATTTGAAAGCTCTTGTCTACGCAACCCCGGTACCAAATGTAGAGACTCTTCGTGATCGTATTGTGGACGGCTGTGATACGCCATTCTCCAGGGCTGCATCAGGGATTCCATGCGACGGAGGGTGGATGCATGTATCGTCGCTAACGGAGGACATTTGAACATTTCCTGTAACAAAGTGTTTGAAGTCACGCTGGTACGTTCTGTTGCTGTGTGTTTCCATTCCATGATTAATGTGATTTGAATAGAAGTAATAAAATAAGCTCTAACATGAAAATTAAGCGTTTCCGGACACATGTCCACATAACATATTTTCTTTCTTTGTGTGTGAGGAATGTTTCCTGAAAGTTTGGCCGTACCTTTTTGTAACACCCTGTATAACAAATTGGTATCTCCATAGGACAAGGGAGATCACGGCAGACTGTATTTCTCGTTGTATCTTAATATAATTCAGTTTACAAAATTTCTTCACGGTGTGTCGGTTCAAAACCCTCCTTTTTCCAGTGAAACTCCTCCCTCCATTTTCCAGTGAAACTCCACTACCTTTCTTGCTCGATATCCCCTGTACCTATATGCATCACTCAAACTCTACGAGAGAGCATAGGTGATACACCATATCAGTACCTTACGAATCAACGGATTCCTCACAACTATTCCATTTCATACCCTCGTGGATTGATTACTTAAAGGTATTTGTGTTATCTGGCTAATTCGACTTTTTCTTCTCTATAAGCTGTGACCAGTCCTCCGCCGAAAGGTAACATACGAATTATAGATGGATATAAAACCTACAACTGAGGAAATTGAGTGATTGCATACGTGCTATGAATTGGTTCGGCATGTCCGACATAGGTGACTTAGCGTATTTTAGCAGTCGTGTTAAAAGGCTACGTAACTCATAGTCCGTTTGACGTAACAGTGCTGAAAGCGAACATGTTAGAGTCTGCCCTGCGTTAGCAGCTTGGTAAGTTATTCTCAGCTGCAAACAACGTCTAGCTTTCGTGTCCTTCGACAGGGAACGTGCTGCAAATTCCTTTGCCCGGTATACTCTCACAAGCTAAACCGCTCTAAGGCCATCTACAGTATCGCTTAGAAGTATTTAGTAGTTAAACTAATAGGTTAATAAACGTATTCATCTAAACTCGGATTGTTCAGACGGAAGACTGCTTGGCGTACACCTGGTTACATGTATTGATTCCTAAGTGTAGGTAATTATGGACTTTAGCCGTAAACAGTGCCTTAAAGGGGTTCATAAGTATTTTCTAGAATGGGAAGACTGCAACAAATGTAACTACATATAACAAATCTAATTCTAATACTATGACTTACTTTCAGCAATGCCAAAAGTTACGGAAGCTGTCTTAACAGCACTGAATCAAGATCAAAACCAGTCCTTCGTTACGAAGATTTAATTTTATGGGTGCAGCTACAGAAAAAACAGGGTCGATGGGGGCCAATGCCTGAAGTGGTTGTCAGCTTAAAACGACGAAAAAGAATATAGGATAATTCCAAGGCAATCAATGGCTGACCGCAAAATATCAGGCTGGTAAATATTTGATTATCTATACATAATTCACGGGGGGAAGATCCATGTTTAAATGGGTAAACGTCGTTTAGAAGCTAGAGAAGTAAATGACAGGCGATCTTCTCTGAAACCTATGACACATGCGAAAAAATAGGAAGGGCAGATTACAGTCTGCTAAGAAGTACGCTTCATGGTCCACTGGAGTCTTGTAAACATTCTGTGGATTGACGAAAGAAAAATTTATCTCGCCTTCTCAGGCAGGATGCAGTACATTCGAGGGTCCGAGATAAAGAAGATTAACAGTAAAATCACGTGAAGACTTTAAGCAGAAAAAAAGCTCAAGTCCATACTTAACTCTTTCAGGGGCAGTGATTATCGAGCCGGCCGCGGTGGTCGCGGGGGCTCCAGTCACGGTCTGCACGGCCACTACGGTCGGGGGTTCGAATCCCCCCTCGGGCATGGATATTTGTGCTGTCCTTAGTATAAGGTAGTTCGTAAGTAGTTTGTAAGTTTAGGGACTGATGACCCCGTAGTTAAGTCCCATAAGCTTAACAAACATTTGAACATGTGAACATTTGAGTGATTATCGATGTTAACCGCGACCTACTGCGGCAGCACTCCTTGTGAATCACACTGTTTGTTGAGGGAGTTCTTTCGATCTCAATGAGAATTGCTGTCCCATATGGCAGCCAGGCGTTAAGCTACATCAACTTCTTTAGGGCGAGCTTGATGGACATACGGTCAGTAAAACTATACCAAGAAGAAGGCATTCTAAAGTGAATTCTGTGAACAATGGAAGAAGATTTCTCAGGTGCGATGGCCAAACTCCGTGTCATGCAGGTGTACAACATTAATTCACCTAAAAAGGGCTAAGTAACCAAGTAAAGCCAAGAATGGCATAGATGAAGACTTTAATACTGCTTTTATTAACCCGTTAATGTTTGTCTTTTTATTTGAAGCTATAGAAACTACTACGATTAACGTATAATGCGTACATACTGAGAAAAATATTGAAAAAAGTATTCCTTGGAATTGTTTTGCACAACTATAAACAAAAAGTTCAGACCTTGTCAGCTATATAGTGCTTCCATGATGTACCCAATGCAGTAAATGTCACTATTATCCCTCTCATCTTTCCAGAAAGTAACCCGTAATGCAACAGTAGACTATGATTGACTACTATTACATAACAAAGGAGGAATACTAAACTAAACAAACGCACATATTAGGAAAAACTCAACGCAGCTAACTGTCGAACTGATTCAGTAGCAACTTGCAATTTACAATTTCTAGCACGAGCTACTAGCTACTAACACTACGTATACAAGCAGCTACAAATGAATTTGTGATAAAATTGATCAGTGTGAGAGGTAATGGAAAAAATATGGTTTGTATCTAATGAGTTTCACTATGTATCAAAGGGTTAATTTTAGTTTTAACAAAATTCTTCTTAGTTTACGTAGTTAGTACATTCGTGTTTTATTAATAATGGAAAGTTCCGGTTGTGTAATACGTGTAAAAAATAATGAATATATTATAAAAATATGGTAAATAAATTGTTTTACTTATAATGTTACCTAAAATATCTGTTTTCCGAAATTATTGTCTCTAAAAATACTTTTGAGCGACACTGCACAAACATATGAGTCAGAGCGTTCAACGCTGTAAACCGAGAAACGGCCGTCGTTATGTCATCCCATTATTGAAATCTCAGAGATAAACCATGCACTTCAGATTACTATTTTATCAGCTATTTTCAGTTGCAGTATTATCACCAGAGCGACAATTACCCGACGCTTACTAAATTTTCGTCCAGACTCTGTAATAAACCTGAAGGAGTGTGACGCAATGTACTTCCGGTATCACTGACATTTTCTCTCCTTTCCTCTTTCATTTGCGAATTGTATGTGGGAAAAATGACTCCTAGAAATTTCCGCACGAGGTGGAATTATTCTGATTTTATTGTTTCGGTCGTTTCGCGACATGTGCACAGAAAGAAGTGACATGTTAATCCGTTCATGAAAATTGTGCTGGGGTACCTAAAGAGTTATGTTGGACACATTGCAACAAGGAGATGTTCAATCAGCGAAATGGTATATTGCTCTCAAAGCCGGTGATACCAACCGGTGTATTCGTTGAATTATCAGATAGGAAGCTGCATAGACATGATCGATGTACAAAGCAATAGAGTATTAAAAACTTAAATACGTAGTATTTTTGTTCCACAATATTATTTATTTGCTTGTTATTAGCAGCTTTCGGCTTCTTAGGCCATCGTCAGATAACTTCATACTAAACAGATAGTCCACACGTAACATTGAGGTTACATACACAAAGATGGTCTTTCAAAGATATGTGAACTGCAAATGAATTATGTCTATGAAGCGATACTACATAACAAACGTACGCCTACAAAACAAATGGATTTTAAAGGAACATATCTTGGGCTACAATGGTATTACAATATTAAAACTGTGTAATTTTATAAGAAAGTATTATCAGCAGGTGTTGGTAGAAACAAAATGTGGGTTTGTTATGAATAAGTATCAATACCACAGAACGTGCATAATAATCATAACAATAATAATAATAATAGAAAAACACAAATGGGTCCAAATGGGTATATCTTACTAAGGTTACAAATATTATAAATGTCCAGGTGAGCGATGGATGATTGTACGAGCAAACTGTAAAAGGATCAGGTGAATTTGAACCTACAGTATTTAAATCGAAATGAATTCGCATTCTCTCCAATTAGCATCATTTAGTGGAATGACGTACATCCACTTAACACTTAGAGTGCCATGCCCGTAATATTACGTTGCTGTCTTTTGTTCGAAGATTGCCGCGCCCGTAATATTATGTTCTCTGTGTCTTTGCGAGAACTGCCGCGCCCGTAATATTACGTTCTCTGTGTCTTTGCGAGAACTGCCGCGCCCGTAATATTACGGACGGTTGTTCTCAAAAGAATTCTAGCTTTCGCGCGCATCATTATCCGTACTGAAGTTATCAGAAGGGAGGCAAACCCTTGTAGTAGACATCTCTGCCACTAGGAAGCGCCACAAAACTGTTCGCTTTACGAAACAAGGCTTTGTGTCAGTTGACTGTGAGACATCAGGGCGAGCGTTAGACGCAACATGTCAAGCAGTAGGCCTTTGAGCGACGCCGAGATTCGCCGCATTCTTGATGAATCGGAAGATGATCTGAGTGATGTTTTTGATGGCGATGACGCTGTGTCGACCTCAGTGACTGAAGAATGTCTTATGGGATATTTGATCATCGTTCAGTCAAGTGGTGGAGAAAGCTATCATTCCACATTATCTTGATGGCAATTTCAAATGCATGTGTTCTGTGCACTCAGGTGACAAAGAAAAACATTTCTACCAGCCAGTTTATTACTGCGGTATGCAAATACTTGTCATCACCGCGTACCGCCGACTTTCAGCCTGGTACAAGTGGTGCTGCGCTTTCACGACTGGATGGAACACATTTCCTCGAAAGAATACCCATTCCACCAGGGAAGAAGAAGGCACAAAAGACTTGAACAGTGTGCTCAGAGAGGGGCAAGAAAGAAGCAGGAGTCGCCAGAAGGAAGGATACTTCATTCCAGTGTGCAGTATGCAAAGTGGGGTTTTGTGTCCAGCCCTGCTTCCAGCTATACCACTCAAAAAAGAACTATTTGCAATAAACGCCGTTTGCTGATGTTTAATATTCATGATATTTGCATGTAATCACATAAACATTGCCACGTTTATTAATAAATAGTTTATAATACGAAAAAAACAATTTTTTACCTACCCGAATACAGCGTTCCTTGTTTTGATTGTTGTGATGAAGGTTTACAAAGCAGGGAAATGTACGGGGCAAGTATTTGAAGAGGAAATAATATAGTTTATTCCTGACCGAGAAAAATATATTAATGATTATTCCTGAATCTGTACCAACAGGACGAAATACTGTAAAAATGGCCGGCACTGGGGGAAGGAGACTAAGAAAATGGGCTGACACTGGGGGAAGTCGGTTCGCATATATGGCTGGTACTCAAAGTGTTAAATACTCTGCAAATCACATTGAAGTGCATGGCAAAGGGTTCATGGTATCAAGTATTATTGGAGACTACCGACTCATAATGCTCGTACATGTGATTTCTTTAGTAAACGTTATTAGTCGTGTACTGTAAAGAGTGCTTCGTGTTTCTGGTCCATTAAAACGTACAGCGCGTTTGGGCCCGCTCACCTTCATCCTTGGCCACAGAATGAAAAGCGATGACTCACAACGAGCAGATCACGTTTTCTGGGTCAGAGATAACTGCGACCTCGAATCGTGGCGTGCCTCTCGAGTTACGACAGTAGGTGCGCGAAGGTATCTCGTAAAGACTGTAATGGCAGGAATAACGAAGAGAGATTAGGTTCAACGCCCCTACGAACTTACAGTCGTGGACACGCTCGGATTATGAAAGGATGGAGAAGGAAATTGGCGGCTCCTACTCAAAGAAATCATATAGGAACTTATCCTAAATGATTTGTAGAAAAAACGGAGAATATTAATATTGACGACTGGGAGATTTGAGCCATTAATCTCCTGGATGCAAGTCTAACGCCATTCAACTTTCATTCCACACAGCAAACAGATTTTTTAAAGAATGGAACTCCCATATATAAACTGCTTCCAATATGTTATTAATGTTCAAGACAGTTATTTTCTTAAATATTTGTCTTTAAGCGCGTAAGCGAGAAAAACTTTAAAACATGTCTAAGTATTGAGAATCAACTCTGATTATGAAACACCGGATGAATATAAACGGGCTTATTTGCACTCTTTTAAGCAAAAGTTCTCTTTTAAACTTGAGGTTTATGATGTCATATCTGATGAACTATAACGTCGTACAATCACATAACTTTGCAGATATATTCAGTGATGTATGTACAAACTGTGTTCAAATGTTTGTAATCATAAAGGGAACAAACTGTTAAGGTCATCGGCCCTTAGACTTACCAACTACTTAAATTTATAACAACAACGACAACACACACACACACACACACACACACACACATATATATATATATATATATATATATATATATATATATATATATATATAATGTGTGTGTGTGTGTATGTATGCCCGAGAGAGGACTCGAACCTGTAGATGCTGGGCATTGGAAGCAAACGACTACATCGAGTCATATCATTTGAAAAGGTGTTTTTAGCAAATACAGAATAGTTTGGTTTAAAAAGTGAAGGCACTCGAAGTCTCGGGGTGTCAGCAAGAAAAGTTGCGTAAATGTTGGAAGCTACGTGTAATGTTTGTAGAACGTCCATAAGTGCTGTCTTTATCAAATGTTGGATATATTTAGTACGAGTATCTGAGTGCTATCAGTTCAGCTGTCTGAAGACAAACACACGATTTCTTACTGTAATACTTGTCATGTGGAGTTATAATCTATACTATATTAAAGCTGGAAAATGGTCGTATCTGTTGTCAGTCTTGCGGCAACGTAAATGCCGCATTAGAGTCAGATCAGACATCGAATATGGTAATTTAAAATTTCATCGAAAACTGCCGTATCTGTCTGAACTTGCTAATTTCTGAAATTACCTGACGGGTTTGCATGGAGTTTTCATAGGCAACTTGATCGTAGGTTTACGCAACTTGTTGGCTAGGAGTGTCCAACACACGGCTTGTGGGCCGTATGCGGCACAAATGGAACACTTACATGGCCCAAGAGATGCCCGTCTATCAATCGAGCGGCAAGAAAAGGCCCCAAAATTGCGTTTATCGCTCACTCAAGTAAGGTTAAAGGTTGGGGCACCCCTGATATAGGCTCTACATCATCAGAATCGTTACGGTGGGGCGAGGGAGGGGATGAATCATCGTGTCTATCCGTTTTTCGGCTTGAACATGCTAATCTGCAAATTTGAATTTCCATGGATTTTCAGTGGGTAATTTGAGCATAACTTGGAACAAGATTCGGGCTTTATTAATGAAAATAAGGAAAGGGGAAAGGAAAGATATCGTAATTTTTAGTCTTAGGAGGCTATTCTGCTTTGCGTACGGCGTAGTACAATGAAGAACCAGTAGACGATGCTGTTAATTTCGTGGTACATCAAAATACCAAGAAATGTTGCTTAGCCCGCAATCAGTAACAGTAGTAGAATTATGGACCGCAATGTTGTTTTCACGAATACTATTAGAAGTTTGGATCTACTAGTTTCGCTTTGAGTACTGAAAACATTCTTTGCTTCTTCTGTTACGTTTTATTTATATTTGACTTCTTCGCTAGGAGAAACGAAGCCAAGCATACACCACTGCATCCCTCCCTCCCTTCACCTTCTCACACACTACATCCGCTCCCAGGGTAACTTCCGCCACCTCTCCTTACCAGATGATGCCCTCCGTCCTTAAATCTACCCTCCTACTAGCTCTGATCATATCCCAATATATATTCGGTGCACCCTCTCCCCAAGCCCTCCCCGTCTTATACTTATCCACGCTTGGTATCTTCCCCTCCCCCACCTCCCCGTCTTATACTTCTCCACGCTTGGTATCTCCTCCTTCCCCGTCCCTCCCACCCAATCTCCCACCCCGTCCTGGCCCTTCCCCTCCTTCCGTTCCTCCCTCCTTCTCCTCTCCCTACTCCTCCGGTACCCACAAGTGAAGTGCTACGGATTTTAATCTGCTGTGCTTCGTTGTCCAGTGTTATTTGTGATCATCGTTTTTATCGTGTTGCAATGCAACCGCCGCTTGCGGCAGAACAAGCGTTGCCTGTGGATTTTAAAATGTGATGCCGTCCATGCCTCCGTGCTTGTGTTTGCATCAAACTATGT
Organism: Locusta migratoria; assembly: GCA_026315105.1. Classification (NCBI taxonomy): domain Eukaryota; kingdom Metazoa; phylum Arthropoda; class Insecta; order Orthoptera; family Acrididae; genus Locusta; species Locusta migratoria. The sequence continues at coordinate 247,816,358 of CM048748.1, forward strand.
CTCTGATTTTAGCCATCTTGACCATTTTTAACGTTCCTCCCTGCGTGTTTTATACTTTGTTTAATACATCGCCTGCATTTCACATTGTATTTATACACTACTTTATTCCCGCTGCTTCGCACGCGTAGACTGGATGGTCTGCATTGGTTATTTGTACTTCTGAATATAAATTTTCATAGATTTAGCTTTAAAAATGCTTTCCTAATCAAGTATTTTGATACAACCTGGCCACCGCCTATTGCACCATTAATGGAAGAATTCGAAACATCCCGAAACACATTTTTTTTTCTTAATTCTAACCGTGGTTCCAAATCAAAACTTTCGCGTTTCTAGCATCAAAATAGTCTTAGTAGCACCCTTAAAAGCTCTTCCCTTATTTCACCCGCTTAATGGTTGAATTTCCAAAAATTTCGAAACATGTGTTTTTAAAATTCCAATCTAAAATTTAAATCCTAAGTTTTGTATTTCGCGCTTCAAAATTGCCTTAATAGCAGTGTATTTTCAAAAAACCGGTCATCCCTTAGGGATGGAAAAATCGAAAAATTTATTATGCCTACAGTGTAAGATAACAACGTATACAAATTTCAAGTTTCTATTGTCTGTAAATTCACTTTCCAGCGTCATTTTCTGTTTTTCAAAAACGGATCGAGAACGCGAAATTTCTTTCTTACGCTTTGGAATATATCTTGGCATTTTGACTTTTCGAATTTTAATATGCGTTTATTCTTCTTTACTCGTACGCTTGTTGAAGAAAAACAACTGAAGAATGTGCGCCGCGTTCCGCTGTATATAACATCTTTGCTATTATAGTGTCAAAAGTCATTGCTGACGAATTTCAGCCACAATAATTTCCCCCCTCTTATAACTATTGACACGGAACTGCTATGGTGTGTACAACGGGAGGCTTTGTACTATAACAACAAAGAAAGATCGTTCGTCTCCATTGTGTAGTTTTTGCTGCAGAGCAAAATATTGACACCCACACGTAGAATTTTATATACGTCGGTAACTTTCAACTCCCTTATCTTCCACCGCCTTATCGTTATCAAACCTCTACCACCATAGTGCACAATGGGACTGATGCCTACCATCACACACAAACACTATTCGTTTCCGATGTGTAGTTTTGGCTGCAGAGTGAAATGTAGGCACAAACATCTCAATTGTTATATATATTAAGATTCACCATTTCTTCATTGTTAATATTTGTCACTTTGTCAACCATTGTATTCTTTTGGCTGCAGAGGCGGCATAAGACGCAGCTGACAGCTTGCCCCTTGAGGCGAATGAAGAAAAAAAAAAGTAGATTATTAACTAACTGGTCCTAAAAAGGACGAAACCCAGACTGCAAAGACCCTTCTTTAGATTCCTTTGCTAAGCACGGGATTATGGCTCATTTGAACATGTGTTTATTCTGTGTAATGACTAGATTATGACAGCCCTTAAAAATTATTTCGGTCAGTAATTACGCGAAATACCCGAACTCAACATGATATATACTTCTCCTTGTGGCTGGCAGCCACGAGATAAACATACCTTATGGCTAGAATGAGAAGTGTTGCCCGCTAATCAGCACATCTTACTTCCTGCATAACGTATCGTACCTGGTAACTGATCATACAGCAAATCTGGATGACTCAGTGGATCGGACGTAACCGTCCCGCCAGCATTCTTTTAACCGCATGACCCACAGCGCGGTATCTGCGTTTGTAAACATTGACTCACGGCGCCCACCACCTGCGTGCTACGTGGAGTACCAGTCAGTCAGTCAGTAGACTGAGCTCAGCAAGACCTCAGCACGGAAACATGCGTATCCGAAGCAAAGACGTAAGTTGCGGTTACGCGCGCGCTACTTTTGCATTTGAGAGAACGCCATTTGATTCATTTTATACAAGTCGAGGATCGTCATCATTCTGACTTCTATAACGAGTTGGAAGCCGTTGGCGTTTTTCCAGATTTGCAACATACAATTGCTTTTGTAAAAACTCCGAATTCTGCAAAATACCAAGTATTCTTTTCTCTATTCCTTTCCACGCATGCTTAGACTTCTACTTGTCATCGTGAGTAAAATTTGAGACTGGTTTTGCCGGCCGCGGTGGCCGAGGGGACTTAGGCGCTTCAGTCACGGTCTGCACGGTCACAACGGTCGGGGGTTCGAATCCCCCCTCGGGCATGGATATTTGTGCCGTCCTAGTTAGTAAGTAGTTCATAAGTAGTTTGTAAGTTTAGGGACTGATAGCCCATTAGTTGAGTCCCATAGGCTTTACAAACATTAAAAATGAGACTGGTTTTCGACTTTAGCAATACGAAATATAGCATTTGACTTTATTTAGCTGCGATTTCGCAAATTAATTTACCTTAATGTTAAGATGGAATTTTAGATATTTTTATTCATTTTACGCATTGAGATCTCGTCTGAGAAGTAGTGAGAAGGTTTTTTTTTCCTTCTTCTTCTTCTTCTCCTTCTTCTTCTTTGTTCAAAGTATATTTTTGATTCCTTCAAGATTTTTCCCCTCTTCTTTTTTTAGCTTCTTTGAGACAGAGCACATTCTGCCGCAAACTTTGATTAACATTGCCAAATTCCACGTAACAACAATACCGACCCCACACACGAACGGCAAAAGACAAGGAGACGTTAAGAGAGGAACTCAATTCATATTGCCAAAACAAAATATGTTGTGTCCTCGTCGCCTTCCTGTTGTTTACTCGTCCCAGTCTGGTTGTCAATAAAGGTATTGGTGCAGGATCCTTTGACATCTAAAACATTGATATAGTTAGTATTACAAGATATTTATTGTTAACTAACTAGTATTGTTAATACTAACTTAAGAACAAAAGTCTGTTTCTTCTTTCTTTTTATTTCTCATGGCCTCGTCCGTATGACACTAGCTGCGCTGAGACCTAGTTACTGCTAAGTTCGTAACCGCGTTCTAACTTAGTACGGTCCTATTTCTGTCTTCGTAGCTGCCTGAGTTGTCACTAGTAACTGTCTTATTCCCGAATATTTACTGCCGGCCGTCGAGACGTATGTCTGCCTAGACATAGCCGCTTGTAGAGGGCGCGCATCTTCGGTTACTCCCTCCAGGATGCGCGGCGTCTGCTTGTGATTGCCTTTCTGTCGATGGCTGCCTTCTCCACGATCGTTCTCTTACGTCTGGCGTGTGGCACTGCCTTTACGCCACAACAAAATGAATATTATGAGTAATTATACGTAGAATTTATAACAGGAAATTTAACTTGGAAGTAAAATTTAAAAACTATTTGCTTCGCCACTGAATAATTTTGTTCTGCATACTTGTGTTTCTTTTGTTTACTTGTTAGTTTTTGGTACGTAACCGGTGCCAACATTATATAACTCTTTATCATGTTACTAACACCTGTGGAAGGCAAACAAATACATAAAAGATAAATAAAAACAAAGTGTCCAAAATCCAGAGAACTTCTCTGTGTGTATATTTATAAGATCTGCTAGTTGTGGAGCTTGATGCGGAATTTCAAAAAAATGTTAAATGTTTGTATAGTTTATGGGACTTAACTACGGGGTCATCAGTCCCTAAACTTACAAACTACTTATGAACTACTTACGAACTAGGACGGCACAAATATCCATGCCCGAGGGGGGATTCGATCCCCCGACTGTAGTGGCCGTGCAGACCGTGAGTGGAGCGCCTCAGTCTCCTCGGCCACCGCGGCTGGCACGGAATTTCACTAGGGGGATTAGTGAACCCTTTTTCGTCCTTTTCTGAGTAGCGTAGTTTGTATCCTTTTGCAAAACGACACAAAAAATATCGCCCAGAACGATTTATATATAAGTCGATTAAAAATTCAGAATCGTTTCCGAAAGCAAAGTATCTCAGCCGATGCAAAACTATATTGATTTATGTTAAATTATTTTAAATATTAATTAAATGTACGTATCGTCATTTGATAACGTCCATCAGACCGTGACACTTGATCAGTAAGTAGAGAATTCGAATATACACTAGAAGAAATCATAATCGCCCAGTAAAAGCAGAAGGTATTATGACCTGATCGTGTGTCGTTGTAGGGCTAAATCTCCTAATCCACTAATTGTTTTGACCAGTATACACTCGAAATTGTTTCTCTAAGCCAATTGCATGTTAGATAAATGTGAACTATGTGTTTGCACAGTCTTATCAGATGTACTGTTCAACGGCAACATGCAGTGAGAAATCACTGTAACGAACGAAGCGGTCGCTGACGTCGTGCGACTGATCGCGTCAGTGTGTTTAATATTAACGCCGTATCAAACGTGTTGCAAAAGCCGCCTTTTCTTCATCACACAGAACAGATTAATTACCTGATAATCATTCTGAAGGTAGACTGTTCTATGGGATGCATTAATGATTTGCTAGCAAAGAGAATCTACGACATTTATAAAATTATCAGACCATGTCCATGTAACACTCCGACTTACATTTAAACTGTACTTAGATACTAACATTGTCTTTCCATCCTGAATCAGTGATACGATACGAGAAGTAAATTCGCTTATCAACGTAATGACATAGCTGTTATCAAGGGGAAAAATTGTTTCTGTCAGTTGTCAACACCTGAATTTGGATAGAACGATTGAAGATGTACTGATTACAGACGGTACACAAGCGCGGATTGCGGAATGAAATAGACCGTGTCCTGTTGAAAGCAATGTCCCGACATTTACTTCAAAAGATTTTGGAAGAAATACGGAAAATTTAAAAATGAATGGCCGGACAAGATTCGAGCCGGTGTCCTCCGTGAAGCGAATCCACTGTAAGTTGCCAGATCTCCCTCCGCCGCCCAGCCCAGACTGTCCGGGTGTTGAATGAATTCCCGGAGTATACTTGCTATTGACTTTAATCTCTGGTTTTGGATATTACTTTCCAAGAATAAATTTGTTCCAGTGTTAATATGTTACAGTAAACTCTACGTTGCTATTCTAAATCTGGTAACTTTTCGTTTTGTCTAGCAGCTCTAACAATAATTATCAAAACACGCGACAATGTGACATCAGTGGTGGTGGGGTTGATTGTGGGATCAGGGCGCACTACGTCGAGGTCTTTAGCGCCCGGGCGAAGACAGAGTGAGACGGGTGTCAAACAAGATAAAAGACAAGCGAGATAAACGAGGTCATAAGAATCCTTTATTTCACAGTTGCCAAGAGAGGACTAGGTAGTAAAAATGTGACATCTGGCACCTATTTTGTGCTAATTTGGAAATTTCTAAGTCCACAACAAAACACAATAAATGAATATTCCGAACTGCGCCAGAGTTCCTTCTGTACTTTTTAAATGCGACTCTGTTTGCATTTCCTAGTGCAATTAGGAGGCTATATTGGAAGCAGAGAAACAAATAGAGGGATCGTAATTAGGATAAGTTTTATGTATTTGGAGTTAATGTCTTCAGAACATTTTACAGAAGAAGAAATGTAGTTTCTGAAAAGAAATGCACATTTCTTTACTACAGATTATTAAACTATCTTAATAAATTGTACGACTTTTGTGTCAGAGATGACGGGTGTAAAACTGTGTAAGTGCCAGAGAGAATGTCACGGAAATGATGTACGAGTTGGGGTAGAAATCATTAAAAGAAAGGCGTTATTTGTTGCGGCGAGGTGTATTCGCGAAATTTCTTTCGCCAACTTTCTTTTCAGAATGCGAACACATATTGTTAGCACCCATCTACATAGAGAGACATGATCATCATAATGAAATAAGAGAAATCAGACAGAAAACAGAAAGATTTAGGTGTTCCTTTTTCTCGCAAGCTAGTAGTTTGTAAGCTTAGGGACTGATGACCCCGTAGTTAAGTCCCATAAGTTCTACAAACATTTGATTTTATCAGAGAATGCAACTATAAACTATAGGGAAATAACATAAAAGTGGTTCGATGAAACCTCTGCTATTCACTTCAGCGTGACTTGTGGAGAATTCATGGTAGAATGGTAGTTCATTCTCCAACGTCTTATGGTCGGGTGCAGGCAGTGGCGCAGACACGGGGGAGGGCTAATGGGACTGAAGCCCCCCCCCCCCCTTCCTCAGCACCTCCCAAAGATTTATTATTTTCATGGAATGTAGGCTTTCACTGCCGGCGTCTTCATTAATTAAAACTTCCGGGTTTGAAGATGTTGCCCGCGGTAGGCAACGAAACGTCGGGAGTAAGAAGTTTTATTGATGAACCACGGCAACTTAGCTCGGAAGTTTAAATTAATTAATTTATTATTTGTTATTGTTTTAATTTTTTATTTTTTAAACAAGTCTGCACCAGAAATTTGAAATAGTACTCATGTAATAAATCACAACGTAACTATAATTTGCCAAGCACATTTGAACGCGCCGCGGTGGAGTAGCCGAGCGGTCTAAAGCGTCTCGCTGCGGAGCGCGCGGTTGCTCGCTGTGGAGGTTCGATTCCTTCCTGGGGCATGGGTGTGTGTGTTTGTCCTTAAGTTAGTTTACCTAGGTTTAAGTAGTTTGTAAGCTACGGACTGATGACCACGCAGTTTGGTCCGATAGATTTACAAACATTTGTTAAACAAAACATTTGAACGTGATAGTGGGTTGCCAACATAATTCCACCACTAAGAACGTGTGGTGCTGTTACTGTGAGCGGTTTTAATGCCGCCGCGACCAGCTTTGATGCTGCCGCTATTGTTACTGCTGTGGTGAAGTTACGAGCCGATTGTTCATATGCGGCGACCCGCTGCTTAGAAGGCAGCGACGCCACTGAATGGAATCTTATGAACAACAATAGTGTTATTTTAGTTCAATTTTTACACATAGAGTCTCATGTTAATTAAACTGTAAAGACCTATCTCTTTGGTTAGTTACTGCTTTATTGTTTTACGAGCTGATTATACACACCCCATTTCCACCGCGTTGCTCCTCTTTCACTTTCAAATTAATGGGAGCCTACGTATTTTATTTCTTGTGCAATTGTTTTCGAAGTATAATTGGTTAAATTTCAAAAAGTGTAAAAATAAGATTACTAAATTCAATAGGCTTTTTTTTAATTAGCCTACCTGCGTCCCCCCCCCCCCCCCCCGAATCAAATCCTGGCTGCGCCATTAAATGCAGGCGAAAAGTCGAGGTTTTTAAAGATTTCAATTTCGTATTCTATGACTTTTCTCACCTCAGTGCAAAATGCAGAAATTTTAAACATTTGCTTGAATTGATTATAAGAGGTAATCCGGCTTTTGCTGATTGCAATTAAGAGATTTATTTTACACCAGGCGCGTTTCGCTTTTTATTTGAAAAGCATCTTCTGTGGTCTGTAAATGATACAGTTTGTTTTCGATAAATAGATTATAAACAGTTAAAAAAATTGTGCACGTTAGGCCTATGTGTTTTTAACTTAATATTCGGGCTAATCACGGTGTTGATGTCTCTTCTTTACATCTTACTACTGTAAAGAGACATCAACACCGTGAGTAGACCGTATATTAAGTTAAATCACATAGGCCTAAAGTGCACAATGTTGTTTTTTTTTTTTTAATTTAATTTAATTTTTTTAAATCTATTTATCGAAAACAAAGTGTATCATTTACAGACCACAGAAGATGCTTAAAAAATAAAAGCGAAACGCGTCTGGCGTAAAATAAATATCTTAATTGCAATCAGCAGAAGACGGATTACCTCTTATAATCATTTTAACTGCTACTGCGGAAGATGGCCACACAACCATAGTATTTGCTTGAATATTTCAAAGCTGGGGGGGGGGGGGGTTGTTGACCGCGAGAAGTGTTGTCCGCGGCGCCTGGTGCTAAGGCAAAGCCACTGGAGACAAACGTGCGGGCCTTTGGGCACGGCGCTGTGGCGTCCCGCGAGGATGTACCCGGAAGGGGAGAAACGCTTCCTAGAAGCTGCGCGCGGCGCGCCTCCGCGAGAAAAGGCTACGCTACGCTGCGGGGCTCTGCTTTCGGCCGATGAATAATTCATGGCGCCTGTGCGGCCTTGCGGCTCCGCGCCAGGCGCCATCCTCGCCTCTAAAGCCTCAAACATTACTGCCGTCCTGATGTAAGCTGCTCGGCTCAATTCGTTAAATGGAAAGGGAAACACCGAACTCACGGCTGCGGAATTTCAGGGTTGCCTGCGTGAGTTAAATGCATGGCTGTACTCGCGTACGCCACACGTAGCAACGACAACGGAAAGAGGAGCTAGGCTCCATCGTACGTCAGCTGATACTCGAGTCTCGCACACGTCTAAAAGTAAGGTATTCGAGCCTCATTGTGTCCGTCACAATGACATTTGTCTACTTCAGACTTTTTATTGAGTTTTATTGCTTCCCGATTTCCGCACGACCGTTGTAGGAGCAATGACTTGCTCGCCGTTATATTTTGAAAAATTAATATGCAATATTGAAGAATTCAAAGATCAAAGATAACGATAACTTGGCGAAATCGGTCATGAATGAAATTCAATAAATATAATTCTTGTTAACTTTCATAAAAGCGACCTTTGATCATCTCCTTCGTCAGATTTCCAGTCTAAAATTGTTACTTTTCGAAAATGTTCGTATGAAATTTACGACGCCGGTTTGATTTCACTTTAAAGTAGCCTAAAATTCGGTGTTCCCCAATATTCTATTCATCTTACTTGATTCTCAATGCATCTTCTCCTTCCTCCTGTTTAGAAAGAAATACCTGTATCTGCCAACTTTCATAGTGATTGGTCAAAAGGTGTCGAAGTTGCAACGTACCCTCCGCCAAGCACCATAGGGTGGCTTGCGGAGTATAAAAACCTTTCCTATGGAAATTCTGCAACTTTTAAACGACTACAACAAGGGTGTTAAAAAGTGGTGAGCTAATCTCTCACTCGAATTCGGCAACTTCGTACTCAAGTTCCTCTGAATGAGCTCCAGGTACGAGATGTCTGATTGTAAACATACTTCATCAGTGCCGTGAAATTAGAGTTACTAAAAGGTGGTGAACTTATCAAACTAGATTTTGAAAAGTACGCGTCACTGAGCAGTCGTAGTTCATTTGTTATCACAAAGTATTTTACTATGTGTAACGTCAAATAAAAACTTTGTTTCAGTGTACATTTTGTTTTTCATACAGCACCTTCAATATACCGCTAGTTTCATTATTATTTTAAAAACGTTGCAAATAATGATTGCAGATAGAAGTAGCTTCATTCGCGTGTGACTTATCTGAATAAGTTACGAGTACAACTGAAAGGAGTACAATGACGTTCAACCATTGATCTCTGTACAAACTGGATGTATAACTCTCGTCTCTGAGCATACAACCTCAGTGAGCCTGGACATACATATGTTATTTCACTTTGCGACTAATACACAGCCCGGCTTGATTTCCCTCCATCAACTAGATCTGGGGCTGATGGATAGCGTTGCCAGTAAGAACTCATTTACCAGCAATCTTACTCACACTGTAGTGGGAGGTAGATCTCACTAGCAATAAACAGTTCAGTTCATTTGTCCGCCCTGTTTGAATATGGTAGACTGATTTCCATTTGTTTGTGCGTAACCAGAATTGATTGCTTACCTCTTGTTTTGAACTTTATGCCAATATATGATGTAATAGTCTGGTATGGGAATGGAATCGAAAAGTATTTTATTTTCTTGTTCTAATAACACTTGGTAGCAGCCATATTTAAATTTGGCAAGAAACTAAATATGAACGTCTATGACTGGCACGATTAATAGTGCTCCCTCCTCTCCTCACTCCCTCTCCCGCTCGGCGTTCTTCGTGGTTGTCCCTCCCTCCCCACTCACCCAACGTCCAACGTCACCTTGTCGTGGAGGCACCTTAGCGTCTTTGCGACTGATACACAGCCCGGCTTGATTTCCCTCCATCAACTAGATCTGGGGCTGATGGATAGCGTTGCCAGTAAGAAATCATTTACCAGCAATCTTACTCACACTGTAGTGGGAGGTAGATCTCACTAGCAATAAAAAGTTCAGCTCATTTACAAACATAGAAACTGAATTTTTCTTCAGATAGACAACACTGGTAATTCCTTCATTTCTGTTGCCAATAATATCCTTAATTATTACTATATCAAGTTACTTAGAATGTCGGACGCCGGCCGCGATGGCCGAGCGCTCTGCGGCGCGCCAGTCACAGTCTGCACGGCCTCTACGGTCGGGGGTTCGAATCCCCCCTCGGGCATGGATATTTGTGCTGTCATAAGTAGTTCATAGGTAGTTCATAGGTAGTTCATAAGTAGTTTGTAAGTTTAGGGACTGATGACCCCGCAGTTAAGTCCCTTAAGCTTAACAAACAACAATGTCGGACGCCTGTGAGAATAACAAAACTGTCAGAATCCGTATTCTAAACACAAACTTGTATTATACTGTCTTATAATCTGTGTTATGATGCTTAGCGTTATACTGTTAAATTTCACACTTATTTATTTAGAACAAACTTGAAGCCACAGGGAGAACAAATGGAAACCTTCAGCTACTTCAGACCATTTGATAATTTTGAATGAGTTACACGGCGCGGCAACGACTCCAAACGATATATATCGAAGCGGTTTATATCGAAACATAGGTATCGAACAAGCGAATGTTATGATTTTTGCGAATATGTAATGATTTTACAGGATGTTTCTAGGCAGGAATATAAGAGTACAGCTTAAATTCTTTCGAGTGACCATAATTATCGCAGTGCCATCGTTGCTTCTTCGCTCGCAACAATTTAAGCTGTACTCTTAGGTTCCTGCCTTAACCACGTCCTTTAAAATCAGGACATATTCGTAAAAATCATAACATTTGCTTGTTCGATACCTAACGTTTCGATACTAACCGCTTCGATATATATCGTTTGGACGCCATCGACGTGCTATGTAACACATCTTCAAAATTACCTACTATTTAGGAACAGAAGAAACTTCCAAAACTATTAATGTCAACAATTTTCCCTTTTTCGACCATGGTTTTCTTTCCATTGCCATTCTGAATTTTATATCTTCTTACTTTAGCTTTCATATGTTATTCTAATGCTAAAATATCAAAACTGATCTACTTTTCTTTATCGTGCAACATTTAAACAAAGACAGTTGCAGATATTAACACTACTATGTGACCTCATTGATCCGTCGGCTTAATACTTTTAAAAAGCATGGTTTAAAACATGAAAATTTTCGATCTTCACGTTGAAGAACACGTTCACACTGAACGTCATCGTCAACATGAAGATCGAGGAGTTTTACATATTTTAAACACGTTTTCAAAGAATTTAGTATGGTCGTACAGCGACCGAAACCTAACTATGCTATAACAAATAAATATTTGCGACTTATGGGTGTTCATCATTCACATTAACGTCCTGTTCATAGTATGAGCACAAGCTCGGATTGTTTTGATAAGATTGTGGAAGGAAATCGGCCTTGACTTTTGAACAGAACCATCCCGGTATCTGCCAGGTACTATTTAAGGAAATCGTGCAAAAGGTAAATCTGGATGACCGAAAGCGTGTTTGCCCCATCGTCCTGCCGAATGCGAGAAAAGTGAACAAACCACTGCGCCAACTCGCTTGGTCAGATTTAGCAGTTAACAGATACTTTGGGTAGTGCCAGTTATTTGAACATAATACCGCACGGCACGTTGTTCTGGTAGTGAAAGGATTAGCCGTTAGAGAATGCTCATCCATTTTCAGACGTTAACCCCAAAGCAAAAATCTCCAGCCGCGCGGGAGTAACCGAGCGGTCTGGAGCACCACTTTGCGGACCGCGCGGCCTCCCGCGTCGGAGGTTCGAATCCTCCCTCGGGTATGGATGTAAGTTTGTAAATTTAGGGACTGATGAACCCGCAGTTAAGTCCCATAAACTTTACAAACATTTGAACATTCGGAAAATCTCCAGAGCTCTGGAAGTCCTAACTGTGTACTACGAGAGGAACCACCTTAAACCTAATCCTTGCACAACACAAATATATGCATTTCACCTTCGAAATATGAAAGCAAGGACAAAAACTTGGACATTGCCCTGAGCCCAAATATCTGGGCATCACTTTAGACCGTTCCCTCACTTTTTTTTCACAGAGGTGAAAGGTAATGTCCATGCACGAAACGTCATCATCAGGAAGCTGCCAAACACAAGATGGGGAGCGCAACCTTCTACACCCAGAACGTCTGCGCTTGGGCTATGCTTCTCACCGGCAGAATACGCAGCACCGCTTTGGTCCCCGTTTGCCCATGCAAGGAAGGTTGACACAGCTCTCAATGAAACTACCCGCATTGTTACAGGATGCCTCAAGCCCACCCCAACAGCCAAGATGTAACCCCTTATAGGGATCGCCCATCCACATATAAAAAGAGAGGTGGCTGTAGCCAAAGAAAAGCAAACAGGAAACTGACACTCGTCAGTATGGCGATCACCCTGCCCGACAAAGGTTAAGTCCCGCCACAGTTTCCTGAGAACGGCAACAGCCCTGACAAGCTCCCCAGAAACCTGTCGTATCAGAAAATGGGCAGTAGAAATGCCTGAACCATTATTAGCACTGAAAGAAGAGCCAGCTGCTGGAAAACATCTTCCATACACTGTTTGCAAAACATTAAACAGGCTAAGGGTGGGCGTAACGAGATGTATGGTTAACTTGCAGAAGTGGCGAATGCTTGCTGCTGGTGTGGATGCCTCTTGTGACTGCGGCACATTCCAAGATTCAGAGCATCTTTTGCAATGCTCTGAGGTTGGCTAAACATGCTCCCAGGCAGATCTGATACTGGCCAATGACAAGGTGATAACTGTCGCTGATTATTGGAAGTTTGCTGTTTGATCTGGACACGGGAAGTAAGCACCGCTCGGAAATGGCTGCTTGTCTAGGGCTCTTTACCACGTATTGCGCTGCCGCTCGCTATCGGGAGTTCGAGTCCTCCCTCGATCATGGGTATGTGTGTGTTGTTCTTAGCATAAGTTAAAGTAGAACTATGGCAGTGTAATAGCTACGGTGATGAATAGTACTAAAGACACTTCAGATGGGATATAGGTTGCGAATTCGTAAACTGTGACTAATCACACCTGAAAGTACCAGTTACCGAATAGTAACATTAACATAGGGTGACCAGACGTCCCGTATTTTACGGGATCGTCCGTTATTTAGCTCAAGAGTCCCGTTCTCCCGACAAACTACATACGGGACATATTTGTTCCATTTTTCGTTAACCGCCGCATATTTTTGAAACGTTGTGTTGCTTAAGTAAATGTACCATAATAAAACGGAGAACTCGATATGTGATTTTAGCCAAAGGATAAAGAAAAATACACTTTGATTAAAGCAAAGTGTTTGAGAAACGATTTATGAAGTTCTTTGATACCATGTAATGCTTTCACATTGCGAGTAGTTTTGCACTGGTTATTGCGACATCATTTAGATCCGCCTTTTGAAACCATTAAGAGTTTCTAGTTGCGTTACTTTTTGACATAAATACGAAAAGGAATTAAGGCAATTACAACTGCAAACCAAGGAATTATTTTGACGTGAAATAGAAGTATTTTTTTCCTTCGACAATGGAGATCGGTTTGACGTTGTGCAACACACACGGTCTAACTCTTTAGAGCAATACTTTGTCGTAAAGAATGATGCCGTTTGTTGGAAAACGTGAAAATAGGGAGGCTTCCTTGCTTTCCATGCATCGAAACATACTGTTCCCTCAAGTCAATGGAATTTACTAAGTGAACAATGTTGAAAATAACGTAGTGAAGCACGAGTACTGTCTTGGTCAAAACTATCAACTTATCTCATGTCGTGATATCTGCTGCAAAAATTTGCAGCTCATAATTACCTTTGCACAGTGTATTCTGACCCATTGCTTTATAGACATGAAAACATATGAAGTATCCTAAACATAAGTCTTAGGTATAATTATATCCTCAACACTTTCATTACAATCCTCTCAATTTTCACAAAAACGTATTTCAAAATATTGTCCTGAATGACAGGCATTCTTTTGAAAAATATGGTTGAGGAGTGAAAAGTGAGACCCCTACTGTATGCATGTAATAATGACTGTCAGCCCTAATGAAAGATGTGTTTATATAAAATGACATATTGCGTTTGCATGTGACAAACAAAAAATATTTACACCATTAGTTATGCAACGCATATTTACGCGTTTTTCATTGCGATTCTTACCAAAAAGGTATGGTGATATATGTAGCTGTATTACGGACCAAATATTTGAACCCAAATCTATTGTACTGATACATCATTTACGAAGCGTTTCACAAAATCTTCCTTCATTTAAACTTCTGATTTCTGTCCCGTATATTAATTTTAGAACTAGTGGTCGCCCTATTTACATCTACATCTACACGGGATACTCTGCAAATCACATTTAAGTGCCTGGCAGACGGTTCATCGAACCACCGTTATACTATTTTACCTCCCATTCCATTCTCGAAGAGCGCGCGGGAAGAATGAACACCTGAATCTCTCCGTTCGGGCTCTGATTTCTCGTATTTTATTCTGATCATCATTTCTACCTATGTAAGTGGTAGTTAACAATATATTTTCGCATTCGGAGGAGAATGTTGGCGATTGTAGTTTCGTAAGTAGCCCACGCCGCAGCGATAAGCGCCGTTGTTGTAATGATTCCCATCCCAGAACCTGTATCATTTCCGTAACGCTGTCTCCCCTGTATCGTGACAATACGAAACGAGCTTCCCTTCTTTGGACTCTTTCGATGTTCTCTGTCAAACCCACTTGATAACGATCCCACACTGGGCAGCAATACTCCATAAAAGGACGAACAATCGTAGTGTATGCAGTTTCTTTAGTAGTTCTGTTGCATCTTTTAAGGGTTCTGCCAATAAAACGCAGTCTCTGGTTCGCCTTTCCCACGACATTATCTACGTGTTCTTTCCAATTTAAGTCAGAAGTAATTTTAATCCTAGGTATTTTGTAGAGTTTACAGCCTTCACACTTGATTGATTTATCATGTAAACAAATTTTAACGGATATCTTTTCGTACTCATATGGACGACTTCACACTTCTCATTATTTAGAGTCAACTGCCAATTTTTACACCATACTGATATCTTATTCAAATCGTTCTGCAGTTGGTTTTTATCTTCAGATGATTTTACTTAGACGGTAAATGACGGCGTCGTCTGCAAACAACTTAAGAGAGCTGCTTATATTTTCCCCTAAATCGTTTATGTAAATAAGGAACTGCAGATGGCCAATAACACTACCTTGTGGAACGCCCAAAATCACCTCCGTTTTAGTCGATGCCTTTCCATCGATTACTACAAACTGTGTCCTCTCTGATAGGAAATCCCCTATCCAGTCGCAAATTTGGGGCGATATACCGTAACAACGCAATTTGATTAAAAGCCGTTTGTGAGGTACGGTGTCAAAAGCCTTCTGGAAATCGAGGAATACGGAATCAATTTGCGAAGCCTTATCGATAGCACACATCACTTCGTGTGAGTAAAGAGCTAGTTGTGATTCGCATGAACGATATTTTCTAAATCCGTGTTGACCTTGGGGCCAGTATATCATTCTGTTCGAGATAATTCATAATATTTGAATACAGGATATGTTCTTAAACCCTGCTGCAAATTGAAGTCAATGAAATAGGCCTGTATTTTAATGGGTTACTCCTACTGCCTTTTTTGAATATAGGTGCGACCCGTGCAACTTTCCAATCTTTTGGTACAGATCCTACTTTGAGAGAGCGGTTGTATATGGCTGTTAAGTAAGGAGCTATCGCTTCAGCATAATCAGATAGAAATCTAATGGGTATACGATCCGGACCAGAAGACTTGTTCTTGTTAAGTGATTTTAGTTGCTTTACTACTCCGATAATATCTACTTCTACGTTACTCATTGAGGCCTCTGTTCGTAATTCGAAATCTGGGATATTGGTTTCGTCTTCTTTGGTGAATGAGTTTCTAAAAGCTATGTTTAGTAACTCTGCTTTAGTAGCGCTGTCATCGGCAGGATCGCCATTATTATCACGTAGTGAGGGTATTGTTTGTGTTTTGTCCCTAGTATATTTAACATATGACTAAAATTTCTTAGGGTTTTCACTTAACAGGAATGGCTGTCAGTGGAAAGTAACATGTACGGCAATTCCTTCATGGCAAGAGCCAGTCACCTGCGATGGATACACTGTAGACGGGAAGCTGCAATGGGAAGGAGCGCATTTGTGAGGGGACCGGTTCCCAGCTGACGTGCGGTGCGGAAGCTCGGCTCGGCCCTGAGGCATGCGGCGGACAAAGACGGGGTGGGGGAGGCTTAGTGGCCTCCTGGAGACAGCCGCACACCCCGGGGCGCGTTCTACCTGCCGCTCTCCCCAGCAGTAGTGTCGGCACCTTCAGGAGGCGCACACGATTGCTCGAGCCTCCTTCAGCCACCCGCGGGTCCGTGCGCAGTCGCGCTATGCCGCAGCGAGGATTCCGACCTTGGGCATACCAGCAGCTCTCTCCCTGCTCTCCGGTAAGTGCCCCATGTTTACACCTTGCAGCGCCGTTTACGCGATCGAATTTCTCGTCTCAGTTTACCCGAGCCGAGAGGGTCTTCTGCAACGCCCTTGGCGAGCAGTTTTACACGATCGATTTTCTGGTGAAAGTTGACTTCTCGAAGTACGCGCGCCTTTCGTGCTTGCGTGTAAATCACCAGCTATTTCCATTGAGTCAATCATCTATAGATTGTTCCGAGTGTAAAGATCTAAATTCCCGAAAGTGCTGCACTCTACTCATGTTCATAAATAAGAAGTGTAGTAGTGTCTGCGAACACCGGAAGTTAACCTATTCTGACAGAGCCACTGCCTTCGTGAAATCAAGGCCGTAGCATAGCTTTAATGACGTCACGAATTGAGTTTTATTTATTTATTATTTATCATACGTGTTCCATGGATGGATCCGTACATGCAGGTGATTCGCTTGGATGTGGAACGTGTCAATACAATTGTGGCAATACAATATAAATGCTACAAAATTACAATATAGTACAATAATACAAATATTGATATGTACAAATTTTTATCATTTGCTAGCTAACACTTAACTAGTATTGTAAATAACTATTTACGGTTGACATAGTGTTGTAACATACATCTAATAACTTAATAACAATATACTTCTACAATAAAAGAAGTGCATTATTTATGGAGAAGAATTCTTCTAATGAGGACAGTGGATGGTCAAGCAGGTATTTCTTTAACGTACATTTGAACGTCGTTTCATTTTCTCGTTTACTTTTAATATAATTAGGCAGTGCATAAAAAATCTTAATTGTAGCAACTTCACTCTCTTCTGCACAAGTGTCAATTTCTTTAGTTCGAAATGGAGAGCTTCTTTACGTCTAGTATTATACTTGTGGATTGAACACTTGGTTGCATACTCAGCTTGTTTTTTAATAACAAAATTCATCAGAGAGTATATGTACTGACTTACTGTTGTCAGAAATCTTTAACGTATGAAAACTTTTCTGCATGAGGTTCGTGGAGAAACCCCACACACGATTCTGACTGCTCTCTTCTGAGCGATTAAGATTTTTTTTGAGGCTGGTGAAATGTTCAAATTGTTCAAATGTTTGTACAACTTATGGGACTTAACTACGGGGTCATCAGTCCCTAAGCTTACAATCTACTTATGAACTAGCTAAGATTAAAGACGGCACAAATATCCATGCCCGAGGGGGGATTCGAACCCCCGACCGTAGTGGCCGTGCTGACCGTGACTGGAGCGCCTCAGTCACCTCGGCCACCGCGGCCGGCGAGGCTGGTGAATTACCCCAGAAGATTATACCATACCAGTATCCAAAGTAGGCTGACTTTAAAGTATTGATGTCTCCACAATGAGTGATTATTCTTAGAGCGAACGTTGTTGATGAAAGCCTTTTTAGAGTCAGGGACACATGATGTTCCCAGTTGAGCCTATTGGAAATGTGAACCCCTAGGAATTTGGTGGAGTGCACCTGTTGTAGTACCTGATTGTCATTTATAACGACAATATTGTCTGGTTTTTTTATGTTTTGTGTGGAACTAAATAAAATTAGTTTTTTAAAATACTAATTGAAAGAGAAGTCTGCGCTGAGGCGGCCGATTCGTATGTAGACACACCTTTTGACGCCTTTTATACCTCTCTCTGTATGTTATTCGTGGGATATATGTACATTACGTTAAACTACTTCGTAATTTTCGTGTTAGTGTACGATTTAATACATACATTAAAAAGAAATGGGGAAATGCCCGTGTCAAATTTTCATCCAGTAGAAGGAACACGTAACTATCATAACCTTCAATAGCTTCATGCTTAGTTTGCAAATATTTTAAAGAGATTTATTCTGTTATTAAAATCCAATAAATTACAATTTTACAAATAATGTGGATGTCGCAAAACAGTTTTCATCTTTCGGAAAAATTTGTTAACAGTTGGGATTATTACGGAAAACTTCAAGTAGTTAGAAGCAATTCTGAGTCATACTTCAGGATTTGCAGCTGTTCACGTATCAAATTAAGTCCTCATATTATATCATCATCATCATCATCACTTTTCTCCATACATTCAGTTAATAGTGTCTGAATTTTACATACTTTTTCCTTAATGATAATTTCTCTGCCCTAAGTATTTTTATAGCTGTTAATATATACGTATTGTGGACTAGTTGTGATCCCAAATTCGCATCGAAACTAGAAGCTTCTATGTTTGCAGTATTACGAATTATACAACTTTCAAAATTATTCTGCAGTGTCATCACTGTTGTTGTTGTTATGGTCTTCAGTCCGGAGACTGGTTTGATGCAGCTCTCCACCCTACTCTATACTGAGCAAGCCTTTTCATCTCCTCATAAGAACGGCAACCCACATCCACTTGAATCTGCTTACTATACGCGTCTCTTGGTCTCCCTCTGCGATTTTTACCCCACACACTTCCCTCCAATGCTAAATTTACGATTCCTCGATGTCTAAGAATGTGTCCCACCAAGCGATCCCTTCTTTTGGTCAGGGTATGCCAAATATTCCTTTTCTCACCAATCCTGTTCAGTACCTCTTCATTAGTTATGCGATCTACCCACCTAATCTTCAGCATTCTTCTGTAGCACCACATTTCAAAAGCCTCTATTCTCTTCCTGTCCGCACTGCTTATCTTCCATGTTTCACTCCCGTACAAGGCAACACTCCATACAAATGCCTTCAGAAAAGACTTCCTTACACTTACATTAATATTTGATGTTAGCAAATTTCTCTTTTTCAAAAATGCTTTTCTTCCCAATTCCATTCTGCATTTTATATCCTCTGTACTGCGACCACCGCATGTTATTTTACTACCCAAGTAACAAAACTCATCTACCACCTTCATTGTTTCGTTACCTAATCTAATTCCTTCAGCATCGCCTGATATTCTAAGACCGCATTCCATTATTTTTGTTTTGCTCTTGTTAATGTTCATTTTATACGCTCTCTTCAACACACTGTCCATTCCATTCAACTGCTCTTCCAGGTCCTTTGATGTCTCTGACAGAATTACAATGTCATCAGCAAAATGCAATGTTTTTATTTCTTCCCCCTGAACTTTAATCCCTATTCCAAATTTTACCTTGCTTTCCTTCACCGCCTGCTCGATGTACAAATTGAATAACATCGGCTACAACCCTGTCTTACTCCCTTCCCAACTGATGCTACCCTTTCATGCCCTTCGCGTCTAATAACTGCGGTTTGACTTTTTTACAAGTTGTAAATAACTCTCCTTTCCCTGTATTTTACCCTTGCTGACTTCAGAATTTGAAAGAGTGTATTCCAGTCAACATTGTCAAACGCTTCCTCCAAATCTACAAAAGCTAAAAATGTAGGTTTGCCTTTCCTTAATCTATCTTCTAAGATAAGACGTAAAGTGAGTATTGCCTCCTGGGTTCCTACGTTCCTCCTGAACCAAAACTGATCTTCCCCGAGGTCAGTTTCTACCAGCTTTTCCATTCTCCTGTAGATAATTCGTGTTAAAATTTTGCAACCATGACTTATCAAACTGATGGTTCTGCAATTTTCACACCTGTCTGCACCTGATTTCTTTGGAATGGGGATTATTACATTTTTCTTAAAGTCTGAGGGTATTTCGCCAGTCTCATACATCCTACACACCAGTTCAAATAGATTTGTCATGGCTGGCTCTCCCAGAGACTTCAGCAGCTCTGAGGGTATGTCATCCACTCCTGGGGCCTTGTTCTGACCTAGGTCTTTCAGGGCTCTGTCAAATTCATCTCTCAGTATAGTATCTCCTATTTCATCTTGATCTACTTCCTCTTCCCTTCCTACAACATCGTCTCTGAGTTCATTTCCTTTGTAGAGCTGCTCTATGTACTCTTTCCACCTTTCAGCTTTCCCTTCTTTGCTGAGAACTGGTTTCCCATCTGAGTTCTTGATATTCGTAGAGTTGCTTTTCTTGTCCCCAAATGTCTCTTTTATTTTCCTGTAGGCGGTATCTACTTTTCCCCTTCTTATACATTCTTCTACAGATTTGCATTTGACTTCTAGCCACTCCTGCTTAGCCATTTTGCACTTCCTGACAATCTCATTTCTTAGTCGTCTGTACTCCATTTTGCCTGTTTCATTTACTGCATTTTTATATTTTCTCCTTTCATCAATTAAATTTAGTATTTCCTGTGATATCCAAGGATTTTTTGTAGGTCTTGCCTTTCTACCTATTTTGTCCTCTGCTGCCTTCACTATTTCATCTCTCAATGCTACCCATTCCTCTTCTACTGTTTTATTTCCCCCTGTTTCTGTCAATTGTTGCCTAAATCTCCCTCTGAAATTCTCCAGAACTTCACGTTCCTTCAATTTATCTAGGTCCCATCTCCTTATTTTCCTACCTTTCTGCAGATTTTTCAGTTTCAGCCTACAGTTCATGACTAACAAGTTATGGTTAGAGTCTATATCTGCCCCTAGGTATGTTTTACAGTTTATAACTTGGTTCCGGAATCTGTCTGATACCTTCCGGTGTCTCCTGGTCTCTTCCACGTATACAACCTTCTTTTGTAGTTCTTAAACCATGTGTTTGTTACGATTAAATCATGTTCCGTGCAAAATTCTACCAGGCGACTTCCTCTTTCATTCCTTCTGCCCAGTCCATATTCACCTACTATTTTTCCTTCTCTTCCTTTTCCTACTACCGAATTCCAGACTCCCATCACAATTAAGTTTTCCTCTCCCTTAACTGTCTGAATAATTTCCTTTAGCTCCTCATATATTTCTTCGGTCTCTTCATCATCGGCAGAGTTAGTTGGCATATAAACCTGTACTACTGTTGTCGGTGTTGGCTTAGTATCTATCTTGACAATGATTATGCGATCACTGTGCTGCTCATAGTAGTTTACCCGCATTCCTATTTTCTTATTCATTATCAGTCCTACTCCTGTGATACTCCCAACTGATTTTGTACTTATAATCCTGTTCATCCTGCCACCGAACTTCACTAATCCCCACTATATCTAACTTTAACCTATCCATTTCCCTTTTTAAATTTTCTAAATTTCCTACCCGATTAAGGGATCTAACATTCCACGCTCCGATCCGTAGAATGCCAGTATTATCTTTCCTGATGATAACATCCTCCTGAGTAGTCCCCTCCCGGATATCCGAATGGGGGACTATTTTACCTCCGTAATATTTTACCGGAGAGGATGCCATCATCATATTGTCATACAGTAGAGCTGCATGTCCTCGGGAAAACTAACGGCTGTAGTTTCACTTTGCTTTCAGCCGTTCGCAGTAACTGTGTGGCAAAGCCACATTAGCTAATGTTTCAAGGCCAGCTCAGTCAATCATCCAGACTGTTGCCCCTGTAACTACTGAAAATGCTGCCGCCCCTCTTCAGGAACCACACGTTAGTCTGGCCTCTCCACAGATACCCCTCCGCTGTGGTTGCACCTACGGTACGGCTATCTGCATCCTTGAGGCACGCAAGCCACCCCCCCTCGGCAATGTCTGTAGTTCATGGGGGTGGGTGTCATCACTATTCAAATGAAAGGACATTCCTTAAATTCTAATATGATGATAATCGATCATTGTGCTCTATAACTAGCCTTTGATTGTATTTAAATCTGGGTATATTAATCGTCATGACATCTGAAATGTAAACATTGTCTTCCATGAGACAATCTGTATATTTGTTTATTTTAAAATTTCGCGAGCTTTTCTTCCATCTTTTGTGTGGGTGCTGTGTAGAACATCACGGATATATAAATACTATGGTAGATTTGTAAATAAACATGGAGCATCGTCACTTTACAAACCCAACTTTTCACGAAGAACGACTAGACTAGTACGGAACCTTAAAACGAATACGTCTGTCGTCACTACCGGTACCGATATTCACGCTTTTTGTACCCCTCAAAAAAGAAAGATATTAATAATTACTATTATACGGTCGGAATACTGTTATTTCCGAATAATTTGATCAGGAAAATGCAAACTACAGTCTTTATTACCACTACTATGTTTACCCTCCGATTTTCTATATACATATCTTCTTTTAATATCCATCGAAAGGAAAACACTGGAATATAGACCTATTTATAATTACTAGATTTGTAACCTGGGACACAAGCTACTAGTCATTTTATAATAAAAAAAAAGAACAGGAAAGTTAACATAAACACACGCTTGCATGCACACTCCGCCGACTCAATTATTCTGTTCCCTTCAATACTACGTTAAGGACTGTATTTATCAAGAAGGCAGTGCCAGAGCTCATTGTTACTGTGGAAAATCCTTTGCATCTACTTCGACTTTATTCTATTGTTTGCTTTGCTTTACTTTACATCGAAAGGTTTGTTCCAGTACTTCGTATTTTGTCACCTAGCGTTCTACTAGAACAAAAATCTGCAAGCATAAATTTACATTTCACAGAGTAAAAACATAAACACTGTATACATTGTAAAGTAGAGATACGTGTTTGATTGAAAATTATTTCAACATGTGAAAATTCAGAATTATTTGACGAGAAAAATAATCTTTGATGTTATCTAATACGGTATTTAGAAAAAAAAATTAGATATCAAAAACTAAAAAGGCACAATTTACTGCATTTATGATATTTCTGACGTGTTTTGAGGTATATATTTCCTCAATTAAATAAATGTTCACTTCGAAATGTTTGGACGACATTTTTCTGGTTTTCTGTTCTCAATAGCGCAGAGAATTTACTATATGTCATCTGACAAGTCCACCATTGCACTAAAATATGACGATCACTTGCTGCTACGTAAATGTGCCTTCAAAACCACACTTCGCCATTCAGGAAGTGGAGCTACCTGCTTTGTAGTTTCCCATCTGAACGATAAAGTGAGCTTATGACACTTTTTACATATGAGTAAGCAATGATAATAAGGTTTATTGATGACGAAAGGGAAATATATAGTTCAGTGTTCTTGAGGAATATTATGTGGTAAATTATCTGCACTATTAAGAACTAAACATAGGAAAAGTGTCATCCAAACATTTAAAAATAAACACAATCAACAAAAGTGTTGTATCACTTGCGTTCCAAAGTATCCTGAATACTGAATGTGTATATTGCATCAATAACATACTTTCTTAGACTGTCCATAGATGTCACTCAAGCCACACAGAGACAAACAGCCACGCATGACCAGTGACCAAGCGTCTTTTAATCAAATTGCTTGCTTACGGAATATCGTCACATTTGTGCAACTGGATTCATGATTTCCTGTCAGGAAGGAGACAGTACGTTGTAATTGACGGTAAGTCCTCGAGTAGAACAGAAGTGTTTGTACTCCCTTTTTCCTGAACTATTATATATTGCTGAATATATATTATATATTGCTGAACTGTTATATTATGTATTAAGTTACGACATTCTTTTCATTGCAAATAAGTTGCATTAGCCAAGAAAATGATTTTATTAAAAGTATTTAAGGCTGTACTTCATTGTAACTATCGCGTAAAAAGCTGATGAAACTATATTGACAAAAATTATATCACAGGTTTCACTAATCACTGGCTAGTCTCAATCGTAATACTTTCAAGCATGAGAATTGCCTATGAGTTATATAATTGTTGTTAACTCAGTATGGCTTCTAGTGGCCGGGATATCCCCAGTGGCGTTCGGCCGCGGATTGTAAGTATTTCTAGTAACGTCACTTCGGCGACTTGCGTGTCGATGATGAAAGTGATGAGGAGGATAAACACACTACACCCTGTCCCTTGCCTGGAATCGAACTGGGGCCCCTTGCATCGGCGGTCAACAAAAACGTAAAAAGGTTTAAAGTTACAACATATAGACCACGACTTACGACAAAAACGATTTTCTTCTGTAGGCCAATAAAAATGTCAAATGTGGAAGTAAGACAGTTTGCTAGTAATGTCGTAGGCTCAAAGAAGTTCGTGCGTTTTAATCTCGCAGTACCGTCAAACATAGTTACGAGTTGTATGAGCCTTTACAATTAGTAAAAAATATTATGCATCATTTAATAGAACTTAGTATTGTTATTGTCTAAAATGTCGATATTGTTTGTTGTCGCCAGTATATGTATAAATGAAAGTCTGTTAATAGTAGGTCGTATCGTCGGATCCTTCACTAAGAAGCATGTGATGAAACCTGGCGCTTACAACGTGTAGAAATTGTGCATAGCTACGAATGAATTAACCCTCATAGCACAGTTTTAATAACGTTCACACGACGACGGTTTATTAACCATATTTTACGCTTTTCAGGATCCATTGCAAACGAATAAACACGAAACCCGTTTTCTGAACGATGAGGCCAATTCGGAGCTGCACAGCCCACCATGCTGAAAGCGCACTGACTGCCATATTCTGTCCTCGCGCGTCGTAGCGAAGAAACGAAAATAGGGAATGCGCATGTCCGTCTCTATCCAGGTGCCCTAGTTGTGCTCGCGACGTGATTTTTTGCTAATTAATGCAGGCACGAAAGGCTCGCGCATTCAGAGTATCCAATCTTCGCCAG
This sequence comes from Locusta migratoria, assembly GCA_026315105.1. Lineage (NCBI taxonomy): Eukaryota > Metazoa > Arthropoda > Insecta > Orthoptera > Acrididae > Locusta > Locusta migratoria. Next base: position 247,841,254 of record CM048748.1, read on the forward strand.
AAAGTAGCTCGTATAAAAAACGGGCTTACAGAGTCTTTTACCCTCACGGTGTGTTACCACTCCTTTCCACTGCTTCTTAAAGCACACTTTGCCATGGAGAGTTCTTTGTTGTGAATTTCGTAATGTGGTACCAGTCACATGGGCGACTTAAGGCAATTCACACTGTCCGTCACGTCACGTCACGTCCCTTCTAAACACCCAGAATGCATTTCCAAACGCGGTATTCACGCTGACCGTCACCGTCCAGTCACATCGCGTCACGGTTTCTTTGGAAGAGAGTTTGGGCGGAACGGTCGTCTGCTAACATCGGAAATTAACCGCCTACTCATGTTACAATAGGCTATTACACGGACTTTTTTTTATTATGCTTCTTTTAAGCAGTAAATTGCGATTGTTTCGTGACAGTTTAGCTATCTTCCAAAAGGGAGGTCGGATATCTGAAACCGAAAATTGGTGTATCTTTTATAATGGAGTAACAGAAAACGCTGACATAGTGTATAAAAATAAGATTGTAAGGTGGAAAAGCAATTTTCATTAAATAATATTTTAAATGAAAAAGTCAGCACTAATGAAGGGGAAAATCTCAGTTGTTTATGGCGTTATTAGCAACATTATGAATGAAGGAAACAGGCTTTTTGTGTATTAGCTTACAACATTGTTTGATCTGTATGTATGTGTATATTTTCGCTTACAAGTAGATGGCAATGTTTAGAAATGTTGTTCACTTCCCAGCACTTTACCACACTAAGTTGATCAAAACTTTGTTATAAGCCTCTCTTTGGCTGTAAATAAATTTTAGCTGTGTTAGTTGCTAAATTTCGAAGCTGTAACTCTTCACATCATGGATGACCACTCACAAGCATTCTTTCACTGCGGGGTATTGGTAAGCGAATTGACGTGATGGACAGTGTGAATACAAGTTGATGTCACGGTGCCCAGTGTGAACTGATCAACTCGTTGTGGGATGGCTGTAGCTCCATGTTGTAATGGAATCGTAATTCCGGCTGGTCGAGTTTTAATTTCAAATTTACTTATCCACCAACAGCTGAAAAGTCTTACGTTCTTTTATTTACGTGACAGGTTTCGCTGTACATTAATACCATTTTCAGGCCGTTTCGTAACATCCATCCATGTGACCTACGAAATGGCCGTATTCGACATATGTCCATAAAGTAAGTTCCGTTTTTATATATCACAAAAGTGTACAGATACAGAAAAAATATTTATAGTACAACAGTCTATAACTGTTAAACTAATTTCTACATAGCTTCCGAAATTTTGTAGGCAGTTGTCATAGCGTGGCACAAAGTTTTAGTTTGCCTTCTTCTTAGCAGGTTGTCGCCTGTGTCTTTAGCCATATGGTAACATGTTCTTTCAGCTCGTCATTATCGTTGAAATGTTGACCACTAAGGACAGATTTTAGGTGTAAGAAGAGTTGAAAGTCGCTAGGAGCGAAGTCCGGGCTGTACGGAGGATGACCAAACACGTCCCAGTGAAATTCCCGATACCTATGTTTCATTCCCCGTGTCTACCCGAGAAAGAAAACTATCGCCTTCTTCATTGTAGAGTGTCAAAAACTGAAGTGCACTGCCCATCCGTTGTTTCTTGTGTTGTTCAGTAAGAATTTTGGTTAGCCAACGTGAGCAAAGTTTTTGAAATTCCAGTTTTTCAGTAACAATTTCATGAATCAGTGATCGTGATATTTGTGGAATTTCCATAGCAAGGGCACTAAGTGTAAACTTACGGTTGCGCTTAATCTTCTCTTCAATTGTGTGAACCAATTCATCAGTAACCACAGACAGGCGTCCACTTCGTTCTTCATCGTGCACCTGATCACGTTCTTCATTGAACAATCTGATCCATCTACTAACCATTGAATCACACGTAGCATTATGTCCGTAAATATCGTAGGTTTGGCGATGGATTTCCTTTGGTTTAACTTTCTATGCGTTTAGAAAACAAATAACAGATCTGATTTAACACGCGGCCGCATTATAAAGAAGCACTACAAAGGACACGTTAGCAGCAGCAGTCTGAAAATGGCGTACTTATCTTCTTGAGTCAAAGTAACTGCCGCGCATGGTCGGAACTTCGATAGTAGCGCTGCCGCGGATAGAAATAGAGAATGAACTTACTTTGTGGACTACCCTCGTATACCGGTTGCTTACTAACATATCCCCAGCTCCTGAATAAAGATGTCACCTCACACAACGTTGACATGCGTGACACATAATAGCCCATGGGACAAGTAAAGGGACTCTACCTGCCGTACTTTTTTGTGTGTTTAGTTTTTAAATGTGCAGCGTGGAGATTTTAATCGATAACTCTGTGTTATTTTCTCATTATTTTGGTTCAAGTGATCGGAGTTTCCCAGTCTCTCGCTCCAGAATAGAAACTTCTGTTGTTGAAATATTTACAGAACAGACTAAATGTTTCAGCTTGCGTTGTACATCTTGTTTGGTAACAAACTTGATTCCATTCACTTCTGAGGTTTTGCTGCCCTCGAACTTACATTTAGAAATACGCGGAATTTCTCTCCAATTTATTGCTTCTGCAGTGTTAGTTGAAAGTTATCAGTGACATACAGCCGCGGCGGAGTGGCCAAGCGCATTGAGGCGCTATGTTCAGATGTGCGAGGCCGTTCCCCGTCGGAGGTTCGAGTCTTCCCTCAGGCATGAATGTTTGTGTTGTCCTTAGTATAAGTTAGTTTATAAGTAGTTTGTAAGTGTAGAGACTGATGACCCCGCATTTAAGTCCCATAAGCTTAACAAACATTTGAACATTTTTAGTGACATACAAAAGCGTGAAAAAGGGTCCTGATCAATACTAAGCTCGATAAATTCCTCGTGAATGGATTAACCGAAGACAATGGAAGGGCGTCACTACGAAGCTATGCTCACAATTTCTCAGCGATGCCATCACAGTTCTTTTGCACCTACAACATCATCAGTTCTTCATTAAGATACAATTTCGAAATGTATGTTGGCCAAAAAAAAAAAAAAAAAAAAAAAAAAAAAAAAATGAAGTATATCAAGAAAATTTATTTTTTGTTCTTCTTGTGACATACTCTAAACAGAAACATTATAAATAATTCGACTTAAAATAGTGTTTAATGCGAAGTGGAAAGAAAACTAATCGAAAATAAGGACGTACTGATTCATACGTTCCTCTGAGGGAAGATCAAGAACCGAGTGAGGTGGCGCAGTGGTAAGACACTGGACCGCATTCTGGAGGGCGATGGTTCAAATCCACCTCCGGACACCCAGATTTAGCTTTTCCGTGATTTCATTCCAGGCAAATTCCTTTGAAAGGGCATGGCCGATATCCTTACACAAACGTCCGACAGTGAGCTCCGGCCCAAATGACCGCGCTGTCGATGGGTTGTTAAACCCTAACCTCCCTTCCTTCTTCCGAATAACAACAACGGGAAGATCAAGTAGCATAATGGCAGATGGCGAGGTAACAGTAGATTTTTTTTACTGTAATGAAGTTCTTACAGCGAAGGATTTATATCTCTGGAGATTCAGTCACCATAACGCATAGTATTAATATTATATATTGCATCTTTTGTAAAATTACTTCCCGATAAAATGTGTTTCTTTGACGAAGTACGTCGTTACTTGACGTTTGGCAAGAGACAGATGTTTCCATTTCGAGAACTTACCACCAGTTTTTAAATATCGCACTTCTGGTTTTTTCGTTTTTCCCATTAAATGAGACGCCTAATTTTTTTTTTTTTTCATTTATGGGATAGTTTTCCACAAGAAAAACAAAATGATTCCCGTAATTACTCCACAATTGTATACCGAAATATAGTAAATTAACACTGCAACTCTGAAGAACGACGAGCAATGAATTCCATATTTATGTCGCCTACATAAAGGCTACACAAGAAAATAAAACGAAAGACTACGGCAAAGTTTTCTCTTTTATTAGTAAGCCAGTTTCGCTTTACGGCGCAATGTTGCAAGAGTCTAGGTGAGAGCTGCAAAGCTGTTCTACCATAAAGAAGGTACAACGACGTAAGTACAATAATAGGTATGTCAGCGAATGTGAATGTGAAAAAGTCGAAATTTGTGTCAGATCGTAACACGCATGCAGAAGGTAATTAAACATGTTAGTAAATGCAATTTTTTTTATCTCTTCGCAAATATGAAATGTAATATTTGGGCCGCGGTGGAGTAGCCGAGCGGTCTGAGGTGCCTCGCTGCGGAGCGCGCGGTTGCTCGCTGTCGGAGGCTCGAGTCCTCTCTGGGGCATGTGAGTGTGTGTGTGTGTGTGTGTGTGTGTGTGTGTGTGTGTGTGTCGTCCGTAGATTAGTTTACCTTAGTTTAAGTAGTTTGTCAGCTATGGACTGATGACTACGCAGTTTGGTCCGATAGATTTGCAAACATTTGAACATTTTATGTAATATTTGGGCCTTAAGCGAAGACCTTCGATAGGGAAACAGAGAACTTTGTGTTCGGGGCATAGTGACGTCACCAGTGGAGAGGAGGAATCAGGGCGTGACCGCACAACTGGCCTCCTCTGTCGTGACGGAAGGAAAAAGAGTTGGCTTGGCTGACGAGGAAGCTGCCCAGGCGACGGCCCTCGCGGGGAGTCCTGCTCTTCTTCAAAGACCAGGGAAAGCGAGCATGTTTTGCGGACCACCGCATCCGCTGCCCGGCGTGCAGAAATAGCAAAGCGCCGTTCTCGGAAGACGTGGGAAGCCTTCCAGATTACCGTGTCCATCGTCAGAGTCGTCTCTGGCGCGTCGTCGAGATGCACAACACTAATCTATTTTAAGCTGTTCCTATAAACCATTTTTCTAAATACATGACAATGCTCATTATCGCATGCTTAAATAGTCAATCTTGCGATTTGCTACAGACGCAGGGAACATCTCGAAACACTTATTGAATTCAATGCGCAGTAATGATCATTTTGTTGTTATGGTCTTCAGTCCGGAGACTGGTTTGATGCAGCTCTCCACCCTACTCTATCCTGAGCAAGCCTTTTCATCTCCTCATAAGAACGACAACCCACATCCACTTGAATCTGCTTACTATACGCGTCTCTTGGTCTCCCTCTGCGATTTTTACCACACACACTTCCCTCCAATGCTAAATTTACGATTCCTCGATGTCTAAGAATGTGTCCTACCAAGCGATCCCTTCTTTTAGTCAGGGTGTGCCAAAATTTCCTGTTCTCACCAATTCTGTTAAGTACCTCTTCATTAGTTATGCGATCTACCCACCTAATCTTCAGCATTCTTCTGTAGCACCACATTTCAAAAGCCTCTATCCTCTTCCTGTTCGCACTGCTTATTGTCCATGTTTCACTCCCGTACACCAACACTCCACACAAATGCCTTCAGAAAAGATTTCCTTACACTTGAATTAATATTCGAGGTTAGCAAATTTCTCTTTTTCAAAAATGCTTTTCTTCCCATTGCCATTCTGCATTTTATATCCTCTGTACTGCGACCATCGCATGTTATTTTACTACCCAAGTAACAAAACTCATCTACCACCTTCATTGTTTCGTTACCTAATCTAATTCCTTCAGCATCCCCACTACATCTAACTTCAACCTATCCATTTCCCTTTTTAAATTTTCTAATTTTCCTACTCTATTAAGGTATCTAACATTCCACGCTCTGATCCGTAGAATGCCAGTATTGTCTTTCCTGATGACAACATCCTCCTGAGTAGTCCCCGCCCGGAGATCCGAATGGGGGACTATTTTACCTCCGGAATATTCTACCCAAGAGGATGCCATCATCATATTTTCATATAGTAGAGCTGCATGTCCTCGGGAAAAATAACGGCTCTAGTTTCCCCTTGCTTTCAGCCGTTCGCAGTAACTGTGTGGCAAAGCCACATTAGCTGATGTTACAAGGCCAGCTCAGTCAATCATCCAGACTGTTGCCCCTGTAACTACTGAAAAGGCTGCTGCCCCTCTTCAGGAACCACACGTTTGTCTGGCCTCTCCACAGATACCCCTCCGCTGTGGTTGCACCTACGGCACGGCTATCTGCATCGTTGAGGCACGCAAGCCACCCCACCTCGGCAGTGTCTGTGGTTCATTGGGGTGGAATGATCATTTTATAATGAGCGAAATACGCGGTAATGGTTTATAAGCTACAGATCACAAGTACCATGATACTAAATGAAGTCTGCAATAGGCTGTATAGGTCGCTGTATTAATTTAAGTCATAAAATGGATAAAATTTGACTATATTTGACGCGTTTCGGCCTGGGCCATCATCAGAATCCTGCATATATAGATTGAGGCTCCATAATGTTACAAGAACAACATGTATCCATTTGTACTGACATACTTGCAATCTATGTATGCAGGATTCTGATGATGGCCCAGGCCGAAACGCGTCAAATAATGTCAAATTTTATCCAGTTTATGACTTTAATCAATACAGCGACATATACAGCCTATTGCAGACTTCATTTACTATTAATTATGGTCGCCTGCCTTCTCCGTGACTTTATGTCACAACTATGTGTACCATGATACGTTTGTTCTCAAGGAACAGACGTTGTTGATGGTCCGCAGCTATAAATGTTAAATATACATTCATTACTTCGCAAATTGCGAGAATTTCCTACTTTAGATGCTTTTCCTAAGTTGGTCTATCATTCTGTAACATATGAAAATTTGTGCCGGACCGGGACTCGAACCCGGGTCTCCCGCAATTTGCGGTTCGAGTCCCAGTCCGGCACAAACTTTCACATGTTACAAAATGATAGACCTACTTAGGAACAGCATCTAAAGTCAGAAATTCTCGAAATTTGCGAAGTAATGAATGTATATAGATCACAATTAATTTCGTTTTGTGAATAATGACAAAGTTGCGAGGTGGGTGTCATTTTGTACACGTAGTTTTGACTGAAAAGACATTCCACTTTTATGTTTGGATTCTTCCGTCACTTCTTGGTAGAACAATTCCATATTTAAGGTTGAAAACAAACTGTTTTTGTTCTGCTAGTGTTTTATTTTTTCGAACTAGATTTCAATTTATTACACCATCTTCACTACAGAGCTGACTAGCGTCAACAACTAAACGCTAGCTCGTACTTTACGAAACTTGAAATACAAAGATACACACAAACTCGGAATCCTTGGTTCTCACATTAGTTCAGATGTTTCTAAAGTAGTGGAAATTTAGAAATTCAATATGAGTGATTTATTATAAATTAATTTTACTTAGCCGCGGTGGAGTAGCCGAGCAGTCTAAGGCGCCTCGCTGCGGAGCGCGCGGTTGCTCACCGTCGGGCATGGATGTGTGTCTTTGTTCTTAGGTTAGTTTAACTTAGTTTAAGTAGTTTGTAAGCTATGGACTGATGACCACGCAATTTGGTCCGATAGAATTAGCCGGCCGCGGTGGCCGAGGGGGCAGTCTGCTATCGACAGCGCAGCGGTGAGGACGGACTGTTTACGTCCCGCCGCAGTGACTCGCGCGTGAGCGGTTGTTTACTTCTCGTAGTCTTCGCGAGTGTTACTTCATATAGACATAGAATGGCTCATTCGTACCGACAATCTACAATCAAGATCAGCTTTAATAATGAATTTGCACGACCGAAAGCATTCGAAGTGGAAAGATTCATCTGTGAAGAGATTAAAATTGATCCACGAGAGATGATTGGAATACACTTCTCCATTATAAGTAGTGTGGTCTACGTAAAACTGATCAACGACACGGTATGTGACAAGATTGTGCGAGAGAACAAAGACGGACTAAAATTCAAACATTCTGACGGAAATGTCGGAGCAGTGACAATTGATCATGCAGGGCTGGGTTTAAGAACCGTCCGAGTTTTTGAACTACCTTTCGAGGTACCTGCTGACATCGTGACAAAAGCGCTGCAACCCTATGGTAGAGTGCTTAGCCACATAGCAGAAAAATGGACAACCTTTACTACGTACCCTGTTCTTAATGGCGTACGACAAATAAGGATCGAACTGACAAAACATGTGCCATCTTATCTCACGATTGGAGGCTGCAGAGCAATAGTGCTCTACGATGGCCAACCAAAAACATGTTCAGGCTGTGGTAAGGAAGGTCATGTCCGTTCAGAATGTCTTCAACGGAGAATTGTTCAGGTACCAACAGGAGAACCTGTACCAACATCTACGGCCACGACCCTCCCTCTCACATATGCAGAGGTGTTCACGAAGAACGTTCAATCAAACAAAGACATCACCCAACAACTAGAATGTTCTGCGGAAGGTTCGACGGCAGCGAACGAAGATACCTTCAAGGAAGAGCTAGCGTCTCTCCCCACAGAGATGCCGCGAACGATCTCTCCACCAGAGAGACTAGAACAGAACATGGACGTCGACAGTAGGGTAGTGCCAACAGCCGCCTTCGTCCCCGTCAGCAAAGAGGACAGCGATGCACAACCAAATTCGGATACGGAAGCCCATGTCCGTAAACAACGATCTCCAAAACGACACAAGAAACGGCGACTCACCCCGTCAGACGACTGCTTACAACGTACGACCGGAGACAGTGAACAAGTTGAAGGGAGAGGTGACCACGCAGAGGTTACCGTGACGTCTCATCAAGAAGGTCAATATACCGATAAAAAGAAAAGCCACGAGCGACCTGCAGAGTATGACAACGTAGAAGTGCCTGCAGCCCACCACCAGTCTGCTATTGTGGAAAGGACGACACAACAGGAAGGGGTGGAGAAGACTAAGATGACGACGAACTGGCCACAAGGCGATTGGTCAGAGGACAGTGGAGATGACCCGATGACGGCCGCAACAGGCGACGGGGCAGCGGCGGCGCCCCTGCAAAGTTAGACACGCAGTTAACGCCAGCGGATATGACGAGGCCCCACGACGTGTCAGTACAACATCAGATGATATAAGCTCCCATGGGCGAGACACACATTGCGGAACGAAGACAAGCATACCGACTAGCCTCCATAAATATCAACACCATAAGGTCGCGCATTAAATTGTCCTTACTCAAGGAGATGCTGATCGCGGCGGACATCGATATAGTCCTACTTCAGGAGGTGTACGTTCAAGATTTTCCGATCATCCACGGGTACGACGCCTACATTTCACATGCCTCCGAAACAGGCAGCGGCGTGGCAATACTTCTTAGAGAAGGCATAGAAGCTGAGGATGTTCTACACCTACCTTCAGCAAGGGGATCAGCGATGACGGTGCTTGGTGTCAGACTCATCAACATTTACGCGCCATCCGGAACAGACAAGAGACGAGATCGTTCCCGCTTCTTTGCCGAGGAAATTGCGCCGCTCTTCCAAGGACGACACGAATGTTTCATCCTCGGAGGTGATTTTAATTGTGTCCTTGCCCAGAAAGATCAAATTCCTGGATACACAACGTGCCCGGAACTAAGAACGATAGTGCGTGATATGCATTTGGTTGACACATGGGAGCATGTGCATGGCCAACGTCAAGGCTTCACCCATATGACGAGTCATTCCGCTAGTCGCCTCGATCGAGTTTACATGACAAATACTCTCAGCACTGATATCGTGGATGCAGAACTGTGGCCTGCAGCCTTCACCGACCACACGGCATTTATATGTACCATCTCTCTCAGGAGACAGCAGGTGTGGCGGAGCCGCGGTACTTGGAAACTGAACATCGCCCACCTTGACAACCCAGACTGTCGCAGTGCCATCGAAGATACATGGACATCATGCCTACGACGCCTCCAGGCGTATCCCACGACACTACGTTGGTGGCTGGATTGTGCCAAACCAGCAATACGCCGTACTTTCATTCGCTACGGTCGTGAACAGGCAGCGTGGCGACGGCAAACGATGAACTTCTACTTCACTGTGCTACGTGACTGCATTAACCAGGCACCTTCTCCGGAGAGACAGACGACAGTACAACAAGCGAAGGCCAAGATTATAGCCATCATGAGAAGCCACCTCGAAGGAGTAGTAGTCAGAGCAAGGGCACTCGACCGAGTAATGGGAGAACAACCATCCATGTATCATATCATCAACGAACGTAAGCGTCGAGGAAGAGGCCTGATACACGTGCTGGACACTGAAGATGGCAGACATCTAACTACGCAACAAGAAATAAGCACTGCCTTTGTCGAATACTACACTCAACTATACACAGCGGTGGATACTGACATGGCGATAGTTAACGAAGTTTCTCAGACAATCCTTGGCACCATTGACCCGGCGGCAGAAGAACAGCTGACGGAGGATATAACTGAAGAAGAAGTAGTGGAGGCAATTGGTAAGGGAGCAGTGAATAAATCGCCTGGACCAGATGGACTCCCACTGGAATTTTATCGGACCTTCCGACGTATGATAACACCCATATGGACTAGTATTTGCCGTGAATTGATGAATCCAGATGTGCCCTTACCACCATCCTTCGTGGAGGGACTTATCATCCCGATACACAAGCCATCAGGTCGCTCACGGATTCGGGACTACCGACCATTGACGCTTCTGAATTGTGACTTTAAGATATTCTCCAGACTCTTAGCTTCGCGCTTCCGAAGAATATTGCGCCAAGTGATATCACTCGATCAAACGTCGCTTGGTGGAGACGCCAACATTCAGACAGCACTCGGCGAATATCGCGATGTAATCGCACTGGCGAAGACCTGCCGCCTTCGCGGAGCCCTTGCGTCGATTGATTTTGATCGGGCCTTCGACAGAGTGGGTCACACCTATCTGGCAGCAGTCATGAAGCACATGCGATTTCCACAGCCCTTTATCAGTGTCGTGATGCGGCTATTAAATAATGCTTCCTCCAAAGTGCTCATCAACGGTCGGACGACAGCATCCCTCACCATATCAAGATCGGTTAGACAAGGATGTCCACTTTCGACAATTTTATACGCCATAGCCCTTGAACCACTACTCTGTGGCTTACGTCAACGATTGACAGGGTTGACAATGAGAGGGTACACTTTCAAGTGTAAAGCGTATGCAGACGACCTGGTGCTCATGGTACGGACTGACAACGACATGCAAGAGGCTTTAACTTGGATCAACAAATATGGAATGGCTACAGGCAGCCGCATCAATGTGGACAAGTCAATGGCCATGAGTATCGGTGACGGGGTACCAGAAGAACATGTAGCGCCCTTACAACTCAAGGATACCTTGAAATGCTTAGGTGTTGTCTTTACCAACGACGTGCGTCACACAGCAGCTTACAACTACAAGAGACTTCTACAGTCGATCCGGACAGCAGTCAGAGGAAATACTATACGGTCTTTGGACATTATCCAACGTGTCAATTATGTTAACACATACATGGCGTCACGAATTCCTCACCTTGCACAAATCCTTCCGATGCCGACGGTGATAGCACGGCGTATATTGGCTGCGTTTGGTTCCTTCGTCAGTGCGGGACTACTCTTCAAAGTTAGATATGAAACCCTCACCCTCCCTCCCGGCAGGGGAGGTTTAGGTCTTGCACATGTTCATGATCGAGCAGTGGCACTATACATCAGCACCATGTTGAAATTGTGGAGACGACATCACACATCTCTGACAGGATTCTTAATAGAAGAACTAGCACCGATGTCTCAAACAGCACCGGTGGCGGTGCAGCACATCTCACAGTCACTCCACCACATCAGTGCTTTTTTTATAGAATACAGTTACGTTAAGATGGCACTGGCGGAAACCAGACCTGCGACGGCTCGTGACATCTATCGAATCTTAACGGCCACAAGAACTGGCAATGTTATTGAGAAGAAGTATCCAAATGTTGACTGGCCGGTGGTATGGCGATCGATACACCACGTTTCCTTGGATACGGAAACACGTGCCATGTGGTACCTGACAGTGAACGGTAAACACGCAACACGATCTAGACTCCACTCTATACATTTGATGGACTCACCATTATGCCCCCAGTGCCGAGTTCTGGACGACGACGAACACCGGTTAACATGTGGCCCAGCAGCAGAAGTCTGGCGTTTAGGACAACAGATAATAGCTTTCTTTCTACGAGTGGGGCCACAAGACATCAGACCACGTTCCGTGTTATTCCCTGACAGGACATACTATCCACGAACTAAAACGAATGCAGTAACATGGATTCGAGCACAACTGGTGCTCTATTTATTCAGAGATACCCCGAAGAATGTATTAGACTTTTGGATCTACTTAGAAGAACGACATAGAAAGATTGTACATAATCCTAAGTATAGGCAGTATTTTTCAAATTTTTTATGGAGTGCGTTTCAGGACCCGCCGCACAGCTGGAACGTCCCGGGTAGGAGAAGTTAAAATATTAAATCGACGAAGAATGAACGAAAGATATGAAAACGGCAACTAATCCTAATGTACGAGAAGACGTACCCGGGCGCTGGAGCGGCGAAGGAATTGAAATAACACTCTACACCGTGCTGCGTGTATGTTTATTTATGAAATGCGAGAAGGCAGTTAAGTTTCTGTATGGGTTGTGCGCACGGTGAACAGATTTACTATTACATAAAAAAAACAACTCTATAAGAAGAATTATGTTGCCTTTGTCTACACTGAATAAAAGTCAAGTCTGCTTAACACACTACCCCTAGCCTCTCCTAAAATTTACACTTGTTTCCTTTCATTTATAATAAAAAAAAAAAAAAAAAAAAAAAAAAAAAAAAAAAAAAAAAAAAAAAAAAGGTGACTGAGGCAAAAAAATAAAAAAAAAAATAAAAATAAAAAAGGGGGCTGAGGCGCTTCAGTCACGGTCTGCACGGTCACTACGGTCGGGGGTTCGAATCCCCCCTCGGGCATGGATATTTGTGCCGTCCTTAGTATTTTGTAAGTTTAGGGACTGATGACCCCGTAGTTAAGTCCCATAAGCTTAACAAACATTTGAACATTTTTTTCGATAGAATTACAAACATTTGAACATTTGATTTAATTTTATTTATTATAAACAAGAGTATTAGTTGGTAAACTATTTTTCATTAAATAACATTTAAGCGAAATATCTGCGCTTATGACTGTTTTTGACATTTTAGATATCTTAAAAAAGACAAAGGAAAAACTCTAATTACCTCTTATAGACATTGTATGATGCTTTTGTAACTATTTTCGTATAAAGTAAATGTCCTTGATTTCAAATTTTCACTTCTCAATACTACCTCCCGAAATTGGTCAAGAACGTATGTCATGAAATTTACTTTGGTCATTAGTTCAATCCCTAGCTTTTCACTGGTAAGGGAATTGACGTAACGTGACGGACAGAATGAATACACCCAGACGTGACGTGACGGGACGATCACCGTGAATTGGCCTCTAAGCGATTTAGGGAAATCACTGGAAAATCAAATATGCAAGACCATTTGAAAAAAACTGGCATTTATTAGAAAATTACTGTCCGAAAACGTACATTTGAGTACAGAGAAACGATTTTTTAGGATAACGGTAAACACGGGGAAGCTAATGACAGTCAGGGAAAATAAACTAAGTGTTTGTGACACGTGGTTTGAGACGTGGCTGTTGTTTCAGGAGGCGATGCGGTGGTTCCGGAAGGGCAGCGGCGACTCGCCGCGCCTGCTCAGCCTCTCGCCGCTGCGCACCGTCGACCCCATCGACGCAGACGTCGACGCCACCGCCGCAGACTGCGTGCCCAGCCGGAGGTCCCGCATAGGTCAGTAGCTGCAATTGCTTCTCACTCATTCGTTCGACGTTTGTACCTGCTGCGAAGTAAGTGTTATAGAGGTCATGACTGATGTACGTGTTATTAGAGCCTTTAGACTGTTGATGATATTGTGCAGTATTTCATACTATCCTTAGTACCCGACATTCCCCGGGTTATTTAGTTTAGTTTACGTTCAGTACATCTCCTTCCATCTTTCCTCTC